>CM056596.1:51633038-51842648 GCA_029721355.1 Tegillarca granosa
AACTAAAGACTACAGGTATCCTCTGTGTACATAAATATTACATTTGTGTACAGATAACTTCAAAAATATTAAATTATAATATACGGAGAATATCACCCCCCTCCCCACATAATAAATGAATATATATATATTATATATATATATATATATATAATATATTATATATATATATTATATATATATATATATATATATATATATATATATATATATTTCTATGAATTCCTTAACCTAAAGCATGTTGTAAGTATTTACCCAACATACACAAATCATTATCATTGTTACTACTAAGTAATTGGACTAATTTAAAAACACTTGGTTTTTTTCCAGTAATATTGTTTTATGTAAATTTGTCTATACTGAGAATAACAAGAACATTCTAAAATAAAATGAAAATCGTCCTCTATTTTGCTACAGAAACTACATAGTCTATCGTCTTTGTCCCTACCATTATATCTTCCAGTTTCCGATAGCCAAATTATGAGACGACAGTCTAATTTTAGAAATTATACTAAGATAATTTAACTTTCCAAAATAAGCATTCCCCTTTTCCTATAAACTATTTCCAGCTATGATGAAATTATATTTCTTACATTAGATGACCAAACATAATATCGCCCTGTTTTATCTTGATGTTTGTTTACACTAATTTTCTTTATTCTACCTTCACAAAATAAAATCGAACTTCTGTTTGATAACAATACAAAAAAAAATTTGAAAATTACTGCTAACTACATTAGAAATTGTATAGTAATAAGAATACCAAACATCTGTTCATTAGAATAAACAATTTTCTTATTGTTACCGCCCTGCAGCTTACAGACTCACTACACTTTTTGTGTATATTGTTTGAAGAGTTGGTATATTTTTGTAGTTTTCTCATTCTTTCCTTGTAAAGATTGTCATTTTATGTTTAATAAGATCGTCATTTTATATTTAATTAGATTGCCTTGATCAATTATTGTAATTGTATCCGTGCAATAAATAAATAAACAAATATATAGTGTGAAATGGATTCGGAACAAGACATAGGTCTTATATAAACTCATCTCCACATGTTCAAATAGGCTGCTAACGGATCTCAGTACCTATAATCGTTTAGGCTCGAATCCTCAACGCCAGATCCAAGGGTGAGAAAGCTGTAAGTTGCTTGTCGAGGTTTGTGGTTTTCTTATGGCACTTGTTCAAAAATAAATATATTGAAAGCAGATGTTAAAGCTATTAGCATATGTACCGGGTTTTTCCTCGCATTTTTATTTAGCTTATAATTAGCTTAATATGCAAGTGTATAAGCTGCTATCAATAGCCGAATTCTTTGAAAATCTTCTACTCTGAAACAATTTGGCCAAATAGAACTATTTGGTGTGGAAGGTCTCTAGGTGAATTGGTTTAAGTTTATAAAAAATCAGCTTTTTTATGGCATCTAATATGGGCCATCGTTGCTATAAAATGAGACGCAACTTGTCTGCCAGTTGAGCGATACAGGCCCCAATTTGGCCTATTATTATTATTGTTGTTGTTGTTGTTTATGTTATGGCATTTGATGTCGTAATTGTCGTTATTTATGTTACAATTGTTGTTGTTATTGTAGTACTAGTGTCATGGTAACGCGTACTCTATGGTTCTATTTTGTTGTTATCTGACGAAATCTTGGCATGGAGACTTATGCATGTTGATTTCAAACATAATAACAGGCACTAGATATGGTTATTTTCGTGGTGTTTGACGTTATCTTGGCATGTGGTTTTTGCATGTTTACTTCAAGCAGTAAAAGTCATTACGCAGTTTAAATGATAAAGTTTATTTTAATTAAAAATTTTATCCTTTTCTTCAATATGATTACTTTTGCCTTTTGCGTGTTATCAGTCAGTGGCAAACATTTTTGATGCAGTTGTCATATACATGTACCACTTTTTGAATGTATTTTTATGATTAAATTCAAAAAGTGGTATATGACACAGTTACCATTACCATGGTAACGGGTACTTTATGATTAAGTTTTATTATCAATAACTTATCGATACTCTCTGCTTCCCATGTGGACTTTAAATGCATCTAAGAGTTCTGTTCAATTTACATCGTCTTATCTAGGCCAGTACTCTTTCAGTACCAAGCGTTTTCGACAGTACCAAGAACTTTTTGACCGTTACTCAGGCGAGCTATTTCTAGCGTTACAAGCCTTTACAACTACTCAATCTGAGCAAGGGTTTTATGTCATTACATTACTTTTCACCTCCTTCAAAATTTAAAAGATACAATGGTACTGGTAATTTGTAAATACAGTATAGGAAAACCATAAATGTTTGAATCATATTTCAAGTCTCATTTACCTTGGATGACCATTCAACATCAATAGATATCCTGTCAATTCTTTAAATAATCGTTTTAAAAATTAATTCAAAATTTGAAATTAAAGTTGAAATTACATTTCCTCAGATAAAGTTTAGATTTTCACTGGTCATTTAATTGATGGGCTGGACATCTCAATATTTATTTTCCTGATTAATGACATAACAGTAGGAAGGTGAATTTTCAGTGATTTAAGGCTTATCTGTAGGACTACACAGGTACTATTTCTACGTTAAAAAAGGAGCGATTTCTATCGTTATTCAATTGTACTACTTTTACCGTAAACTCAGAGGTACTTTTTCTACCGTAAACACAGAGGTACTTTTTCTACCGTAAACTCAGAGGTACTTTTTCTACCATAAACACAGAGGTACTTTTCTACCGTAAACTCAGAGGTACTTTTTCTACCATTCAACATCACCACACTGTACTTCATTGTGAAACGTGCCACGTTAGGTTAATGGTCTATAAATCGTTATTTTACTTATGTAATTAGTCATGCAGATTCATTAAGTTGTCATGGTGATATTCATACATTTAACGTAGCTGACATCATTTGTCTATGGTAATGTTTTAAAGACACCAAATATCTAGTTTATTTTTTCAATAATTCTAATAAAAGAGCCCCAAATACTTTTCTGTATATCATTAAATATTTAATGACATTTACAAGGTTACTATATAAGGTCTTTTTTGGGCATAATCTTAAAAATGTCAATCATATGGAAATTTTTCAAAGTCAACATTTTTTTAACTACACCGTTTTTCCACAATTATGCACAAATTAATGCTTGTATCATTTATAAGGATGTTCTATTCATCTACCCCATGAATGTATGCTATTGAAAAGTAAAATAAAATTAAACTTATCCAAAAAGAGACAATTTATAGGAGAAACAACCGAAGCAAATAACTAGCCTAACGGCTGTTCAAAGCTATGTTTAAGCCGCGAATAGCTGCAAAATTGCTGATGCGGATTGAAAATACAACTCACTCACTCACTCAATCGTGGCAATTTTAATTTTCGCGTAGCCATTGACTTATTATCGTTAAATAACAGAGCTGCCAACCATGCGGGTCACACGTGAACGCACCGAAGGTGCGCCTGTCCTAGTGGGGGGTCTGGGAGCATCCCCCTCCCCAGAAAAATTTTGAAATGTGGGCATCAAATGGTGCAGTTTTACAGAAGAATACATACAAATGTCAAAACAAAAACCCAACAATAGGTATGAAATACGCAAACTTTTTTGCATTGTTTTAACGCATTAGACATGCAAGATAATGATATTCAATTGACTACGTTTTAAAGACAACCACAGCGTGGGGTTTTGGTTTGTTTCAAAAGAAACTCCAGACATTTGCGGGTCCACTTCCCTCTTAGCGGGTCAGCGGGAATTTGGACCTAAATGCGGGTCGGACCCGCAACGGGTTCCGTTGGCAGATCTGAAATAACCAAAGAACAACAGTTAAACTATATTTGACAGCTGTTCCTTGCCAATCTGAATTATATGGAACGCCGTTTTAACATATATTCAATTATTTATACCTATCTTCAAATAATTGAACATAAATACAATTCATTTGAAGATAGGTATAATTCAATTATACCTAAGTAGATAGGTATAATTCAATTATACCTAGGTACAATTCATTTAAAGATAGGAATAATTGAATTATACCTAGGTTCAATTCAAATGAATTGTACCTTGGTAGAATTAAATTATACCTATCTTTAAATGAATTGATCATTAATGCTTTGAAATTTCAACGTAGTAAAATTCAATTTACACCTCAGTTTTCAAATCAATTAAAGAGACGTATCAATTATACTTAGGTACAAACAGAAGTCCATGAAGTAATTCATGGACTTCTGGTACAAATGAATTATACCTAGGTCTAATTCTATTGAAGATAGGTACAAATGAATTATACCTAGGTACAAATGAATTATTCCTAGGAACAATTACTTGTTTTGTTCCTAGGTATAAAATATTTTAACCTAGGTATAATTCAATTGAACCTAGGTATAATTCAATTGCACCTATCTTTAAAAAAAATGGACCTAGGTGTAATTAATTGAACCTAGGTACAATTATTTGAAGAAAGGTGTAAATAATTGAATAAATGTTAAAACGGCGTTCCATAGAATTAGATAGTGTAGAAGCCAAAGCGAATATTTTGCCAACTTTTGGCGGCCGTTTTCCTGAAAAACGAGGCGACCATATCTGCAATCATTTTTTTCAAAGCAGTGACCAGTGACTTTCGTATAAAGTTTTATACATTCCATCAATAATTAGCCTGCATTTAGCTAACCATTAAATTTTGAATTTTTGCCACCATTTTTTAATTTTTGATATGACCAAAAAATTTGTTTGAGTGAAGTGATTGAAAACTTTTATTTCAAAATGTAAAACTTGTGTCACAATTCAGAATATTTTTCATGGATCATATAAAATTTGGGCGGGTATTTTTTGGATAATAAAAATAAATAAACTTCCGTGTTACGAGTTACATGTTTTCCCCTCGCAAATCACGCTTCGTTTCTCCCGAAATGTCCCCAGGCTATCATTATGCACTCTCTCACAGTACTAATATCCGGAAGAAGTTTTAGAAACGTGTTTTACCGGGAGTAATATTTCAAGTTAAACACAATAAATACCCTGAAGTAATCAGAAATCTTATGGAAAAAACATCATGATTTAAAATATCTTTACCATCACAAAGTAATTAGTTTCCCTTCAAATGGATATGATATTTTCATGTCTCGCTCGCTAATAAGGGCTTTCGCTAAAAGTTTCAGTATTTAAGGTCTTCCTATACTCGAGGAGGGTCATTAATTTTAATTCTTCAATTAAAGGGGTATTAGTTGTAAAGGTCTCGCTGATCTCAACGCGCAAAAGATTTAACGCCTCCTATACCCGTAAAACTTCAAAGGGGGTTCAATTTTTAGGGTCTCGATATCCTCATAAAGCGCATCAGTTTAAACGCCAGCACTGATGAACTTATAAGGGCCTCGGTGACCAAGTGGTCTAAAGTTTGGGCTTACAGATCACAGCGCCTCTCACCAGCTATGTACGAACACTAGTCAGGAAGATTCTAGTGTCAGAAAGTTTGTCAAGTCGCTTGTTTTGTTTTTTTTTCGCGGTACTTAGTTCCCCCCCCCCCCACCACCATTTCAGAAATGCAAAAATCTTGACTTGGACATAAAATACCATCAATCCAATCAAATCCATATCCTAGCTTATACAGGTTATCAGTTTTATGGTCTCCTTATCCTTACGTGGGGGATCAGTTAAAAGGTCCCCCCCACCTACCCTTATAAGGGACATTAGTTTTAAGGTCCATTTTTTTTTACAATGGTTTACAATGAAAACCAGTTAAAAGTTTCCCTTTCCTTTTCAAGAGGGGTATAAGTTTTAAGGTTTTACTGCCCTTACAAGAAGACATTAGTTTGTAAGGTCTTGTATTGAAACATAAGTCATTTGAAAATATATTAAAATTGATTTTATTCAAAAACACATCCATTTAACCACAAATATATAAATAAATTTACACAATAAATTGTTTTATCAATTAATATGAAGGAATGAGACCTGTTAATATAACAATTCTTACATAAATACATACACTCAATGATATCTTATCACCTAACACTTTGTTAATGCATTATTGGGATTATTCTGTACTTCACAACAAGAAGTATTCTCAAATATATGTTTTAATGCCCCCACATTGCTGATAAGATATAGAAAGTACTAACAAGAATTCCACAGATTTATATGTCTCATCTGCTTTCACATTTTGACAACCGCCGTCGCCCCTGATGACACGGAAAAGTTATACCTAAGTCTCACCTTTTGGCAATGCCAGGCTCGACAAAAACTAAGTATAAACCACCAATGAAGACAATTATCAAAGTTGTTGTGAACACTGAAAAAAGAAACCATGACAGTAAGAGAAAATAAATAACAAGATTTTGTTACAATAATTCTTTAAAGGTAAAACCCATCTCGATGTGGTTAAAACAACAATTAACTATTTTCTTTTGTAAGTTTTTCCATCAACAAAATACTATTTTAAATGCTGTTGTGAATATGATTTAAATGACCCCCTCCCCCTTTTTATTATCACATCCAGTCGAGTTTTGCCCCCACACAGTAATATTTGATAACTTAGCATCATCTAAATTATTACGGATTGGTATTTTTAAGGTTTTAAATATCTGGAAAAATCCCTTTTTTTCAATCATGAAATAAATGTCAATATTTTCTAACAAAGTAAACATTTTAGCTGCAATGTTGAAAAACGAAAAAATGGTCTTAAAAAGCACATTATGAAATATATATATATATTTTTTGTTCCATCCATCCTAATCCTGTAGAGAAAAATGTTAAAAAAGAATTATAGATACTAACAAAATGTTACCCAAGAAATTAACACAATAATGCATACAGCACTTGTAAAATTGAATAAACTTATACTAATAAACTGCATTATCATTTTCAAATCCATACAATTCATTATTTTAAACTTGCTTAGGCTGACTGAAAATTGTAAAACTTTTAAACAATATTAAGCTGACAAAATCAATAAACTGACTGAAATTTAAATTCTATAAGTTTTATAGCACTGTTTTAAAAGTCAATGCCATTCATAAAACCTGTATTTATATCGAATTCAAATGATCTGTCATTTCTTTTCATTATCTAAAAGTTTTTTTATTTTCGATTTTGATAATATTTAATCCAAACTATTTACAAACTATAAATTTCGAGGGTATCTGATATCTGTTATTTAATAAGTCTATTGTCCTAATGAAGTCCGGGCTTGACCAGACTCTGGCTTAGATGGGATACCTGGAAAATTACAGGGTTACAAAACAATGCATTCCTGCTGGTAGAATTTATTTATCAGTTGGTGTCAATGTTTCACTCAATGACATGCCAGCAGAGCCAGTTGGGTCATAAATGCACAGCTCTAGAATCATGAATCTGATAAAACATGTCACACTTATACGAAGTGGACAGCTGAAGACCAAAAATATAACAATAATGTACATACAGTAAATGTAGGTCATTTACAATCTGATGTCTGTGTGTTTAAAAACACAAGTAAATTTATACCAACTAAGTAGATATAAAGTCTTCCTGTGTCTTATTTGTTACATCAACTCTAATATTGAAAAAGACTCACAGATTACTTTGCAATTAGATTGTGAAGTGACTACAGTTACTGATAGATTGACTAGTTTTATAACTAAACATCGTTAGTCATCAAATACATGTATAAAATACAGATGATAATGTAACATAAAAACAATTATATAATGTAAACATTTATATATATATTACATTTATATAAACAACCTTGTTTACATGGCAAATTGATAACGTGTGATTAAACTAAAATGTAATAAATGCAGAGTTATGTTTATATATGTTGCATTGTTGATAAAATTAAACCAAATGTAGTCTAAATAAACATGATTCATGTAAATTAATTAAAAGGAGAAGAGTGGAGTAATAGTGTTATATGTCCCAGTCAAGTTGGTTTTACTAGTATCAAGGTCGTTCAGTCTCAGGATGGTGGAAGAAACCAAAGTACCCACAGAAATCTGACCTTCTGGAATAGAATTACCAACATCCTCACTGCATACTTACATCTTCCAGAACAGGATTCAAATCAGGGAAGTTAAAAAACAGTGTGATCTTTGAACTGGCTCTTCATACCACTTGTGCAGAAAGGCTGTCAAATTGATAAAAATGGGATATCTATTTAGAGCAAAACTATACATTGTACTTTTATAATGGTGTAAAAAAAATGAAATGCGATTACTGGGGTTTTTTTTCTTAAAAAAAACTAAATTAACAATAATAATTGCCTTCATATTTCATAACTTTCCTGAAATTATGCAAATTTTGTTGAAATGTGGTGTTTTAACTGAACACATGTTATTTGTTTTTTCTCTCATATATTCAGGTGTCAACTAAAGAATCATCCATCCCACACCATCTAAGTTCTATCTAACTCATGCCGATCTTAGTTAAAGTCATTTAATTCATTTGTTGTGCTTTTTTCTGGGCACTTCAGTTTGCTCCATATTCTCTAAATTGATCACATAAATATCATAGCAAAAATTGTGACTGATACATAAACCACACCATTATTCCACTCCAATTTTCTTAACATTAAACAAGCAAGATTACACAAAAGCTACCCAATAAATGACCAGTCTTCCAGACAATGTCTCAATCAAGCACAAGATTGATCAGTCAATGTTAATTACAATTATGTTGTATGAACCAAAATAACATAACTCAAGTGATATTTAACTTGTTAAATTTGTCCACTTAGATTATAAAATTAATGACAGGAATACTGGATAATAATAATTTTGGAAATTCTTAAGTTAGTTTAGGAATTTCAAATACAGATTGTATGCAACTATTACAATATTTCCTGGTAGAATGTTTGCGTTTCATAAAAAAATCACAAAAATCTTAGATAAAATTCATCAAATTCAACTAAATTTGAGAAATTACAACTGATCATTTTCGCCCATTTTGTGTAATTATCAATTTTGAGCAGGGCTATGGTTATTTCTGGAAAACCCTGTTACCCAGAAACAAATATGAATGTATATACCTTTTTGAAAGGTCAAATATAATGTCAGTATATGTATATATAAATAAAGCTATTTACATGTGGATGCTACAGAATAACTGCCAACATTCTGCTATACATGTTGACATGACTATAAATGATATTAACTTATGGATCAAGATGTACAATTTATGTACAATATACATTAAACAGATATGTGAAAATTTCATAAGCACAACAAATTTTGTGATCATAGACCCCAAACAAATTTAAATATTGTCATCTATGACACATTTCTGTCAAATTAGATCTTTCAAAGATGTGTAAATACCTGGCTCCAGTTTCTTAATTATTCACTCTGTGAGTTTACATTCAACTAAAATATTCCCATATATCTCTCATCAATAAGTTAAAGATTTTAAGTTTTATGAGACAATGTATTGTTTCGTTCAACAAACCTACACTAAAAGATTCAAATATAAATTGGATTTTCAACTTCAACTGTATAATGTCTTAAAAATTAATATTGAAATATTCCCTAATTTGAGTTGAGTGTACACTCAGTTGAGTGAATGATTGTGAAACTGGGGACTGGTACAGTACATGTATGCATGTGCCAAATTGTTTTATTTACAAATGCCATACATCTTCTTTATCACCCATTTTAAGCAAGTAAATTACTACAACTTTAAAGCAGTCTTTTACATGTAGATGAGAAAATAAATAGCACCTTATTTTCATTAACTTTCTGAATGAAATTTTATTTTTATTTGTGTGAAAATGGTTACCAAGGATAAACAAATTGAAATTTTAAATATGAAAAGTTTAATTGTCGACTAACCTATTTGCAGTAATCATATCACTTCAAAGATAATATCGTCACTTCAAATATGTGATTTACAAAGAAAGAGACCTACATGTATTTGTTATAATGATGTTTTTCTAGGAATTTTATGAAAATGCATCTGATTAAAGTTTGGTCCTTTGGTTTCTTTTAAAACCTGCTATGACCAGCCTATGTATTTACAAGTATTATGCTTTTTAAATGAACTTTAATGGTAAAAAATGCACCTGCTGAAAAAGAAAATCTTAGTGAAGTGAAATGTTCATGTTAAACATTTATGAGCACATTTTGCAAAATGTTAACTAATTGTAAAAATAATTCCCTCTATAGTAATTGAATTTAATAATAAAAATCAAAACATCAAAGTTTGAATTTAACAATCTATTACTAGTATCTATAGCAAATTCCCTGTGCTTCCATACATAAATATAATTATATTTTATGCTCAATTTATCAAGCATCCATACACATCAACATTTTAGCAATCAACTGAAATATTTGAAAGAACATATGGCATCATTGTTAACATAATTTTTCCTTCTATTGGCAGTATAACTATTAATTACAGCACCAATTTCTGATGACTTTTTATCACTGTACAGGGACACATTTTAAGAGCCATCAAGCCATTGAGCACATACAATGTACATGACATTTTTTTTCACAAATCACATTGCACATGTATTAACTGAAATCATCTGAATCTTCAAAATCCCAGCCTTATTTTTCACATGAAACTTAAATTGCTACACTTCTATACTTTGACATTTAAAAAGGCTCAAATTTTTGTCGCAGAAGATGAAAGTTTTTGTTGCCAAAAAAATGTTGCTACTTGAGACATTTGCGAATAACCATTGGATCCCAACTGCTGTAAGTCTGTGTTTGTCATCGTCAGAATCTTCAGTATTTGTTAAAGATTACACTGTATATTTAGAACTCAGTAATCAGAATCATCAGCGTCCGTGGAGTAATCAGAATCGCTATCCTCCTCTTTGTCTTTATCCTCCTCATCATCAGATATCTCCCAGTGATCATCGGCTTCTATAACCTTAGCTTCCTTAACATCAAGCTGAAATAAAATAAAATACAATACAGAAAACCCTCACAATAACAATACCCCCTTAATATCTTAATACCTCACTTACTGTTACAGTATTTTTAAATCCTAAAATCCACATTTCTCTAAAATACATTAGTTTTTATGTCACCTTATCATCAAATCACTTTATGATATCAAAGGCAGACTGAAATAAACAGCTGCGCCTGGAGCGCATGATACGCCCGTCAGATATTTAAACTTCTTTTTTAATGTCTTAAACAACTTGACATTTAGCTGAAACATATTTTTTTAAAACAAAAGTAGCAAATTTATTTCTCACAAACCTTTTTGATTACAGGACAAATATAACACAAAAGTTTCATTAAAAAAAGTTCAAATGATTTTTGAGTTACAACATGCAAAAAAATGCCTAAAATTTGACAATTAAAGGCCAATAACTCTACAACAAGAAAACATACAAATCTCAAAAATAAAAGGGAGCTCTCTTCCATGGATACCAATATAACACAAAGGTTTCATTCAAATTGTTCAAAGCACTATACCATAATACGTCCCATCATTGACGGGTGTATAAAAATGGTGACAATAAGTCAAGGTTTACTTAAGACCATCACTACACTGCTAATTATCTGATCAGATAATACAAAGATAAACAAATGTGACTGTGAGTGGTGGTGAGTAATGTGATAAACAATAGTATACACTGGAAAGGGGCTGTGCATTCTTTAAAAAAATTATTAATGTTTATGAAGAGTTAAGTAATAGTTTTTACATCCAAGTCAGGATTCTTACAAATATGGAGATAGTCAGTTCCAGAATAGTAAACTAAACCAGAGTACCAAAAGAAAGCCATTAATCTTCTGTAAGAAAAATGACCAAATTTCTTACACTAGGATCTGCAATAGTAGAATTCAAACTTTAACAGTGACGGCCTGGGGCTTTACAATACTTGGCCTCTGATATCCCTCTGCCTAAGGGGGTCCTAGGCAGTAAAAGCTGAACTTTCAGATCACTTGGGCACCAATGTCCCTCTGTCTAAGGTGGGTCCTAGGCAGTATGGCTAGGGCTTAACATCACATGACCACTGATGCCCATCTGCCTAAGGGGGGTCCTAGGCAGCATGATGATGGGACTTTACAATTACTTGAGTACTGATGCCCCTCTGCCTAAGCCAATCCTAGGTAATGAAAGTCACTGTGATAAACTATTCAGTAACCATGGTGCCTTTTAATTGTGTAAATAACTTAAACTTAGACTAACCTTAATGTTTTGTGACTGATCAAAATCAAAGTAACAATCTGAACGAAAACAAACTGTGTATGTATATAAACCTGGTCGTGCTGGTGCTGAAAACTTTAGCTGAATCTGAAACAAGAAAAAGATAAATATATCAACAGACTGTGTATGTATATAAACCCGGCTATGCTGGTGCCGAAAACTTTAGCTGAATCTGAAACAAGAAAAAGATAAATATATCAACAGACTGTGTATATATATAAACCTGGTCGTGCTGGTGCTGAAAACTTTAGCTGAATCTGAAACAAGAAAAAGATAAATATATCAACAGACTGTGTATGTATATAAACCCGGCTATGCTGGTGCCGAAAACTTTAGCTGAATCTGAAACAAGAAAAAGATAAATATATCAACAGACTGTGTATATATATAAACCCGGCCGTGCTGGTGCCGAAAACTTTAGCTGAATCTGAAACAAGAAAAAGATAAATATATCAACAGACTGTGTATATATATATAAACCCGGCCGTGCTGGTGCCGAAAACTTTAGCTGAATCTGAAACAAGAAAAAGATAAATATATCAACAAACTGTGTACATGTATGTATATAAACCTGGTCGTGCTGGTGCTGAAAACTTTAGCTGAATCTGAAACAAGAAAAAGATAAATATATCAACAGACTGTGTACGTATATAAACCTGGTCGGGCTGGTGCTGAAAACTTTAGCTGAAACTAAAACAAGAAAAGGATCAATATATCAACAAACTGTGTATGTATATAAACCTGGTTGGGCTGGTGCTGAAAACTTTAGCTGAATCTGAAACAAGAAAAAGATCAATATATCAACAAAATGTGTATGTATATAAACCTGTTCATGCTGGTGCTGAAAACTTT
This sequence comes from Tegillarca granosa, assembly GCA_029721355.1. NCBI lineage: Eukaryota > Metazoa > Mollusca > Bivalvia > Arcoida > Arcidae > Tegillarca > Tegillarca granosa. The sequence goes on from CM056596.1 coordinate 51,646,025, forward strand.
AGCTGAATCTGAAACAAGAAAAAGATCAATATATCAACAAACTGTATGTATATAAACCTGGTCGTGCTGGTGCTGAAAACTTTAGCTGAATCTGAAACAAGAAAAAGATAAATATATCAACAGAATGTATGTATATAAACCCACCCGTGCTGGTGCTGAAAACTTTAGCTGAATCGCAAACAAGAAAAAAGATAAATATATCAACAAACTGTGTATGTATATAAACCTGGTCGTGCTGGTGCTGAAAACTTTAGCTGAATCTGAAACAAGAAAAAGATCAATATATCAACAGACTGTGTGTATATATAAACCTGGTCGGGCTGGTGCTGAAAACTTAAGCTGAATCTGAAACAAGAAAAAGATAAATATATCAACAGACTGTGTGTATATAAACCTGGTCAGGCTGGTGCTGAAAACTTAAGCTGAATCTGAAACATGAAAAAATATAAATGATAATGTCTTTCAAATATATACGACTAATAGATAAATAGGTATAGAATTATAAATAGGAACAGAAATAATGGCAGGAAAGTAATCAAAATATCCATTTAAATTAGATTTTTTTTTTTAAGTTTCAGGAATTTTTGAAGTTGAAAATTTCAATAATCTTAATTACATATTAAATCTAATTTATCTGAAACTTGTTTTCAACAAATAAATTAGAATATTCATTAACTGTTCAATTGTAACCTCCTTCACAAAAATACTAAGATTATTTTTCTATGCAGACATGAAAGCCATAGACGATAAGAATTACGGAGCATTCTATGATAACTGTAACTTAACTAATTCAAATGGGACTTAAAAGTACAAGGAATATTATTTTCCTCCTCTAAATATATGTCAGGACACGATAGAACACAAACATTCTCAACTGTTTCAAGACTTGAAATTTCCTATTAGACCTTGTTGATGTTTTTAAATGAATTAGTCCTTTGAAGCAGACAATAAATCCAGTCATTAGTGATTGTTACACTATATCATTCTGAAATGGTTTACTATAATCTCATATCTAAAGATACATTGAATATCCGAAATATGAATGAAAGGAGTAATTCTAAGGAGTAGAATGGGGTAATGATATATTACAAAATTATGACCAAGTTAACATAATTTCACTTACAAGTCACTTAATGATATTGACATTTCTGAGATGGCAGAGAAAATCTGTACCAATCTTTAGCAAGCAAACTTTTTACTCTAAGATCTACCAAAGTAGCATTTGCACCTAGAAAGTGAGAGGTCATGTGATTCGTAAGCCAGACTGTGAAGCTATAAACAATTCAGGGAATTATCAGATTACTCACCTCTTCTGTTGTTTTCAGTGTACATATCTGTACAGGTGCTGTAATTAACATGTGATTTTTCTTATCTGACACATATAACCACCAACCTTCTTGTTTTTCCTAAAAATGGTTAATTTTACAAAGTTATTATTAATTCCAAATAAGTTAAACCTTGAAAAAAATTCAAATCTTTTTTCTATGCCAAAACCATTTTCTTCATAGTTTTTTTAGTCACAAAATCTTATTGTTTTGTGTTTTTCTTCCCAGGTTAAACTCTCTCATGAATCATTGTCAATACCTTTTTTAAAAGGATTTCCCTAGATACATATTGTAAAATTGGTGGAAAATCTGTTCCTTTATTAAACTATAGACCACCAAAATCAAACACACACTGTAAAGAGAGATGAAAAATCTTGCTCTCATCACAAATAGCTGAAAAATTGCTGATGTGATGTTAAACATTACAACCAACTTATCTTATTTGTAAATACTGTACAAGTTTAACCCTACCTCTGGGAAGTAAGGACAATGAACTGGATGACTTTCTTTAGCTTTTGTTTCTAACGATTGTTCTTTCTTGGCTTCTTCTTGGTACTTTTTCCATTGTTCTTCTTCGTCATGATGTGTTTCAGTGTTATCTCCCTTTGAACTGGCTTCTGTCTCCTCTGCGTCTGATTGGTTGGTTGGTTCTTCCTCACTTTCCAATCCTGAACCATCATTTTCCTCCTCGACTTTCTGCTCTGAACTTTCAGTTCCTGTTGTTGCTTGGTCCTGAAAAGTTTTAATACAATACAATTATTACAAAAATATTTATCAACTCATCACAATGCATTTGGATGGAATTAAAATTAGACAGAAACAGGAATGAAAAGAATATGTCAAATTTTAATCAAGAATGGGTCTGCCACCAGGGTGCATTTAAAAAATTTTACGGGAAATTTATGAAATGGAGTATTTACATGGCAAGGAAAAATTACAGTACTTGATCTGGTTTGATGGAAAAAATTCTTCTGAAACTTTCAATTAAAAAATATATATATATATATATATACAAAAGGAGCAATCACTTCTGTATATAAATGATCTTATTATACCTAATCTGGTAATTAAACATCATTGTCTAAAAAAAAAAAAAAAAAAAAAAAAAAAAAAAAAAATCAGCAAAGCTCTGTCATTATTTAGTTAAAAGAGTTTATCTTTGGTTAATATATAAAGCAAAATATTGACCAGCAGAAACCAATTAATCAATATTCAATATACTTCAGATTATCTTAGTCTATTGTAAACCAAGACAGTTTGTATTATCTCTATCAACTAGCCTCTTTTGTTTTATCCTTGGTTGTTTTTTCCTTTTCGTTGCTAGTCCCTGATCCTTTCCAGTTGTATGCCTGTTTCTTTTTCTTGGGTTTAGCTCCTTTTTTGACAACTTTTTTCTTTTGTTTTTCCCATACTTTAGCTTTGTTACCAGTATTCTTAGCTGGAGAGTCAGATGTATTCTGTCATACAGTTTAAAACAAATAAGCAACAATGTAGACATGTAAAATCTTTTCAAAGGAAATAACTCTAGGTACTGTACATGTATATTACTTATTTCATATTTTTTATAGCTGTACATGTAATGTATGTTATCATTTCATAGCTAGACCTATCAAGAATTTATCCATTGACTTGACTCACTATGTTTACAAATATAAATCTGTTTTCCAAAACTGATGAATGAATCAATTTATAGATTTACAGCTGAAAAACATACATGTACTTGGTAATGGTCAAAGCAAATATATGTAAGAACACATAACAATGAATCGGGGATACAAGAAACAAAAGGCCAGATAAATATACATTGTGGCTAATGATTTCAGATTCCTGAAATGGCACTGGATATAAAAACAAAAAGTGTCTAATTGAAAAATTATAGTACATGTACTACTAAAGAACCAAAGCCATTTACAAATATCCATATTTAACAACAGTCTATTTTTATATACTGTAAATCAGGAAATTAATGCGAATTGCCTAATTTGAAGTAAAATGCGTATTGAAATTAATACAAATGTTTTAAGTTCCATTTTTTTTTTAAATTTTGCCTATCTTTTATCTTACAATTATAAACAATAAACTATGGACTCAGAAATTATAATCTTATGACTTCCTTAATTTATAAACACATTATAAAGAAACTTTCGGTAGACATTATTAAAATACTAGTAAACAGTGGAAAGTAAACAAAGGGTGCCAACGTAAATTTTTTGTGCGCTGATGACACTTATTTTTAACGGTAAAGGATCGTCAGAACAAAGAGACGTGTAATCTAAAAAAAAAAAAAAGGCACATACACAAATATAACACTTAAATAAAATAATGACTTTGAGATTTAATGAGAGAGAGAGATCTGAGATGTAGGAAATCAGAATACCAAAGAGACGTGTAATCTAAAAAAAAAAACATACACAAATATAACACTTGGGTTTTTTTTTTTAAATAAAATAATGCATTCAAAATTAGGATGTCCATGTCAGCATATGTACAACTGATCTCTGTCTTCGACTCATGAGTTTAGAATGTCTTAGGTTACTTATAATCACTGTACTTCCAATCTGATGTCCCAGTCAAGCCTCAAGGTTCAAAATGATGACTGAGTCTGGATTGCACTCGTAGCAAAATTCCCAGTAGGAAAGAAACAGCACAAAATTACCCCTAAATGAGAAAATACTCCAATTTATCAGCTACGATAACTTCCGGTTAAGGGAGATAACTCAATTTACAATAAACATAGATAAATCGTAAAATAAATGTGACAAGAAATTAATACGATGAAATTGGCCTCGCATTTTTCGCATTAATTTCTTGATTGCAATAATTTCCTGATTTACAGTAATCTCTTCAACTGGTTTAAAATATCTCTATTAGAAATTCATGTCAAACAATTGTTGGAAGGGAAATAACTCCAGTAGATAAACAAACCTCATCAACTGCCATTTCCTCCTGGTCTTCCTCTTGTATATTATTATCATCATCGTCACCAGGAATGATAGCACTCTCTTTATCAAACAATACTTCCATTTTCTTTCTCTCTAGCTCCACTGTGACGGTTACTATTGATCCTGCGGTTATTGAGGAATCTTCATCATCCAATACTGGAAATGTTAAAATAGACAAATATAAATTGTCAAATCAAGACTAAAATTCATTTAAAGGATTTTATTTTATCATATATCATTCTGGGACTACAAACTTATTTTCCCCAAAACAGATAACAATTTGCTTTTAAACCTAACTTCTTAAAACTTACTGAGCAAAAAAAATGTCTTTCTTGACAAAAACAAAAAATTTATTAATTTAATGCTTTAATTATCCTATTAATATCAATATATACTGCAGAAGTTCTAGGTCTAAGTCATGGTATATCAAATAAGAATATAATTTAACATTGCTCTGTACTGCTGACAAATAAATGGAGACATAAATGGAGAGAGAGAGAGAGAGAGAGAGAGAGAGAGAGAGAGAGAGAGAGAGAGAGAGAGAGATGAGATGTAGGAAATCAGAATACCAAAAGAAAACCAACAACATTTGGTGAGTAATTTAACAAATTTTCTGTAACTAGGATCTGCCAAAAAACAAGCTAGCGCTTCAGATCATAGGCCCGTTCAAGATACAGTATGTACGCTTGTGCAATGACTTCAAGCCATTCAGGAATTACTGTATGTGTGTGCGAACGCTATCAATATTTTTCACCTTAGATTCAAGATGGCGTCGTAGAGTCAAACATTAAAGGAAATGATTTTAGTGAATTCTGAAAACAACATGCAGTATTGTTTTAATGTCAGTGAAAATGTGTTAAATCGTTCAAATCGAGGTTATTAACGTTTGAATTATTTCAGACATTTGTGTAGATGCATGATATGAGTGTGTTTATAAGTTTTTTGGAGGATTTTATCGGTGTCTGACCACGGGTACATCAGAACCAAAAATTAAATGACCATTTTTAAAAAAAAAACGATGGAACTATTTAACATACTCTGTATTATCAATAAAAAACGAAACAACTTGTTTTTCGTCGTCTAAATATGATATGGTAGTAAAGGAGAAATCAGTTCTTAGCTAGTCAATCACAATTTATTTTCGTTAAAGAGACATAAAAATTGTATGCGCGAACACAGTGGAAAGCAACCAGTGACTTGAACACACCTCGTATCAGACCTCTTGCCACTAAGGCCAAAACAAAAAGAGAATTGTTGGTATGGACTTGAGACTTTCATTAATAGGCATGCATAATACTCTCAAGTCCCTAAATCTGGAGTGCCAGATTAATGAAACAATAATTTGAGGATAATGATGATCTTACCTTCAGATTTGATCACCATCCTCACATAGGGTAAAGATGCACAAACATTCAAGATATCACGATATTCTTCATTTGTCAAGTTACGTAATAAAGCTCTCTTATCATCTTCCTTCATCTGAATAAAATCTCGGATTCTCTGAATATTTCTCTGTTTTTAAAAACAAATAAGTATAACATTACATGGGAAGCTGCAGAAAGAAAACTTTTTCTTTATAACACTTTAAGCAATAAAGCAAATGCTTTAATAAACAAAATGAATCATGATTTTTTTTACAAATGTCAACAAAAGACAAAAGACATAGAAATTATTGATAGCAATTTCTCGAGGTGAGACAATCAGTAAATATCAGGAATAGAAGGACAGAGACATCCTATATCTTTACTAAAGAGGCAAAAAAAGTTCAATCTTAAGATATATTTCTTAAACATTCAGGGATAAAATTTTGCTGCAGAAACTGAACTCGTCTGTAACTAACACAAAGGGTCATTGTAACTTTTCACATAAAAAACAACTCTCAATATGTTGATAAAAGTTATGAAAAACAGACTTGGTAATTTTTGTAACATTAAGAAAGTGGACTAACCTTTCTGGTAACAAAATGTTTCAACATCTCAGGTGTTATGTGTGGAAGTTGTAATAGTGGACTGGACTTCTGGTCCAGGGCTTGGAAAACCATCTGAGAAACTTTCATACAATTTTCTACCGTTTCCAATCTTGGCATGTAACGAATTGCTGAAATATCATAAGTAACAAGAATTATTCCTAATTACATGTATATGCCTTGCTGCCAAAATCTTCACTGATATAGAAACAATAAATATTAATGATCTAGATAGAAAGGCATTATGACCCATAAGCCAGGACTTACAGCTACTAGTCTCTTAGTCTTCACTGAGTTTAAGATTAGTCATACCTTGAGCAAAATCCAATTCCTTATTTAATGAAAATTCCCCGAGCCGACAACCTAATATTTAGCAGCTTATATCTTCTTGTTCATTACTATCATCTCTGAGAACAATATAACTCCACTAAGTATTTTGAGTACCATTAAATCTTTTTTGAGGGAATAAAACAAAAAATTTGAAACCAAACCCAATGGAAGGAATAAAAGCTAAACAGAAGAACATACATAAAAGCATAAAACTCAGCCATACATATAACTGGATACAGCAGGTTTTCTGCCTTGATTATACAGTGGAGTAAATCAAATGGGTAAAGTGTCTTCTCTTTGTTGTACAGTAGACTTAATGAAAAGGGTCATGCTAAGGAATGGAGTGAAGTAATGTTGTTTAACAAAAGATTCTTTCACTTATATCAAGATGGTTCTATTTTGAATGGTGGAGAAAACTAGCTTACCAAGAGAGATAATTACTGAGATTTTGAATGGTGGAGAAAACTAGCTTACCCAGAGAGATAATTACTGAGATTTTGAATGGTGGAGAAAACTAGCTTACCCAGAGAGATAATTATTGAGATTTTGAATGGTGGAGAAAACTAGCTTACCCAGAGAGATAATTACTGAGATTTTGAATGGTGGAGAAAACCAGCTTACCCAGAGAGATAATTACTGAGATTTTGAATGGTGGAGAAAACTAGCTTACCCAGAGAGATAATTACTGAGATTTTGAATGGTGGAGAAAACTAGCTTACCCAGACAGATAATTACTGAGATTTTGAATGGTGGAGAAAACTAGCTTACCCAGACAGATAATTACTAAGATTTTGAATGGTGGAGAAAACTAGCTTACCCAGACAGATAATTACTGAGATTTTGAATGGTGGAGAAAACTAGCTTACCCAGACAGATAATTACTGAGATTTTGAATGGTGGAGAAAACTAGCTTACCCAGACAGATAATTACTAAGATTTTGAATGGTGGAGAAAACTAGCTTACCCAGAGAGATAATTACTAAGATTTTGAATGGTGGAGAAAACTAGCTTACCTAGAGAGATAATTACTGAGATTTTGAATGGTGGAGAAAACTAGCTTACCCAGAGAGATAATTACTGAGATTTTGAATGGTGGAGAAAACTAGCTTACCTAGAGAGATAATTACTGAGATTTTGAATGGTGGAGAAAACTAGCTTACCCAGACAGATAATTACTGAGATTTTGAATGGTGGAGAAAACTAGCTTACCCAGAGAGATAATTACTGAGATTTTGAATGGTGGAGAAAACTAGCTTACCCAGACAGATAATTACTGAGATTTTGAATGGTGGAGAAAACTAGCTTACCCAGACAGAAAATTACTAAGATTTTGAATGGTGGAGAAAACTAGTTTACCCAGACAGATAATTACTAAGATTTTGAATGGTGGAGAAAACTAGCTTACCCAGAGAGATAATTACTGAGATTTTGAATGGTGGAGAAAATTAGCTTACCCAGACAGATAATTACTAAGATTTTGAATGGTGGAGAAAACTAGCTTACCCAGACAGATAATTACTGAGATTTTGAATGGTGGAGAAAACTAGCTTACCCAGAGAGATAATTACTGAGATTTTGAATTGTGGAGAAAACTAGCTTACCCAGAGAGATAGTTACTGAGATTTTGAATTGTGGAGAAAACTAGCTTACCCAGAGAGATAATTACTGAGATTTTGAATGGTGGAGAAAACTAGCTTACCCAGACAGATAATTACTAAGATTTTGAATGGTGGAGAAAACTAGCTTACCCAGACAGATAATTACTAAGATTTTGAATGGTGGAGAAAATTAGCTTACCCAGACAGATTATTACTGAGATTTTGAATGGTGGAGAAAACTAGCTTACCCAATAAGATAATTACTAAGATTTTGAATGGTGGAGAAAACTAGCTTACCCAATAAGATAATTACTGAGATTTTGAATGGTGGAGAAAACTAGTTTACCCAGAGAGATAATTACTGAGATTTTGAATGGTGGAGAAAACTAGCTTACCCAGAGAGATAATTACTGAGATTTTGAATGGTGGAGAAAACTAGCTTACCCAGAGAGATAATTACTGAGATTTTGAATGGTGGAGAAAACTAGCTTACCCAGAGAGATAATTACTGAGATTTTGAATGGTGGAGAAAACTAGCTTACCCAGAGAGATAATTACTGAGATTTGGCAAGTAATTTGACAAACTTTCTAACACTAGGATCTATCTGTCTGAGTGGGATTCAAAACTAGGCAATGAGAGGTAATGTGATCCGTTCTTTAGACCACTCAGCCATCCAAGCCACCACTGTTATATAGTGTCCAGTTTAGACAGGTTTCCCTGTGTATAACATACCATTTCTGGCTGCTCCAGCGACAAGTTGTGCTGTAATGTTAACCATCTCATTTAACAGGTATGGTGTTTTCTTCAATACATATTGTTTATCTACAAAATACATGTAAATACAAGTATTCATAAATAAGTCAAAATGAATTGTAAAATGGGTTCACAAAAGTGTTCATGTATTAATTAATACATTTAAAAACTTTATAAAATTTTCTGTAAAAATTTGAGCACCAAAGGTTATTGGCTTATTCCTAAACCTTTTTCTTTACTAAGAAATATTATAAATAAATCTGATAAATCAGTCTTTTAATCTCTTTTAAGTTCACATAGCAATATAACTAACTACATGTATTACCAGTGTGTAAGTAGGTTGCGCAAGTCTTGTGAAGTGAGCATGATTAAGATAAACACAATTTTTCAGTTTCTTTTTCTCTACATGTATTTCCAGTGTGTTAAGAGGTAGATCGAACCTCCTGAAGTGTGTGTGAAGAAGTATCATAACTTTAACACTTTAAAGATGTTAAACCATTTCCTGTTTCTACTTACCTATTTCCAGTGTGTTAGGGGGTAGATCAAGCCTCATGAAGTGGGCATGAAGAATAACCACATTTCCTGTTTCTACTTACCTATTTCCAGTGTGTTAGGGGGTAGATCAAGCCTCATGAAGTGAGCATGAAGAATAACCACATTTTCTGTTTCAACTTACCTATTTCCAGTGTGTTAGGGGGTAGATCAAGCCTCATAAAGTGAGCATGAAGAATAACCACATTTCCTGTTTCAACTTACCTATTTCCAGTGTGTTAGGGGGTAGATCAAGCCTCATAAAGTGAGCATGAAGAAGTGCCCTAGCTTTTACACTGTATGGAAAACATAATGGCTTCTCTTTATTCTTCTCTTCTAAGTTTGGTAAGCGTTTCATCAGCTAAAATTATAAACAGATAAGTTTTTGAAACAAAAAATAAAAATAGTGGAGCAGAGTGGAGTAAGTTGGGTTTTACATTCTAATTAGGAAACTTTCACTTTATATATACATCAAGGCAGTCAGTTTAGAGATGGTAGGAGAAACCAAAGAACCTGGAAAAATTGTCATTTGGCAAACAAACTGGCAACTTTCTCACACTGGGATCTACAAGAATAGGATTCAGGCCTAGGTGGTTTGTGAGACACTGTGATCCACAAACCTGCACTTTATACAATGAAGTACTGAAACTAGAGAAGTGTAAGGTTTATAAATATACAATGTCTATATAAACTGTCAACATATATTCAGGCAGTTTTTTTTAAATTGCTTCAAAAGATCTGATAGCAACAGACAGCTTATGCATTTTTCAATAAATTTTGAAATTCCATACAATAAGTTGTTCTAGATTTACAAACAGCAGGTCAATATGACAGATGGGACTACATGTATAGGAAGTTCAATATGTCATGTTGCATAACATGTGAAACAGAACAGTGAATCTGGATAAATGATAATTTTTATATATACAATAATATGAACAACATACATATTTATTCATACAATGCATTGATGGAAACATCTAAATTTTTTAGAACTTTCCACCCTCCACCCCCAACACACACACAGTTACAAAATATGCATTACCAAATGGTTCTATGTTTTCTTTATTTTCTGAGTAACAATACTGGATGTTTGATCTTTTGACTACAATGCTACTGTTTCATTTATAAAATCCATATTTCCCCTTACTTTTGCAATATCAAACAGATTTTGACATACCTGTGGAACCTCTTCATTGTCGCTCGGCCGTTCTGAAATTTCCTGATTATGAAACCGATCAAATTCAAATGAAGCTCCGAGAACCATTATAACTCCTACAATGAATTACAAAATAAAGTTTTAAAAAAGAGGGTTTTTTTTTTACTTTTGTTCATCCAAATCACTTCTAGTTTTATACATGTAAAAACATGTACATGTATATGTAGTTGCAAAGGAAATTAATGGTTGAAAGCAACTGAAAATTCAAACTGAACAAATAAAAAATTTTAAATGTACAAGTGTCAAGTTGTAAAAAGCATGAGAAAAAGACGTTGTCCACAATTACTGTTGTCAAAAGTTTTATCAACATAATTTTATAGAACATAAAATAATTAATGAAAATGCTCATACACACAAACACACTGTGGTATATCTGTTATACGAGAAAAAAAACTTATCTCTAATAAACGTGTATATGTAACTTACGTTTTAACATCATGTTAGGCACTTTCTGGAAGAAATAATAATAAAGTCTGGTTGTGTCCAACAATACTTCATCTTTACTGTATTTTATAGACCTATACCACCATATACCCTGAAACAAATCAGTATCTTATAAATCAATTGTGTAGGAATTGCTAGTATTGCTATTACCGTTATTACCAGAAGGTACACGTAACAAGTTACATACACCATGTATGTTACTATGATTTCAGAAAAATTCCATTTTATCTGCAGATTTAAAATGTTGAATTGTTTGTCAGATCAGTAAGTCTGAAATCTAAAATACTCATTTAATATCATTTGTGGGGGTTAAAATGTACAAGAATGTAATTGCTTTTATCCAACCAATATACGTGTATCATGGATTGCAACAATGTTTTAGGAGACTAATGACTTTCAGAATTTGTAATATACATGTGCATCTTTTTATAATGCTACTGATGTGAAAGGCCTTTATTTGTGAATCTCCTTGATAACTAAACAGCTATTTTTCTTAAAAAGGAGTCCTAGGACTTCTTTTATTTTATCAGTCTCTAAACTCCAAAATCTATTTAACATACACTTATAATCTTTATGATACATACCACTGCTACAGGCATTATAACCATGAATACCAAACCATATGCTGCTAAAACCTGTCCAAAAAAAGTAAATAAATAAATAAATCATTCAATAAAACAAAACAATTTGTTGTAAATATACTGTAGTATTATTAATACATGTATTTATATTTCATATTTACTGATGTACCAATGTGTTACAATTTAAATGAAACTAACAAACATGTAGTGAAGAGTCTAGGTAACATTGCTGTATTATGATATATGGGCTAAGGGTCTGTGTGCATATTTATTTTATTTCGTGCATATTTATTTTATTTCAATCTGTTCCAGTCCATCTAGCTTAATAATTCAGTGGGTACCAGCAGGAATGCCGGGTTTGACCTTGTGATGGAGTGGCTACCAAACCAAAAGGAGCAGGGTGGGGATATAGGGGTTGAGCAATGTATGAAGTCTCAGTTACTCACATCACAAAAAAAAAAGAACCTATGTATTTCTGTTACAGTTTTTCTTTTCTTTTCTTTTTTTAATTTAATCTTTAAAAATGTACCACCTACCCATGCAGAATTCTCTTGTTCTATAATCCATTTAGGTAAAGCAATTCCAAATTTGGTTACTGTAAATTAATTAAAATACATAATGAATTAACTATGTTCAATAATACAGTAACAACAATAATGACAACGTCTCACCACCAAAAGTAAAACATTATTTAAAGCCCATCAAAAACTATTTCATTTGTTTAAGTCTCATAAATTTCCCTTTTCTTGTGTGTTCATTTAAAAACCATCCACACATAATTGTATATTGCAAAACAAAACTCATCTATAGTTCCTGATAAGGAAAAGCTTAAAAGCTTTCCCTAATCTGAATTGGGTTAAACAGGATCTATCATTTTGATTTTAGTTTTCATGAAATTAATTTTAAACATTTTTTTTTCAAAATAAAACAATTTTTCTTCTTATTGATGTTTTCTGACCATATGTCTTTTTTTCATCCACCAGTCTTAATCTTATGTAAGAATTATCAGATTTGTACATCAAACATGTATAGATTAAATATATATCAGATCTCATACCACCAGGTCCGTCAGGATTTCCATATTCTTCCCAATTTTTTTTTGTTTCTTCATCTGTCAGTCTAAATAAACAACAAAATAATAATGATAAGTAAACTACATGTATTTACAGGAAGACACCAGGATGAGTGGTTAATGTTGCAGAGTTATGTGTCTTATAACATACTGACATTCTATCTAAGTCTGAGTAGCACTGAAATTAACATAAGCACCAACCTGTGGTAATTCTGGGCTTGAGAAAGACTAACTTTTATAAAGAAATAGTTTGGAATTTTTGGCTTGTTAATTTTAATTTATTAACAAGTTTCTTACTTTTTTGTTATATATATGGTCAGTTCAGGGATGAAGGAAACCTGAGTGCCCAGTGAAAACAATTGTCAGAAAAGTAATATCTCTAGAAAATCTATTTGAAACTGTAAATAGGCCAACTACAACACATTTGAGCAATTTATACAGCTACATGTATTTAACACAGTCTAAAATGCGATTTACAGAATCTTGTAAACTTACGCAGCATAAGCCTTTGCTATTCTCATAAACTTTCTATGATCTCCTGTTTCTTTGTCTGGATGGTATTTTAAACTTTGCTGTCTGTATGCTTTCTTTATTTCTTTTTGACTAGCACCCTGAAATAAAAATAACAACAACTTAATACATATCAACCCCCCCCCCTCTCTCTCTCTCTCCTCTACCTATCCATATACAGTGTATATGTACTTCATTTTTCTTTTTACATTAAATTTATTTGTATGCAACTGACTTTTTTGTTCCCTAACATAAGAATGATTGAAGAGCAGAAAATCAACCTGTGTATACAATATATATAGACCATTTTCGGAGCTCCATGGACTTAACCTTTCAATTAAAATATAGAGTTTTGGTAATGTACACATACAGTAAGAATGATATTATAAATTTTTTTGGTGCTGAATTTTCAAAAATGTTTTAAATGTTCATACCCTAGACTAAACAATACTGAAGCAGTCACAAGTTTTGAATAGTTATAAGTCCTATTTGGACTTGGTTCATAAATAATTTTTTATGGTCTTCAAATCTTATCATGTGACTGGGGCCAGTTTGTGATTTATGGTGACAAAAGTCAAAAGCAGTGATGCCAATTAAAGCCAGTAGCCAACAAAATTTGTCTTTTACTTTTAAAAAGTTTGCTAGCTAGGAATATTTAAATTCCCATGATTAAAAAAGTTTTGACTAAAGGAGATGTAAATGGATTGTCGTCTTCTTGCTTACCATATCTTTCTTCTTCTAAACTAAATGAAGTCTTGAATATATACATGTGTAATTAAGAACACATACGGATTAACAAACAGTAAATTAGTAAATACACAATGACTTACTCTGTCTATTTCCAGTTCTGCATAAGGATCATACTCTACATATTCCAGTTGTATCTTTGACACTTTGTAAGCCAGCAGAATAAATATGATCCAGCCAATGAATAGAGCTATTTTTCTGCAATAAAACAAAATCAACAAATAAAAGTGCTGTTGTAAAAACATTTTAATTTTCATGAATTATAAAATACAAGGTCATTGACATGGTAACAATTCAACTTTTTAGTATTGCTGACTTTTATTTGCTGAATTTGTAAATGAATTCTTATTTTCAACAAGAGGCTCAAGTTTTGTCTCAGTTGAGTATTTATTAACTTGCCTTATCTACAATAAATACAGTACAAACTATAGTTGAGGCTTAAAAATAAGGTTTACATTGGCTAATATATAAGATAAAAGAAATGTGTGACAGTGTAACACAAAAAATGAAGACACTGACCAAAGAAATTTTAGATCAATGTTTTTGACTTCATATTTCATTTTAAATTTAGTTTTTAAATGCTTGCTTTTAAGATAGCCTTTTAAATGAGACTGAAAATTCAGAACTTCTGACGACTCAGTACGCACTAATGATGCTTCTGTAGAGTTTGAAAACAGTATGGCACCTGACTGTTACTCTTACACACTATTGATGTTTCTGTAGAGTTTGAAAACAGTATGGCACCTGACTGTAACTCTTACACACTATTGATGCTTCTGTAGAGTTTGAAAACAGTATGGCACCTGACTGTAACTCTTACACACTATTGATGCTTCTGTAGAGTTTGAAAACAGTATGGCACCTGACTGTAACTCTTGCACACTATTGATGTTTCTGTTGAGTTTGAAAACAGTATGGCACCTGACTGTAACTCTTACATGACAGCTTTAAATAACTTTACACAAAGACTCACTGAGCATAGAGAAATAAAAATCTTACATGGTCATGTTTTTGGTACTCTGCCATTTTGTACCAGACTTCAGTTTTTGTTTCTTTGACCGACAAGGATCACATTTACATTCTCTTGATCTGTCTATTTTACCTGTAATTAAAAAATACTGTCCAGGTTATAATAGTGTAGTTAGCGCAGCTGGGTCTAAGTATGTGTCAGTACTTGAAAGTAACTTTATTTAAATTACCAATATCACAGGTGTTTTGGTACAAATGACAATTTATATCAATTTATCAGCACTGATCTGAACTTTCTCTGAACCTAACTTACTTTATGCTAGAGCTGCAACGATACGGTTAAACCGTATTGCAATATATTGCAATATTTCACTTCCATATTGCAATACGTACCGATACGTATTGGGAATTTAATAAAAATAGAATTCTTCGTTTTCCAAAACGAGTTTCCCACTCCCGGCCATCATTATCATTCGGAAATTACTACACATTGCTTTTGTAATGGGTAACAACTAGCGTGCATAAGATTCTTCCACATTCGGAACTTTTTCCATTGATCGTACATTATTTACAAACACCCTGGCGATAGTATTTAACTTTGTTCGACTCATGATTATTATTTTTTTCTCGTATCGTCAAAAAACCGGTATGTGTAAACCGTATCGCGATAATCGTTTTTTTTTCTTATCCAAACCGGTAATACCGGTATATCATTGCAGCTCTACTTTATGCTAATGGTTGTGTGTACAGGGACGTTCACAACAATTTCTATAAATAAAACGCAAGGTTTCCAATACCAACTAGTGTCAGAAGTGGGTTACCTCATTTTGCTTTGGACTAAAATATTAGGCGATCCAAAGAAAAGTTACTAAACTCGACTGATAACTTAATAGTTTGTCTGCAAGAGTTTAAGAGGTCACACTGTCTTGTTTTGAAAATGGAAGAAGAGGTCAGCAAACATTAACATTGAAGAAATTAATCAGAATTCTCAAACCAGTGGCATTGCATCTTGAAATATAAAAATACTATAATCTGGAATGGAAATCATTCACCTATCAATTGAAGGCAATAACTTTTCCATTATTTTTCTGTTATTTTCAGTCTGAAGAAAATAAGACAGCACTCCTTCCGACACAAGATGGTATCATAAATCCTGAGTTTTTAATAATGAAATTGTCCTGACCCTAACACAGCCACCAGGCATAAAGAGTATTAGGGTCATAGTAAATTTGTACTACATCAGCATGCATAGTACAGTACTGAAATATGGAAGACCTAATGCTGACCATTCTGTTTAAGCGTTACAATTTTCAGGGATTAATCTAACCCTTTTAGAATACAGAATATTAATATTTTACCCTCAAAATATTAAGATCCCCCCCCCCCCAAAAATACAAAGTCCTGATATTTCAGAAAAATTTCTCTTGACCATAATGATAAATATAAAATTACCATATCAGTGTTTTCTCCAGAGTGCGTTTCTTGCGTTTTTGACGCGATTTTTTTTATGAATCACGCAACTTGGTATTGCTGTTGCGTTATTTTTGACGCAACCATTTTTATGTAAATTGAAATCGGCTACTGTAAATTATAAATGGTGACACGACTGAAAACGAAAGTACTGAGCGGAAATTCCGTATTCTCGTACCACATGACTATTGTACCATATTACAGGAAGCTAAATATTGATATAGGAACCAGTCTATATTCTTAATCTTTGAAATGTTTGTATTGAACGCTTAATTTATAAAGTCATTATAAGCGCTCTTTGCATCGGGTTAAAAGAAAAGTCGAACAAATCTCGTTTGACAATGTTTTTCAAATATTACAGATATAGGTAGCATTTGGAATAAAGATGAAGATTAGTACAGATCCTCTAACACAATATTCCCTTTATTGTAAAATGTCAAAAAAGTAATTTTTATTCTAACATTTCATGACCCCTTCATTTTGAAAAATGACCCCCTCTTTTCATTAAAGGGGGTCATTGATGACCCCCTGTTTTAATAAGCTGGAGAAAACACTGCCATATTCATCCAAAAAATAATAATAATAATAATAATAATTTTAATATAGCTTACTGTCAAATATTTAGCGTACATGTATAAATAAAATGACATTTAAAATAGAAATATGTGATCAGATTGTCAAACTTATATTTGTTGTAATGCCAGACAATGAATAATAAATAAAAATAATTGTATAAAATAAAATTTGATTTACAAGTAATCAGTAATAGTGTAATTATACAGTATAACAAATTCATCTAACAATTTATTACTGTAGCAATTATTTAAGGAATAAATGAAACAAAAACGTTTTATATACATATACATGTATGTCAATGTAACTTATCTTTTTGTAAAATCAAAAATAAAACAAAAACGTTCTCAAGTTTGCCATG
Organism: Tegillarca granosa; assembly: GCA_029721355.1. Taxonomy (NCBI): domain Eukaryota; kingdom Metazoa; phylum Mollusca; class Bivalvia; order Arcoida; family Arcidae; genus Tegillarca; species Tegillarca granosa. The sequence goes on from CM056596.1 coordinate 51,663,417, forward strand.
ATAAATCAATGTCACATTTGAAACAAAACATACACTATCTGTCAGGTAAACAAACCACTTCCTGTTACACGCGATAGGTTCCTAGAACATGCGGATCCCATATGTTTAATCTTTAACCACCTTTCCTAGAATCTTAAATTCAAAAAAATACACCGATGATTTACCTCTCAAGTTTGTTTTAAAATAGACATTAAAAATCAACACATCTGTTTATGTAACACTAAGAATTTGAGAAGAAACAGAAAACTTTTGGAGTTTTGCGGGAGGGGGGGGGGCTTTCTGACGGAAAATACTTACCACTTTCCTGTTTTCTTGGCCAAAAATAGTATGTACAAGGGATTAAAACTAATCCCCAAAAAGATAAAAGAAAATAGAAAAACGTCCCTCCTTCCTCGTCGTACTCAAATTGCATTCCAGCCATAATTTTCACTAATCATAAACTGCTTGTACGAGACTTAAGCTTTTTGCCGTCTTCTCTGTATTTTTGTCGTCGTTGAAATCTCACTGTAAACGAGATTAACGCCTTGTACGCGATCGTTCGTAACCTGTCTTGAATTTTACCCAATAAAAAGTAACCATTATCCGTAACTTTTGTTAAAGAAATGTATACCAAAAGCTCGATTTTTTTCTGGTGATATTGAATTAATTGCAAATTAATATTATTACGGACAATGTCTAAGAGAGAAAAAGTCTTCAGATTTTCTGAAACTGTTTAAACTGACCAGTTTGAACTCTAGTAATTACTTAATTTAACAATAACTAACACCAATCAGAGACGTATATAACTTAAGTTATATCAGAAGTCCATGGTTATATACGTATAGTTATATACATGTACGTCTCTGCACCAATTAACCGTTATGTATTTTAAAAAGGCTTTGTATTTAACATGATGGCGCAACTAACGATATATGCACGGTAAGATCAGCGACATTTATAACGTTTTAAATGTCGCTGGTTAGATTAAAGGTTATTATATCAACTTCATCCCGAATATCTTAACCGATGATACCAACTTTTTATTTCTGTTTTGATTTGCTTCTATTTTTAAATATTGTCAAAATAGATTTATTTTAATTTTCTGAATAAAATAATCGAAAATTGTCATACTATATAATTTTTCATTATTTCATTCTGAAAATTCTAAACTCGGTTTTTAATATGAAAAAATACTCACGATGGGACTGACAAAGGCTCTTTATAGCATTTATGAAGTTTCGATTATGCTATATAATTTACATTAACAAATCTTGACAAAGTTAATTGATTAACCTTAAATAATTTAGATTTGAATACAATTGGAAATTATAGATATATAATTATATTTATAAGTAATTAAGTTGCGAAACCAGATACAAATGTATTTGAATTCTTTGCATATTAAGGTAATAACAAACATGCTAACGAAAAAAGTTCATCATATAGCGGTATATGGGCCTTTGGCGAAATTTTCAATGACTGTAAAATTTAAAGAACTCTTACAGGGTACGTATTAGTATATTTTATTCCAATATCTTTATTGATAAACGATGACTAATTGCACACTGTACGTAGTGGCGCCATAAAATCATCATAGAGTTGTTTTTTTTTCGACGACAAAAATAGCTTTATTCGAAGATACAGTGTACTCTTTTGTATGCATTTAATTGTGCAGAGAATATATAATCAGTATGAAAATTTGACAGAAATGTTTCCTTAATGTTTTTATAAGAAAAAGTAGCCTACAAATTGATGACTTATATTTCACAGCTCAGCTATATTGAAACGTAAATTATCATACATGCAATCGAGGAAGATAAGTCCACAGACAAATAGAAACACAACGTCATAGCTCTGTCCTTGAGCATTTAACAAGCGCTTTCGACAGGGTTGCATATCAATGTAGACCTCCCAGGGCATAGCTCAAAATTTTTCGGTTTGGGTTGGGGTCGTTTTTATACAGGATACGTGGCAACTGTATACGTCAAGTCGTTACACAAGTCATTACACTTCTATTGATTACATTTGAGATAAAGGGCGTTAACCGTTGTTTATGGTTGTGTAACAGCGCGACTTTTGAGAACTACAAAATATGTAAACAGCCCTTTGTATGATAACAAGAACCAGTTTTTGTAAAACATCACAATTTCTTCCTTTCATACTCAAGCGTGGTAAAGGTATGACTGATTTTTTTCTCTGAATATAATATTTCTAAATTTCCTCAATTTTATCTCTTATGTGTCTTGTTTGGATGGACACAATAATAATCCATGTTACTAAACTAACCCATAAAAGACAATTTTTGGCTGACCCTTAGTGGACGTAACATTGCAGTTATGACATAAATAGAATGTTTAAGTTATCAAAAATTGTTACAGAAAAAGAAATATTTTATGACCAATAAATTACCTGCAAAATAGATACATATGGGAATGCTTACACAACAATCATTTAAGTAAAGATTGTGGAGATGAGTTTATATAAGACCTATGTCTTGTTCTCGAATCCATTTCACACTATATATATATGCATGTTATTGTAACATTGATATTTTGATTTTCTTTTTATTGTGAATAAAATATTGTTTAAATATTGTTTAAACAACTGATTCCACCCCACCCCCCCCCCCCCAAAAATAAATAAATAAAATAAAATAAAACTTTAAAAAAAAACTCTACTAGTCTGAGAATTTGTGATGTAGATTTCCAAATTGTTATGCTCTATTGTGCTCAAATGATGGTACATTGGTAAACTTTTTTTTATTTGACAGACACCTTCAACATGCCTAAAAGAAAACTAGCAGATTCATCAAGTGATGGAATGAAGAAAGTCAAGAAGAGTAATCCAAAGACAAAAGCCACTAAAGAGGACAAAACAAGTAGCAAAAAAGTTAAAAAATCATATCCGAAACTAATTGAAGAAAATACTAATGCTGAGCAAGTAAGGCTAATATTTTAATAGTTGAGTTTTCAAAAAAATGAAACAACTAAAAGTTACTATTGGCCTTATCAATTTTGCCTATGGGAATTTTTAGTTTTTAAAAATTGTCAATAAAATATGGCTTTTCATGATTAATTTAGCAACAGAAAATTTTGTGTGAATCTGTAAAAAAAAAAAAATAAAGAAAAAAAGAAGAAAAAAACAGGACTTGGAGGTTTTTTTTTTTAGCACCAGAATATTCAAACTGTTGTTAAAACTTGACTTCTGGTAATATTGCGTACCATTCCTAATAGCCACATTATCCTGACACTGTGTGAACCAGTCATTATCCTCTCTTCTAAATATGAAGTTCTAAATATCAAGTGCTTGGTGAGGCAACATTATCTCAGTAAGTTTTTTTTTTCAATCATTTGAAAATTTATCAGGCGAAATGGTAGATGGAAAAGATATATAGTTTTACCATATTTATTTCAAAGTTGATTCTTAATAGAATTCCCCAGCATACCATGTGATACCTCATAGTGTTTTGCGGGACAGTTATTTCTATTGGCAATGAAATCGGATGAAGTGACCTTTTCCCATAATAACAACGTTTTTTCGGGAATATTTGATGTAAACATTATCCATTTCAATCTGCACAAACGTTAAGAGGTATTGATCATGTGGTACACTGGCAAGTTCCATTATTGCTTGTCATTTACTTATTTCCCCATTATGAATTACCATAGTAACACTATACATATAAAGGATGTTGTCTGATTTGCTTTTAGACTGAACACATTAAATTTACTGCTAAAATCCCAACTAAGAATAAGAAGGGTGAACTAGTGTTTCAGGACCATCCAGAGTTCCTTCCTAATATGACACCAAAGGAAGTCCTTCAAGCAGGTAGCTTTGGTGGTACTTACTACCGTCCAATCAAATCAGGCGTTACAGGTTAGTATTGTAATTCATTTATCATTAATCATGTTTGATGTGATGCAATATCTGCGGCTTGGCTAAAGGAGTGGAGTGAAGTGGAGTAATGGTGTTTAATCTCCAGTCAAGATAAGATCGGTATTATCCAGATTCTAGACACTGAGAGGCACTATTAGTAATCTGTAAGCACACACTCCACTTGCCCCCCCCCCCCCCCCCCCCCTCCTTCCAACAACTAAAGGGTCTGTAAATCACTTGTCAATTCTTTAATTTTTCACCCAGATAAAAATGTTCCTGACAGTGTAATCTCTCTCTCTCTCTCTCTCTCTCTCTCTCTCTCTCTCTCTCTCTCTCTCTCTCTCTCTCTCTCTCTCTCTCTCTCTCATGTTTGTGTCTCTGTTTTTAAGTACTCGAGTCAGTTTTAAAATAGTGAATTTGTCTAGCTTTATTAATAAAGATCTGAAAAACTATCTCACATAAGCTTGGTGTGATAAAGAACGCATGTGTACAGTAATCATACTCACAATAATTCTCTAATTATTTCTTTTGATAAAATCCTGAGATAATTTGAAATTTTGAAAACAAAATATTTTCCCATGCTATAGTTAGTGAATTTAGCTTTAAATTAGAATCATGATTGTTAATGTCTTTTAATTGTAGGTAAGAGTTATTCTGGAGTGTGGAAAGAGTTGCCCAAAGACTGGCTGGAAGGATTAAATATTGGAAAACAGGTACTTCATTATGATACAAAGAGAATCAAATACAAGTTTGAGGTCGAGATGGGGAAATTCCGATTGAGTGGTCGGATTTTTCATCTCAAACGAGGTTTTGTCTTGACCTCCGAGTAATTTATTATTTCTCTCGCATATAATTTATGAAAAAATATCAGAAGCAGAATGTGAACCTACGCGACAATACAAAACAAAAATCTCTCTCTCTCTCTCTCTCTCTCTCTCTCTCTCTCTCTCTCTCTCTATATATATATATATATATATATATATATATATATATATATATATATATATATATATATATATATACAAGTATATATATATCTTTTAGTAATAATATTATTCATCATAAAAAATATTTTTTTGTCATTTACATATATTTTATAATTTTTTTTTACTAAATCATGACCCTTGGCAACAGTCAATTGAGATAGGTTACGTGTGCACATGCAAGGTGTGATATGGAAAAAATATCGCACTACCAATTAAGTGAGATAAATGTATCACATATGCGAGAAACATGTATATTGCTTTTGTTAGACTGTTACAATGTATAAACTTTTAAATCTGTATCTGTTTTGGTAAAGTTATTTTTTGACATCTCTATAAATGCAAATGTAAGTATGTTTACTTCATGATGAAGTAATCAGAAAATGTAAGATGAGAATTCATTTTTACCAGACTGGTCGATGAGTTGTCAATCTGTCAATCTGTATGTCTGTCTTCCTGTTTTTCTGTCCACAATTGAAGCCTTCGTCATACTTTATCTTTTTTCTTTTTCTGGCTTATGTAATCCTATTTAGTAGATACATCTCATAATCATAGCACTTTATCTTTGATTTTTCATTACCTCATTGAGTTTTATTATTTCATTACTTCATTGAGTTTTATTATTTCATTACTTCATTGAGTTTTATTATTTCATTACTTCATTGAGATTTATTATTTTATTGCTTCATTGAATTTTATTGTTTCATTACTTCATTGAGTTTTATTATTTCATTACTTCATTGAGTTTTATTATTTCATTGCTTCATTGAGATTTATTATTTCATTACTTCATTGAGTTTTATTATTTCATTGCTCCATTGAGTTTTATTATTTCATGACTTCATTGAGTTTTATTATTTCATTACTTCATTGAGTTTTATTATTGCATTGCTCCATTGAGTTTTATTATTTCATTACTTCATTGAGTTTTATTATTTCATTACTTCATTGAGTTTTATTATTTCATTGCTCCATTGAGTTTTATTATTTCATTGCTCCATTGAGTTTTATTATTTCATTACTTCATTGAGTTTTATTATTTCATTGCTTCATTGAGTTTATTTCATTGCTCCATTGAGTTTTATCATTTCATTACTTCATTGAGTTTTATTATTTCATTACTTCATTGAGTTTTATTATTTCATTGCTCCATTGAGTTTTATTATTTCATTCATTGAGTTTTATTATTTCATTACTTCATCGAGTTTTATTATTTCATTACTTCATGGAGTTTTATTATTTCATTGCTCCATTGAGTTTTATTATTTCATTACTTCATTGAGTTTTATTATTTCATTACTTCATTGAGTTTTATTATTTCATTGCTCCATTGAGTTTTATTATTTCATTGCTCCATTGAGTTTTATTATTTCATTACTTCATCGAGTTTTATTATTTCTTTGCTTCATTGAGTTTATTTCATTGCTCCATTGAGTTTTATCATTTCATTACTTCATTGAGTTTTATTATTTCATTACTTCATTGAGTTTTATTATTTCATTGCTCCATTGAGTTTTATTATTTCATTACTTCATTGAGTTTTATTATTTCATTACTTCATTGAGTTTTATTATTTTATTATTTCATTGCTCCATTGAGTTTTATTATTTCATTGCTCCATTGAGTTTTATTATTTCATTACTTCATCGAGTTTTATTATTTCTTTGCTTCATTGAGTTTATTTCATTGCTCCATTGAGTTTTATCATTTCATTACTTCATTGAGTTTTATTATTTCATTACTTCATTGAGTTTTATTATTTCATTGCTCCATTGAGTTTTATTATTTCATTACTTCATTGAGTTTTATTATTTCATTACTTCATTGAGTTTTATTATTTCATTACTTCATTGAGTTTTATTATTTCATTGCTCCATTGAGTTTTATTATTTCATTTCTTCATCGAGTTTTATTATTTCATTGCTTCATTGAGTTTATTTCATTGCTCCATTGAGTTTTATCATTTCATTACTTCATTGAGTTTTATTATTTCATTACTTCATTGAGTTTTATTATTTCATTGCTCCATTGAGTTTTATTATTGCATTACTTCATTGAGTTTTATTATTTCCTTACTTCATTGAGTTTTATTATTTCATTGCTCCATTGAGTTTTATTATTTCATTTCTTCATCGAGTTTTATTATTTCATTGCTTCATTGAGTTTATTTCATTGCTTCATTGAGTTTTATCATTTCATTACTTCATTGAGTTTTATTATTGTATTTCTTCATTGAGTTTTATTATTTCATTACTTCATTGAGTTTTATTATTTCATTGCTCCATTGAGTTTTATTATTTCATTTCTTCATCGAGTTTTATTATTTCATTGCTTCATTGAGTTTATTTCATTGCTCCATTGAGTTTTATCATTTCATTACTTCATTGAGTTTTATTATTTCATTACTTCATTGAGTTTTATTATTTCATTGCTCCATTGAGTTTTATTATTGCATTGCTCCATTGAGTTTTATTATTTCATTACTTCATTGAGTTTTATTATTTCATTGCTTCATTGAGTTTTATTAATTTATTACTTCATTGAGTTTTATTATTTCATTACTTCATTGAGTTTTATTATTTCATTGCTTCATTGAGTTTTATTAATTTATTACTTCATTGAGTTTTATTATTTCATTGCTTCATTGAGTTTTATTATTTCATTGCTTCATTGAGTTTTATTGTTTCATTACTTCATTGAGTTTTCTTATTTCATTGCTCCATTGAGTTTTATTAATTTATTACTTCATTGAGTTTTATTATTTCATTACTTCATTGAGTTTTATTATTTCATTGCTTCATTGAGTTTTATTATTTCATTGCTTCATTGAGTTTTATTAATTTATTACTTCATTGAGTTTTATTATTTCATTACTTCATTGAGTTTTATTATTTCATTGCTCCATTGAGTTTTATTATTTCATTTCTTCATCGAGTTTTATTATTTCATTGCTTCATTGAGTTTATTTCATTGCTCCATTGAGTTTTATCATTTCATTACTTCATTGAGTTTTATTATTTCATTACTTCATTGAGTTTTATTATTTCATTGCTCCATTGAGTTTTATTATTGCATTGCTCCATTGAGTTTTATTATTTCATTACTTCATTGAGTTTTATTATTTCATTGCTTCATTGAGTTTTATTAATTTATTACTTCATTGAGTTTTATTATTTCATTACTTCATTGAGTTTTATTATTTCATTGCTTCATTGAGTTTTATTAATTTATTACTTCATTGAGTTTTATTATTTCATTACTTCATTGAGTTTTATTATTTCATTGCTCCATTGAGTTTTATTATTGCATTGCTCCATTGAGTTTTATTATTTCATTACTTCATTGAGTTTTATTATTTCATTGCTTCATTGAGTTTTATTAATTTATTACTTCATTGAGTTTTATTATTTCATTACTTCATTGAGTTTTATTATTGCATTGCTCCATTGAGTTTTATTATTTCATTGCTCCATTGAGTTTTATTATTGCATTGCTCCATTGAGTTTTATTATTTCATTACTTCATTGAGTTTTATTATTTCATTGCTTCATTGAGTTTTATTAATTTATTACTTCATTGAGTTTTATTATTTCATTACTATTACTATTATTTTTATTATTTGGTTTAAGGTTTCCTCTCCTACATATGATGAAAAGGTCAACACATACAAGGTCAAATGTGGAGGATCATTAGAGATGTGGGAATCTAGTGGTTGGATACATAAACAAGATCCTTATGGTTGGTTCCAGTGGTACTGCAGGTAAGGTAATACTAACCATCCCTAACCCCATTCTCCAGTCCAGTGGTACTACAGGTAAGTTAATACCAACCATCACTAACCCCATTCTCCAGTCCAGTGGTACTACAGGTTAGTTAATACCAACCATCACTAACCCCGTTCTCCAGTCCAGTGGTACTACAGGTTAGTTAATACCAACCATCACTAACCCCGTTCTCCAGTCCAGTGGTACTACAGGTAAGTTAATACCAACCATCACTAACCCCGTTCTCCAGTCCAGTGGTACTACAGGTAAGTTAATACCAACCATCACTAACCCCGTTCTCCAGTCCAGTGGTACTACAGGTTAGTTAATACCAACCATCACTAACCCCGTTCTCCAGTCCAGTGGTACTACAGGTTAGTTAATACCAACCATCACTAACCCTGTTCTCCAGTCCAGTGGTACTACAGGTTAGTTAATACCAACCATCACTTACCCCGTTCTCCAGTCCAGTGGTACTACAGGTAAGTTAATACCAACCATCACTAACCCCGTTCTCCAGTCCAGTGGTACTACAGGTTAGTTAATACCAACCATCACTAACCCCGTTCTCCAGTCCAGTGGTACTACAGGTTAGTTAATACCAACCATCACTTACCCCGTTCTCCAGTCCAGTGGTACTACAGGTTAGTTAATACCAACCATCACTAACCCCGTTCTCCAGTCCAGTGGTACTACAGGTAAGTTAATACCAACCATCACTAACCCCGTTCTCCAGTCCAGTGGTACTACAGGTAAGTTAATACCAACCATCACTAACCCTGTTCTCCAGTCCAGTGGTACTACAGGTAAGTTAATACCAACCATCACTAACCCCGTTCTCCAGTCCAGTGGTACTACAGGTTAGTTAATACCAACCATCACTTACCCCGTTCTCCAGTCCAGTGGTACTACAGGTTAGTTAATACCAACCATCACTTACCCCGTTCTCCAGTCCAGTGGTACTACAGGTTAGTTAATACCAACCATCACTTACCCCGTTCTCCAGTCCAGTGGTACTACAGGTTAGTTAATACCAACCATCACTTACCCCATTCTCCAGTCCAGTGGTACTACAGGTTAGTTAATACCAACCATCACTAACCCCGTTCTCCAGTCCAGTGGTACTACAGGTTAGTTAATACCAACCATCACTAACCCCATTCTCCAGTCCAGTGGTACTACAGGTTAGTTAATACCAACCATCACTTACCCCGTTCTCCAGTCCAGTGGTACTACAGGTAAGTTAATACCAACCATCACTAACCCCATTCTCCAGTCCAGTGGTACTACAGGTTAGTTAATACCAACCATCACTTACCCCGTTCTCCAGTCCAGTGGTGCTACAGGTTAGTTAATACCAACCATCACTAACCCCGTTCTCCAGTCCAGTGGTACTACAGGTTAGTTAATACCAACCATCACTTACCCCGTTCTCCAGTCCAGTGGTACTACAGGTAAGTTAATACCAACCATCACTAACCCCGTTCTCCAGTCCAGTGGTACTACAGGTTAGTTAATACCAACCATCACTTACCCCGTTCTCCAGTCCAGTGGTACTACAGGTTAGTTAATACCAACCATCACTTACCCCGTTCTCCAGTCCAGTGGTACTACAGGTAAGTTAATACCAACCATCACTAACCCCGTTCTCCAGTCCAGTGGTACTACAGGTTAGTTAATACCAACCATCACTAACCCCGTTCTCCAGTCCAGTGGTACTACAGGTTAGTTAATACCAACCATCACTTACCCCGTTCTCCAGTCCAGTGGTACTACAGGTAAGTTAATACCAACCATCACTAACCCCGTTCTCCAGTCCAGTGGTACTGCAGATAAGTTAATCCCAACCATCCCTAACCCCATTCTCCAGTCCAGTGGTACTGCAGGTAAGTTAATCCCAACCATCCCTAACCCCATTCTCCAGTCCAGTGGTACTGCAGGTAAGTTAATACCAACCATCACTTACCCCATTCTCCAGTCCAGTGGTACTACAGGTAAGTTAATACCAACCATCCCTAACCCCGTACTGCAGGTAAGTTAATCCCAACCATCCCTAACTCCATTCTCCAGTCCAGTGGTACTGCAGGTAAGTTAATCCCAACCATCACTTACCCCATTCTCCAGTCCAGTGGTACTGCAGGTAAGTTAATACCAACCATCACTTACCCCGTTCTCCAGTCCAGTGGTACTGCAGGTAAGTTAATACCAACCATCACTAACCCCGTTCTCCAGTCCAGTGGTACTACAGGTTAGTTAATACCAACCATCACTTACCCCGTTCTCCAGTCCAGTGGTACTACAGGTAAGTTAATACCAACCATCACTAACCCTGTTCTCCAGTCCAGTGGTACTACAGGTAAGTTAATCCCAACCATCACTTACCCCATTCTCCAGTCCAGTGGTACTGCAGGTAAGTTAATACCAATCATCCCTAACCCCGTACTGCAGGTAAGTTAATCCCAACCATCCCTAACTCCATTCTCCAGTCCAGTGGTACTGCAGGTAAGTTAATCCCAACCATCCCTAACCCCATTCTCCAGTCCAGTGGTACTGCAGGTAAGTTAATACCAATCATCCCTAACCCCTTTCTTCAGCTCTATGAATACATAAATATTATCTTTATAGCCTGTTTCCTTGGTAGTACTGTTTGGGGGACGGGGTATCTAAGATCAAAGTATGAACCCAATCTGTAATACCCCAAATAAAAATTAGCCAATAATAAAATAATAATAATAATGCATGTAATAATGATAATAATTAAAACTAATATGAATAATAATAGCAATAATAATAATGATAATAAAAACCAATAATAATAATAATAACCACTTGATTTTATATTCATTACATTTAGACATTTTGCATCATTTTTACATCATGTTTTGTGGCCACTTTTTTTGGAACCCCTTCTTGGCACCTCATAAGGTGGGGAAAAGACCATTTTTATTGTTTCATGCCTGCCATGTAACAATGCTATACTCATAGTTAAATAAAATTTAAATAGCAGTATACATCAACAAATGATTTAATTTTTCAGGTTTTATCAGGGAAGACGTTCAGCAGATGATGAAAGGCAGATAGGAAGATGGCTTCGTTGTGCTGGTATTCAGGGTCGCTGGAGGAATAATCTCATCTCAAAATGTGTCAAAAGTGGGTGTGGTTTTGACAATGTTGGTATCTCCCCAGTAGTAAGACAAACACTTCAACACTGGGGGTACAGATTAACTTGGGAAGATTTTGATGTGTACGCTAAGAAAATGAAAAAGAAAGGTTTAGTTTAAAATTTTATGAATTTCAAGCTTTTCGAGATGTATTTTTTTAAAGTAAGTTCACACTGAAATTAGTTTGTGCATTAGTACACTAGGTTCTCTTGAATGTCAGACAAATTTTGGGTATATGGATTTTACATCTTGATAAATTGTTAATTGATGAGATACTAAAAAAATAGTTTAATTGATTTGGAAAAATGTTAATTTTCTGTAAAATTGTGGTAAAGAGAAACAGTGACCCTGGTATTATTTTGTAAATTATTAAAAAGCATTATTGGTAATTAAAAAAATAAGGTGAAAATTTTTTCGATCGATTTTAAATAAGTAAGATTATTTATTGTTTAAAATGTATGCTGATTAACTTTACTTTCTATCTTGTATTTATGTTAATTTAGTCAGTTTTATGATGGTACTATTCGTCAAATTCAGATTTAAACTTGTTTCTCAAAAACATTTTGATTTACTTAGTATTTCCTTTTTTTCTTTTTTTTTAGATAGATAATTTTTTTTAAATAGATTTTTTTTGAATAGTTAAAAATTAAGCTGTAAATGTTGAAACAAAATAAATGATTAAAGAATAAGAACAATTTTTGTAAACAAAATTATTTAAAAAATGATTCTCATTTTAAGGTAAAATTGTAAATTTTCATGTCAGACATTTTTTATCATGTCAGATTGTTTGATATGATATTCAAGAAAAGTTGGCATTTAAGTACAGATATCATCAACAGTGCGTTATAGTAACTATCTCTGTGTTAAGACTATGGCTTCATTAAAACTAGTGTTTTAAGGCCCCTGTGATCCATATATCAACTGATAGAACCTCTCTATAAAGATCACCTGTCCATTAAGTCCAGTGTTTTATCTCCTTTTCCTTCATGTTTTAAACAAAAAGAAATTCTTTATTAAGACCATCTGGTTATTTAGACCAGTGTTAAAATCCTTTAACATTTTTACCAAATAGAATCTTTTATAACGACCACTAGCTCAATAAGACTCGGACTGTAATAATGTACATTTACTTTTATATTTCAACCAGAAAGAACTTTTAGAAGGTATGTAAGTATATGGTGGTCTTTATATACATGTTTTACTGATAAATATGGGTTTTTTAACCTGGTTTTAAACTTACTGGTGTTACAAAAGATAATAGATTTAAAATCATTGACACGGTTATTTTTGTTATGGGTACATTAATAATATCACATAAATGATGTATGGAATTGATTTTTAGAGTAATTAAGGTATATGTTATTAGTGTGGATGTGTTCATGGTGTATATCTGTGTATAATGCGCTGTTAATCATGTATAGATATATACTATTACAAACATGATTTTTTTTTTGACAGCTGTAAAAATTGATATGTAATTGACATATAATGATTATTTTGAAAAATTTGAATCAAGTTTTGCTATCATTATTAAAACTTTGATATTTCTTAATTAATGAACATTCTTAATTCATGTCAACTGCAAAAATGAGAAAAAGTTTTTTTATTGCCAATGTTTTATAAAGTATATTTTTTGATTTGATTTTTTTATTCAGAAATTAGTATTTGTGTTTCAAGAACAAGAAATTATGTGTGTATTCTTTATGAGAAAGTTAATGAAATTTACTTTGCATCTAAAAATACAAATGTACATTGTGTTCAATAACATGGAAAAATTTAAGTCAAGGACAGTTATTTTAGCCAGATAAATCAAGCCTTAAATCTCCCAATTTTTTTTTTCATGTAGGAAGTGTGTCACAAATCCCTTACATGACAAATATAAAAAAGGGGTATAGTGGGCTGATTATTTGTGTTTTAAGGATCATTCATGGGTTGTGCAATCATGTTTCATAAATTTGTTATTATGCCACCTTATGTGAATTCTATCTTTAAATTTTGTCAACATTTGAAATCTTTCCTGAATGTGGTTTATTTGTTTTTAATTAGAAAGGTTTCCAAAATGGTTTTTTTTATGTATTCATTTGAAATGAAATGGATATGTTTTTACTCAACATTATACATTTCTCTTTGTTAGTGTAGCACATGCATGTGAAATGTTAGAGTACTTTGCTGGGCAAATACTATAGATTATAATGTTATTTAATGTTTGAACTATTTGTGATAACCTTATCTCCAAAGAAATCTGTTTTCTGCTTTTATTGAAGTTTTATGTACATAAACCATTTCAAAAATGAATACATTTTGATATTTTTTTTAAAAAAAAAAATGTTTTTTCGATAGTTTAAATGTAACATTTTAAATAAAATAATAGAAATGTTCTACTGTAATTATCGTAAGTTTTTATCATGACAACATGTGGATATTTCATTTGCTGTTTGTTTGAATATGATCATTACTTTGGTAGCAAGCCTGGTTATATAAAAATATCTGTCCATGAAACAGAATTTGAGAAGACATATTAACCTTTATGTAATGAACATGAAATATGATCATTACTTTGGTAGCAAGCCTGGTTATATAAAAAATATCTGTACACGAAACAGAATTTGAGAAGACATATGAATGTTAATGAACATAAACATGGAATTTTATAAATTAGCATGCACTCAAGCAGATCCTGTAGATGTAATTTATTGTGCTTTAGATACATTTCTAGGTCATCTGTATCGCAATATTAATTCTGATCTTTTTGGAAACTGTCCTAAAAGAACAGTATCAAAAGGTGATGGTTTTTGTTGTATTGGATAAGTGAAGTCGAGTTATGGTGTTTTAAGTCCAAGTTTCTTCCACATGTAAAAACAGTTCAAGGGTTATGGAGAAAATTAGAATGTTCAGAGAAAACACCAAACTTGGCAAGCGAACTTACAAACTTTCTCTTCAAGGATATGTCATCTTGATCCAAACCCAAGACAATTAAAAGTGCTGTAATTGGTAACGGTGTGAATCAGAACTTTATCAAGTGGTGTAAAGAACTGGTTTATGTATTCAGTGACTGAACATTTAGGTTTCCCTTTTTTCAGATAGATCTTGGTGTTTTTTCTCTGGGTACCCCGATTTCTAAAACCATGTCAGAACGAATAACAACATACATTATTAATTGGTTACCAAGAGGGTTTTGGTAGATATTAACACATAGAAAACTAATATCGTAATAGTCGATAGAGCAATACAAACCATACCACAACAAAAACCTATAGACAAGAAATGAACGACATCAATTATGATAACACATAGGGTTCATTGATTATAAAACTTTTGGTACAGAAACACAATAGATGGTTTGATATGGAGTTTTACGTCCCAGTCAAGAATATTTCACTTATATTGAGACGTCACCAGCAATAAGTGAAGTGGCAGAAAATTTTAACCTTCGTAGTGCGCTTAGGGAAGAGAGGGTTCTTTAGCGTGCCACGCCTGCCGTGACTCGGGGCATTGGTTTTAAGGTCTCCTCCTAAGGACCCTGTGACTTTCATTTCTTAAATGCCGAGTGCTAGGCGAAAGAACAATCACTACCAACTTTAAAATCTTGGTCAGACCTGGCCGTGGTTCAAACCCCGACATCCCACATTCGAGACAAGCGCTCTACTAATCGAGCTACCGTAGTCGTCCACAATAGAAGGGTTCTAATGTCGCTTCCATAAGCGGAATAATAAAATAAACAAAAATGTAATGGATACAATTCGGTATCTTTACAAAGACAAAAAGCTATAATAAATAAAATGCAAGTCAATTTTTTTTTATCTTAAGAAAAACAAGAGGCGATTTTATCCCCTCGCCGCCGGATTTCCGGATTCTATTCCGTTAACGCTAAAATGAAAGTTCTTATTGGAACAAACACGCCGTTAGCAGAGTCACAGCTTATGACATCGCCCAATGTACAAAATCACAAATCTTATGGCACGGGTAACTAATCATCACTGACACCTTCTTCTATTTAAGATGTCATTCTCAGTTATTTGAAAGATATTGCCTTATCGAAGGCGTTGTCAATTAATCATTAGTTATACAGTTTTACTTTAACTGCCCCATTAATGGGTAATTCGGAGTCATTAACAGCCACATGAACAGCCAGCTGCAGTTCACTTCACGGCTTAACGACATGAACACGTCCGTTTTGAGTACCGATCCAAAGTTTGTCTTCCTTGTCACATGCCACGGACCAAACTTGGGTAACCCTGGAATCTAATTGTAGAACCTTCTTAAAATTCCCATCTGTATCCAGCTGATGTATACAGTCTTTTTCTTGATCAACTACATAAACATTCTTGTTTCCATCGCAACAGACACCACGTGGACAGAAGCTTTCTGCTTCCGATTTATCTCTTCCTTTATAGAAAGAAATTATTTTCCCATTCTTGTTGAAGAATATTATTTCACAATTTATCCAATCAGAAATGACAATTTTTCCATCGGACAGTACTGCGATTCTAGCCGGATAACTCAACTCGTTGCTAACAGTTTCTGGATATGGATCCCCTTCATTCACTATTGTAATTACCTCACACTTGTCACCTTGTTTCATGTTGAAAAATGTATCTTTTGCAGTTATGGTTAAGAACAGTTTATTTGTGTTCGGATCATGATAGATTCCACGTGTACACATCTTGCTTCGGAAATACGTTTTGGTTCGTTCATTCTTTACTTTGAGGATTTTTCTGTCGGAATTAGTTGATGCGAAGACTGTACCACCATTTGATGCTGTTATGTCATCAATCTGATTGTCTAGACTCACAGATGACTGACAGTTTCCTTTTATATCATAAAGCCCAAGGAGGCACTCCGAACCAAAAGATACCCAAGCCATATCATTAGATACAGGAGCAATTCCGGAAATGACATAGTTATGTCTACATGGAAACGAAGCTACCATCCTTGCATTTTTATCAATATCATTGTTTGAAATAATTCTACCAATCATTTTTCTTAAGACGTCAGGAACTATCGTTCCCTCTTCAAACGAAATAGATCCAAAAGTCAATTCTTGTGGTTCATTGTCCGTCTTTAATTCATCCAATCGTTTTTCTAGTTTTATTGCATTTGATATGATTTCTGTATCGTCTGCGCGTTCCAAGAGAAGTTTACTGAAGTAGTACAGGGCTGAAAACGAAACAATTTTTCTATCTATGGTCTTCACTTCATCTGACCAACTTTTAGAACCATATTCTCCTTGAAAAATCTGGCCTACAATTTCTCTTCTCACGACGTCAACAGCTTTATGCAATACTTGCGTTTTCTCGTCAATTGCCGAGATTATACTTTCGTTATTATCCTGGTGGATGTTCTGATCTCTTTGGAGTTTAGAATTTTCTTCGTCTAATGTTTTGATAAAATGTTTATATTCATCATTACTGAGAACAGACGACAACTTTGATCTAAATTTGTCGGCAGTTTCTCCGACTGCCTTTGATTCATGATCCTTGTGTGATGTCATCTTACAATGGCTACATATCAGTTCCTGGCAATCTGTACAGAAATATTTCATTTCTTCTTTCCTGTGTTCTGGGCACATAACTTTTCGTGTTACCCTTGGTGAACCATTGTTGTCTATTATAGTAACACGATGATCTTGAGTTGCTTGTAATTTTGTATGAAATTTTAAACAAAATTGACAATAATTCTGGTCACATTCAGGACAAAACGTATCAGCAATAGACCGATTTTCACATACATCACATTTGAGATTCGACTTCGGTTCCGAAATAATAAAGAAATTTCGTTCAAGCCCTTTAGCACCAGTCTCTGGTAACTTTGTCTCAAAGCCACACAGTGGACATTCGATTACATCCCCGAATGAATTGTCTTTAATATAATCCGATACGCAGTAAAAACAGAATGTATGGAAACATTCTAGAATCCTCGGGTCTTTGAATTGGTTGTGACAAAGAAAGCATTCGGATATGTATATCTTACTCTTCTTATTGTTTAATCCTGTCATTGTCTAGAGATTCTGCAATGGTCTGTTAAAAGCCCTGAACACAAAGCAACACTTTATTTCTATGTACAGTTTAACAAAAAGTTGTCTCCTTTTTAATTGTACTTGCTACAACATGGAATACAGAATTTGCAGACGACATCAATAACTTTTTATCTAAAGACCTTTTATGATCTTGTGTATGAAATTTTAAGCACAATTTTCTGAAAGTTAAAATATCGTCTGTTAAAGTTTTTGTTTCAGTTTCAAGCAGCGTTATAATACTAAACCAATTTTCCACAAATTTTGTAAACAATCTTCAGCAGACGACAAGTCTACGTTCTACGTAAGTTACTAGTATTTGTGTAATCATGAGAACGACAAATAAACCTTTTATAAATTCATGGTTAAGACGACATCAAATTAAACTTTTTCAGTTGCTACTTACAGAGTTTTTAGATTCCAGTGTCTTTTTTAAAATGCAGAAAATTCGGTTGCAAGTAATATCCAATGAAGGGTTTTTCATTTAAAACTTCATTGACGTTCCCTTGTAAAAACTCATGACTACAATATGAACTGTAACTTTATTCCTGAATTATTGATAAAATTATGTTACAGACACTTACATTTCTTTTCTGTCTAAGTTTTGTCGATGTATTCAACTAACAATGAGATTCCTTATGCTTTATAGATAATATTTAAACCTTTGATTGCCTTTAGTTTGTTGTAAATCGGCTGTAGACGGCATCAAATTATTTAACTCTCAGAAGACCGTTAGCTATGTATAACATGCATTACTTAATTATGAAAGTTCACTATTTTAAATCACTTGACGCCTGTGCTCTTATTTTATCTGTCTACAGAACATTGTTCTGGCTCCAAGCAAAGACTGCCAGCAACTTTGTACAGATTAGGTCTTTAATCCTTTAAATTAACACCCACAAGTTAACCTTTTATATATATTTTAACATATACATAATTTATATATTTTCACAGGAAAAAAAAACCAATTATCTCTTTTTATTACTTTGCCTTTGGCGATCACGTTTGCTTCGTTTTTAATGAAGCGATTTTTATTAGAAAGTGTGTAACAATGACATAGAAATAGCCAATCATCCAGAAACAATTTTTTACACACCATTCTTTCATGTCTGACAGTACTCTGACTCCAGATTATATTAAAGTTTAACGAATTCTGTTTTACTTTCTGAAAACAAAAGTTAATGAAGAGATATATGTTTACTCGGGTAAAAAGAATATCCGATTACAAACAACCGTATCTTGATAACTATTTATGGTGATGATTTTAAACGAAGTAATGATTTTCAATAATCTTGCTAGAGTACATGTAAGTAAAAGTCGATTATGAATGCGCTTCATGAATTTTGCTTCAATCAAATTATTTAAAAGAAAGAATATTTAAAAAAAGAAAGACAGAAAGAAAGAAAAGAAAAGGAATTCTCCTGATTCAGACCCCCAAAATGTACGTAGAAATATAACATCATGGAAATATAAAATATTTATAATAAACCATATATATATACATGTATTTGTAGTTTGTGAATTTTTAAAAATCCTCTTCGACTTAATCATTGTTCTAAAAACTGGTACAAAATAAATAATACTTAAATGTCAAATTTATTATTTTATATTATTTTAAATCGATGTGTTATTATCTTTACCGCCATTGGGGGTTTTGTTACGATATAAAACGTCAAATTTGCCAAAAGCGACATCTAGTGTTGTAGATCCGACGTGCTACGTGTTGAAAATTATCTAATATAAGTTAATAATTACAAAATAGTTGAAGATTAGCCTTTAGGTACTGCTTGTTTTCCGAATTAAGTGTAGGGGGTCGTTCGTTCTATTTCACCACTAGTACATGTATATGCATTGACACTACAATTTTAGTGTTTTATTATTTTAATCCCGATTGATGTTGCCATTGGTTATGATTTTATGAAAATTGTTATCAATCCAGTATATAAGAACAACATTAAAAAAAAAAAAAAAAAATATCAACTTTAGTTTGCGTGAATATTGTTATTATTAAATGCTTCATACTGTATTTTGATACAGTTAGTTTTCTTACAAATGTATTTGGTTGTCTTTCTATTGTCAAGCACATGCTAAAAATAAAACCTGTACATGTGTATTATATATATAAAGAACTGCAGTACTAATATAACCCGAAATAATTAGAGGCCCAACACCAAACTGGATATAGATAAAATATTTAAACTTTAAAGTTCCGCCACTTTGGAATAATGACTAAAACAGAACATTAATTTCATTTATTGGGTGTTTTGTGTTCAAAATTTGTAAATATTGATGTTGTTTTCGTCATTTCACGTTTTATATGAGATGTTCTTTATAAATAGTACATAAAGTTATTGAAGAATAAATCATTAATAATTAATTGAGGCTATAAACGCCCTTGTCTAATCAATTATCAATGCTGAAACTGTGTAACAAAACCAATATTTAATAAAAGGTATTTTTTTCAATCATTTTTCTACATGTTTCTACAGTCATGGTTTGGGATTTAATTATCATTTTCATTAATAAATAATGCAGAATTCAATGCAATGCTAGCAGACTAGAACTATTTACTGACACGTATTTTTTAATTGCGATTGTAGTAGTCAATATAAATAAAATAAAAAACATCATTCATAAAGATAACTGTTTATTTGCAAAGTGGAAAAAAACACAAAAATGCTAAATGGGAGAAGTGATCGCTATCCCAGAAAACCGATACAAGTTCCACAATAAACTAAAATTAAGATCACTTAACACCCTGATGCAGCTGAAAAAAAATCTTAACTGGTGCGAAAAACTCCATTACGTATACCACACACTTAGTTCGCCAAATTTTTACAAACGTTATTTATTCTTTAGCCTATATTTTGATGCAGTGTTAGTCTCCTCTAAATTGGATTCATACAGAATCCGCTTTACTGGGACAGATTCTTTCTTTCTTCTATCAAACACATATCTCTGTGTTTGAATTCCTTTAACGCTTCGATATAAATAAGGAAGTAATGAAATTAGTATCTTAATTTTTGAAATTTATTTAAAACTAAGAATTGTTCCCTCATGAAAGCATTCCTTAGCTGCATTTGGATTCATTTTAGATTTAGTAATTTTTAACTGTTTGACTGATGTTTTTTATCTATCAAACTTTTCGACATCTAGTGTCACTGATAAGGAATGATTTTTCGTAATGTGCACATATGGCACATCAAAATTTAACTGGTATTTGTGTTACATATTAACTACTATTTTAAGTAAGATTTAATGTTTCAGTGTTGACTAAGTAACCAATGTTTAATGTTTCAGTGTTGACTAAGTAACCAGTGTTTAATGTTTCTGTGTTGACTAAGTAACCAATGTTAATGTTTCTGTGTTGACTAAGTAACCAATGTTAATGTTTCTGTGTTGACTAAGTAACCAATGCTTAATGTTTCAGTGTTGACAAAGTAAACATCGTTTATTGTTTCAGTGTTGAATAAGTAACCAATGTTAATGTTTCAGTGTTGACTAAGTAACCAATGTTTAGTGTTTCAGTGTTGACTAAATAACCAGTGTTTAATGTTTCAGTGTTTAATCAGTAACCAATGTTTTATGTTTCAGTGTTGACTAAGTAACCAATGTTAATGTTTCTGTGTTGAATAAGTAACCAATGTTAATGTTTCAGTGTTGACTAAGTAACCAATGCTTAATGTTTCAGTGTTTAATAAGTAACCAGTGTTTATTGTTTCAGTGTTAAATAAGTAACAATTGTTAATGTTTCAGTGTTGAATCAGTAACCAATGTTAATGTTTCAGTGTTGAATAAGGAACCAGTTTTTAATGTTTCAATGTTGGCTAAGTAACCAATGTTTAATGTTTCAGTAACCAATGTTGAATCAGTAATCAGTGTTTAATGTTTCAATGTTGATTAAGTAACCAATGTTCAATGCTTCAGTGTTGACTAAGTAACCAATGTTTATTGTTTCAGTGTTGAATAAGTAACCAATGTTTAATGTTTCAGTGTTGATTAAGTAACCAATGTTTAATGCTTCAGTGTTTTAGTGTTGAATGAGTAACTTATGTTACTTCAGTGTTGAAAGTGACTAATGTTTAAAAGTTACGTATCCATTTTAACACTTTTGTTGCTGTAAAAGTAATATGGTTCGAAACATGTCAAGAACGTATTTCAACACTTTGACATAAATTTCGTTCATTGATGCTTGGAGTTTGCCTATTTAGCTTTTTTGCCACTTCTTTGAAATAGATCAATTTTGTTGAAACGTTTGAAAAAATGTCATTAACTTCCCTGTGAAGTACACGTCTAAACTATGCATTTGACAAATCAGGCCCTGCTAGACGTATAACGTTTACTTTTAACAAACTCCAACCTCAGATTGTAATTAAGGACCGAATCCACTTACCAAAATCTGAAATTTTCTCTCTCACTCGTTTCACAACATGATTTTAAACGGTTAAAAGTTACAAGATGTTCTTGCTTGTTTTTATAGATTATTTCTATTTGCCGCAATCAGCCGGACTTCACTGCGTGTAGTGACAAAAAAAATTTAAAAAATGAATAAAATAAAACAAAATAATAGATAGATAAATAAATAGAATAAATAAATAAATAAATAAATAATAAATAAATAAATAAATAAATAAATAAATAAATAAAAATAAATAAATAAATAAATAAATAAACAAATAAATAAATAAATAAATAAATAAATAATAAAAATCAGCTGTATCAGTGTTGTTTGGCAAATATGATTTTATATCTCCCTTACGCATTTACCGAGCTTTGTTCTGTATGACTAGAGATTCCTTATCGTTCGGCGATATCTCTATAAAAATCGTAGTTATAATCGAACAAGATTTTATGCATAAATGAAGTCATGGTTGATTTTTTGATACAATTCGAAGACTTTGCTGTCAATTGTAAGTTTTGTACATATACATATAACTTGGGTTATTGGAAGTTAGCATATTCCTATCAGAGAAACGATCTATTACGCTCAATGATATTATTGACACGGTCTGTCAATTTTTGTTCGAATATTAACACGCCATTTTTCGTTGTGCATATAAGTTAACCTACACGGCACTATGTACTTGTACAGTTGTTTACAAGTCGATTATATAAGACGTAATATGCGATATAAAGTATTATTTAGTACACTGTTCCTCTGTTGAACTTTATTACGTCTTTAACATCAAATTGACCATTACTATTGTATTTAAGTTTTAACAACTCATTACTAAAATCTATAAACACATAAAATCAAACACAATCATAATGGTCCATGTCCAAATCACAATATTCCAAAAGTAAAGTAAAAAACTATGGAACCTGGCTAGTTGAGGTAAAACACATACTTCCGCTAGGGAAGTGTGCCCATGTGTTTTCAAGGTTAAGCACCTTCTGCATAGATAGCTACACCCGTCACGTGCAAAATAAAATTTAAGAAAAAAAAAAAACTTAAAAGAAAATGGACCTTAAATATATCAAGTATAAGTTTGAATCAACGGCTTCATACTTATCAACAAATCAATAATATGATTACGGCCATGAAACTTTCTGAGGGCCTTGATAAGCCTAGTCTTACAAAAAATCGACTATTAAACATAAAACTAAATAGCTGAAAGGTATTTGTAACATCAGATTTTGAATAAGGTTTTTTTTAGCTCACCTGACCGAAAGGTCATGTGAGCTTATGGCATGGCGCGGCGTGTGTATGTGCGTGCGTGCGTGCGTGTGTGTGCGTGTGTGTGTGCGTGCGTCGTTAACACCTATTTTTGACTTCTCCTCCAAAACTGCTGGACAGATTTCAATGATACTTGGTCAGAAGCATATATGGGCCGGTGCAATTCAGATTTGTTCATGGCGTTGCCATGGCTATCAAAACTAGGTCAAGGTGACCTATGGGTCGAAAAATCTTAAAAAATCTTCTTCTCCAAAATCGATGATGGGAGAAAAAATCTGATGTGATATTTGGCTTCTCTAGGGTCTGAAACCTATAGTTTGTTCATTTCGTGAAATTTGGTCGAAAAATGGGTTACGCGTTTTTGCGTTTAATTTAAAAAATTTCGTAAAATGGCTTCAAATTGTAATAACTTGACTATTTGAACAGATAATGACATGGGGTTTTCAGTTTTGACTTTTTCTTGAAATGACCTTTAAATTAGGGTCAAGGTCACAAATCAAGGTCATGACCTAATTTGTGATTTATGCAGTTTTAGGCAATTTTCTTGCAAATATTAAGAGATACATGAAATCAAATCATTGTTAAAATGTTCAGCATGACAAAATTTAAAAGATACCAAGTTTCGTAACTATATGATAATCCATGTAACAGTTGTTGCGCCTGAAATGTTATTTTTGGCTTATAAATACCAAAATTGTGCATTATCTTGAAAACTATAATCTTTTTGTATAGGCATGTATATTAGAATATTGTAGGTATTGTGACAATGATAATTTTGATATATGGTTTAAGGTCATATGATCAAAGGTCAAGGTCACAGATGCAGAAGAAGACATAAATTGCTAACTATCTTGAAAACTATTAACTTTTTGTATAGGCATGTATATTAGAATATTGTAGGAATTGATATGGTGATCATTGTGCTATATGGTTCAAGGTCATATTTTCAAAGGCCAAGGTCACAGCTGCAAAATAAAACTTAAATTGCTAATTATCTCGAAAACTGTTAACTTTTTGTATAGGCATGTATATTAGAATAATGTTGGAATTGATATGGCGATCATTGTGCTATATGGTTCAAGTTCATATGTTCAAAGGTCAAGGTCACAACTGCAAAATAAAACTTAAATTACTAATAATCTTGAAAACTGTCAACTTTTTGTATAGACATGTATATTAGAATATTGTAGGTATAGTGACAAAGATCATTTTGATATATGGTTTAAGGTCATATGATCAAAGGTCAAGGTCACAAATGCAGAAGAAGACAAAAATTGCTAATTATCTTGAAAACTATTAACTTTTTGTATAGGCATGTATATTAGAATATTGTAGGAATTGATATGACGATCATTGTGCTTTATGATTCAAGGTCATATGTTAAAAGGTCAAGGTCACAGCTGCAAATAAAACTTAAATTGCTAATTATCTGGAAAACTGTTAACTTTTTGTAAAGGCATGTATATTAGAATATTGTAGGTATTGTGACAACAATCATTTTGATATATGGTTCAAGGTCATATGTTCAAAGGTCAAGGTCACAGCTGCAAAATAAGACTTAAATTGCTAAATATCTTGAAAACTATTAACTTTTTGTATAGGCATGTATATTAGAATATTGTAGGTATTGTGACAACAATCATTTTGATATATGGTTCAAGATCATATGTTGAAAGGTCAAGGTCACAGCTGCAATAAAAAACTTAAATTGCTAAATATCTTGAAAACTATTAACTTTTTGTATAAGCATGTATATTAAAATATTGTAGGTATTGTAACAACAATCATTTTAATATATAGTTCAAGGTCATATGATCAAAGGTCAAGGTCACAGCTGCAGAAGAAGACATAAATTGCTAATTATCTTGAAAACTGTTAACTTTTTGTATAGGCATGTATATTAAAATATTGTAGGTATTGACATGGTGATCATATATGGTTCAAGGTCATATATGTTCAAAGGTCAAGGACATAGCTGTATAAGTATACTAAAATTTGTTAATTATTTGGAAATTATTCATTGCGTTACAGTAACTTCATGCATATTATATTATGCTACTTATAAATGAACTGTGACTGGATATATTTCTGATTAAGTTTTGTCGGAGTTCTTAACTTGAGAAAACTTGTAAAGTTTCTGTACCTAATATATTGTCTTTTGCGCTTTGCAAACAATTTTGGACGTATCCTCAGGTGAGCGTTAAGGCCCATGGGCCTCTTGTTTTCTTTTAGTTTTAGAATTAATGCTTTAGGTTAAAAATTGAACAGTGACGTCGACGAATTTACCATAAATGTGTAGTTGATATATTAGAACCACTGCATCTGAGTCGGCAACCAGCCAAATGAAATGGCATCAGAAGATTACATCCGTGGTAGGTATAATTTTGTTTCTCTTAACAACACTGTGTTATATATAATAAAACTATTACGTAGATCTATAGGAGTATATGCTTAGTTTATAAGCCAAAAGATTGTATGTTAAAATATTAAACCGTTTTATGAATTTGATCTTTTACCCAAATTTTGTTTCCCGTCCGATAAGATTTTAAAAACCAATATCTCAATCCCGATGTCCCTGTCACCATGGACGTGACACCATAAAAAGTATCTTCATTCTCATTCTCATGAGCATAGTGCTAAGTGTTTGCGCTTTTCCTTTTTCTGGTATCTATCTTAAACGTTGCAAGAAAACAATATTGTCTAATGTGTTCAAATAATTGAGTTCAGTTTAGCTTCAGTCATTAAGTTATATAAATGTATAATATTGTACTTCCAGATAGCGTGTTTTACAAGTTTCCACAGAAATATGCTAATATTCAGTGGATCGGCACCGATTCTTTGGATCACTACTCCGTCACGCCGTGTAAGATATTTGGTGAAAAAGGAAAAAGTCGTGGCGTCATCACGTTCCAGATAAAAGATTTACCCAGATTAAAGGAAGTTTTATTGTATTTAAACCACTGTTGTACATCAGATAGTGGCGTCATCTCTATCTCAGTCAATAACAACGTTTTACACGAAATGTTTTCAGTTATCCCTAAGATAATATTTTCTAAACAGTTGTTTGGTATCCCTGCGTATTTTTGTAGACAAGGTGACAACACCCTGACTATAATGTTACATCAGAACAGTAAATGTATGTATCTACTTCGTGACATGGAAATAGAATTTGTATATTACAATCTTAAATTCTAATACCCAAATACAAGGAAAAGTTTGGTGGCTTATTTCTGACATCGATGTCAGAAATTAGCCACCATAGAAAAGGGATGTTTAACTTAATTTAATGTTTAGTTACGTTGATTTGATTTTGAAAAATA
Organism: Tegillarca granosa; assembly: GCA_029721355.1. Classification (NCBI taxonomy): domain Eukaryota; kingdom Metazoa; phylum Mollusca; class Bivalvia; order Arcoida; family Arcidae; genus Tegillarca; species Tegillarca granosa. Next base: position 51,690,190 of record CM056596.1, read on the forward strand.
AGTTGTTTATTTATTATTGATTTTTTATTTCGTTTTAATATTCTGTTTGATCAATATAGATTCTGAATAGGCAGCGATATTTAAAGCGTTTTTAAATGTCACTGCTCTTTATTTTAAAAGCATGAATTTGCGATTCAAGATCGGGTACATAAAATTGTGCCTGATTAGAAATGTAGCGGACGGGGCTTGATAGGTGGCCGGGTAGCTCAGTCGGTAGAGCGTCCTGCTAGTATTTGGAAGCTTCCGCGCTCGAGTCCTGGTTTAGCCGCTGCATTTTTTCCCTTTCCTGTTACATTTGGGAGCTATTCCGATTCAAAGTAGTTGAATCGAAAAAAAAAGAAAGGGAGGAACAACTTGAGTTTGATCTCTGATAACAAGACCTGAAAATTACAAGTATCTTAATAAATAGTTAACAAAATTATTGTGATTTTACATTTTCCAAAAAATGTTAGTAAAAAAATTATTGTGAAACTAGCCCAGTTTTTTTTAAATTGACTGTTAGTTGTAAAATAAATGAAATGATGTATTCCTATGACAAGTACATAATGTAAATGAAGCACACTTTTGATTTATTTATATAATTGTCATTTTACATAGTGGTCATTCAGACTTATTTTTTCATCATCTGTGGTCAGTACATGTTTATCATGTGTTTTGTTTCGTTTAATTCTTCTGCTGAAAACTTGCCAAGTACCTGTTTATTAGGATAAAACTTCAATAACTTTAATACAGTTATCTGGAAAACCTGGGATTATTTAAATATTATTTTCTGAATTATCATTGGTAACTCAAAATTTATTTGGTTGGACAGAATAATTTTATCACAGTTTTGAATCCAAAAAATTAAACTAGAGGATAAATGGAATTTAAATATGGCAATCCTATATATTTTTAATTTATGAAGCATCACTGTAACTTCAATTTTACTATAGGTTCATATATATCATTGCAATGATGTTGACAGACATAACCAACAGCCTTTAAATTGAAGAATAAAACTGAAACAAATTTGTTAAACTTTTTATTTTCCATGTTTAGCCATAAAATAATGATTGTTCATATACCATTAACAATATCCCATTATTATCACCATCATGATAAAATGAATAATTATATTGTAACAATTTTGCGAATTAATTTAAGTATTCACAAACAAATATTTTATGAATAATAATTACATGTAAATCGTCATTTTTCTATTTACAAACATGACCTTGACATTTCTCTTGACCCCTGACATATTTCAGTTTCTTTTAACATATTTTTATAACTAAATATTTATACTGGTCACTTTCTTCCATATGTAAAACCAAGTTAAAATCTGGTTACAATGGAAACAGTAAGATACAGAATTATTTATATTAATGGTCAAAGTTTGTTGTACAAAACATTCCTGAAAAAAAAGTTCATTGTTAAGTAAGACACACTCCTTCTTTCTAAAAAAATTAATAAGAACAAATATTTTCTGGATAAGAACTAAGATATTTTTTGTCCACAATCCATAAAAAAACTGCCATTGTTCATTACTTTATGACAAGCTTAATGCAGACGGCATCAAAATAAAAGTGAATTATTCTGACCTGGGACTTAAACCAATGTTGTTTTTAAAAAGAAATTTAAAGCAGTCAACAAAGACTTTTAAGGGTCTCTTCTATATTGTCATATTTTAATGGAAAGAAAGACAATTAGTTTATTAACCAAAATCATTCCTTCAAGAAGTATTAAATAGAAATATAAATTAGAACATTTCTAAACAAAACTTAAGTAGAACAAAACAATACTTCATTGTACGTGTGGATATAAATCTTAACAATTTAAATGATTGTAAAAAAAAAAAAAAAAAAAAAAAAAAAAAATAATAATAATAATAAAATAAATAAATGAATAATAAAAAACACCAATTGGATTTCTGTGATAACCTTCCAAACCATAACAACAAACAACTCTCTTCAACAACCCTTCAAATAAAAATAAGTTAAAAGAGACTCTTAATTGATACAGAAGATAGAATTGTCTCCCTTTACAGAATATTTTCATGTACACCTAGAGAAGTGCAAGTGTTTCATTTATATGTATATTGACAATGACAACAGTTAATCTATAGAAGTAAGACTTTATGTAATAATGCTTAAAATACTATGAGAATTACTATGACATAAAAATGATCTTCTTTATGACATTTAGCAATGATAAATGGCAAGAATTTCAAAAAAGCAAAAAATATAAAATTGAAAAAATTTGAGAAAAATCAGAAACTGATTTACTGGCAAAATTCTGTCTATAAAATGTCTCAATGTTATGTGTATGAGGATTTTAAAACAATTTTTTTCACCTACTTATTGGTAGTGAATTATGAGATTAATAATATGCATGATAAAATGATAGAAATAATTAAGTACATTACTTGAAACAAATTGAGCTTTTGGTTAAACAAATAGTTTCATAATAAAATCACTAATTCTTCCATAATCCTTATATCAACCATGTATGGCTGGAATTTTTAAAGAGTGCAAATCTGCTATTTAACATAAAAGGGAAACCATGTCAATTAATAATTATAAAATCCTTTCTTGTGTGTTGTGGTTGTGGTACAACTTTGTTACATTTCTCAGTAATCTGGTGATGTTAAATTAAGGTAAAATGTTTGTTAGCAAAAAATATATTAAGAATATTGAGCAATATTTTTTATTTATTTCTGTTCATACAATTTTTATCATTGAATAATTATATTTTACATTTTCTTGCATTCTGATTCAGATTGGCTTAACAGTAAGAGTTCTTTCCTCATAGACTATTTTGACAATTAAGTAAAATATTTTTGACTTGGATGTAAAACCCAATTAAATCAATCAATTGACAATTGAACAACCAATTTCTCTATGATCACACTTGTTTTCCAACACGTCAAAACAATTAAGTATTATATATATATATATATATATATATATATATATATGTATATACAAATCAATGGTTTTGTGGACCCATAATGTAAAATGATTCACTACAAATTTTAACCAAATAAAAAAAAACTTAAATTAAAATATACAAAATTTTGTTCACATAATAAAACATACAAAACCACATTTGTATAAAGGTAATAATTAATGAAAAATATTAAAAATGGAATTCATAAAAACTTGTAAGTATTTGTTTGTTCTGGTATTATAACATTCAAACTGCATCAAAATTTCTATGTTTTATTATTGAATTTTACCTGATTTCATTAGTTATCAAAACTAAAATGACAAAAAATTGTCGTTTCTTTTCTTTTTCTTTTTTTTTTTTGCCTTATTTCTTTAGTTATCAAAACAAAAATTGTCATTCTGCCTTTATGCTGTCTTAAAAACTTATCCATTAATTACTGGCCATAAAACATATGTATCCCAAAGATTCATCATTGTGGCTATGAAATATATGTTGACAAACATAATGGAAAGTTTACGACACTGGTGCATCTCAAAATCAGGTAGGTGTATTCAAATATGTAGACACAACTTTATAAATTTAATTCAGTTACATAAATAACAATTAAATAAGTAGACTTAAAATACATCTGTAATTTTATCACTAACCAAAATTACAGTATTTCTTGTAACATTGCCTTCATTGTAATTCTATATCACAGAATCACCCATTTAATGGTTCCACCCCTTTAAACCTTAATGAACTATTCCTTCTGTATAATTCTGGTCCAAACTATATTGTAATCGAGTAGACTTGGATTTCCAAAACCTGTGACCAAATCTGTACTCAGTATCAAAGATTGTTTTTTGACAAACCCTTTATCATATTCATCATTGTTTGATGGGCAAAATTAAATCAATATCACAAGGGAAGAAAATAAAAATATATCTTTGAAAAATATGTGGCATAAAAATTTTCTATACAATTACCATCTTTCTGTTTCATTAAATAAATATGTTCATACATATATACAAATAGATATTGCACCCCTAAATATTTATTTTATAATAATACTAACTTCTTATATAAACACTGAACTTATACAAGTATATTCATCATGCAAATAAATTAGTTTGCATATCTCCTGTAATGCAGCATGAACTTCTGTATATGCATATTGTAATGAATTTCAATATCACCTGACATGACACACACGTAAATGCATATATACACATACATGTAAATACATACACACATACATGTAAATACATATATACACACATGTAAATACATATATACATATACATGTAAATACACATACACATACATGTAAATACACATACATGTAAATACATATCCACATACATGTAAATACACATACACACATACATGTAAATATCACCTGACATGACACACGCGTAAATGCATATATACACATACATGTAAATACATACACACATACATGTAAATACACATACATGTAAATACATATATACACATACATGTAAATACGTATATACACATCCATGTAAATACATAAATACACATGCATGTAAATACATACATACACATACATGTAAGTACATACATACGTAAATACATATATACACATGCATGTAAATACATATACACACATATATATAAATGTATTTTAAACACAAAAATTAAAGTTTTCCTAATGATTGGCTGATTTTTTGATAATTTTTAAGAAAAAGAAAAACATGTGATCTTGTATCATGACATTAAGGCTAAAATACAACAGAACTTTGATGTTTAAGTTCGACTTAATTTTAAATACATATTTGTATACCTTTATAATATAATATATATATTTGTATTTGTTAATTTTTTGAAAGAAAAAAAAAAAAATAAAAACAAAGACTTTTAATTAACCCACAGTTATCATCACGTGGATTTTGCGTTATTTGGGGTTTCACTGAATGGTAAAGAATTCTGTAAATTAATATGTCTGTGTAATAAATGAATACCAAGATAATTCCAACAGACTATTAATTCATACTACGTGTATTAATTTATACCATTAATTCATATTTAAATACTAAACATTCTACATAAAAATTCCTAAATTTCTGATATATTCTTGTTTCAGCTTTTCCATCCTAAAATTTTAACACTTATAAAAACATACCGACTTAACACAAACTTAAGCGGTGTATTGAACATATGGATATAACACACACACACACACACACACACACACACACACACACACACACACACACACACTTATCTCTTCTTACAATATATTGGGACTAACAATTTATGCTAGGGACTAGAGTTTCTATAAAATAAATGAATATCCTGATGCATTTATTAAGTCTAATAATAAATTAACCCCCAAAAAATCTACTGGCATCAAATCATTATAATAAAAACAATATACTACAGACAGTGAACTTTTATTCAATACTTATATTAAAATACTAGTATGTCAGAATTCAGTTCTTTTAAAGATACTTTTAACTTCACCAACATATAGATGTGGTAACCAATAACATTTCTCCACACTTATTGTTTTTAATGGTTCAGTTGCATTTTACTAGAATAATGCTATAAGTCAATTTTACCAGAAAATATCAAAATGTGATGCAAAAACAAGAATAAATAAATAAATAAATAAATAAATAATAAATAAATTAAAAAAAAAAAAAGAAATTCTAATGAAATGTTACTGGTATCACATGATATGCTGGAGAACTCTACAAGTATCACCTTCTCGTGTCATCAAAAATTAAAATATTAAAAATCAATTAATATTGCTTTAAATACATCACTATTTCAGATGTAATACAGACGAATTGTATTTTTGTCTACAATTTCATGGATTTCTTGATTAAACATACTAATACTGCATCACATGTGGCCAATCTTACTAATTCTACATATCAGGATTATCTCCCCTTGACTAACGTCTACCCATGAACACTTCATGTAAACCATTAACTAAAGCCTATTTGAAAAATCCAAAAATCAAGAGATTTTCTACCTCCTTACACTACATTGTATAGTGTCTTCATCATCAACAGAATTTTAGCTAAAATGATCTTAATGTGTTTATTCTGTTATACAGACTTTAATACCTTAATCCAAACATTACAATAGTACTGTTTTAAGTATTATATTTTATAGAGCTGAATGTCGGCTAAACAAAGACACCATACTTAATGGAGTGCTTCTTATAACTGTCCCTTTACCAGATATCTTTTAACTGGTCTCCTACTGTAAGTATATAACAATAAAAATCTATATGTCCACCTAGTGGAATGTTTGTTCCTCACTTCATTATCAATGGAATATATGTATAGTACTGTTAAAGCTGTGTTTACCCAATTCAGGTACTTTTTACCATAATCTGCATCTTCATCTAATGAAACGTTTCCTCATCGCTGTCATGATATCTGTTGACAGGTCTGCCAGTATTTGTTAATGTCATTTCCTCTTGATCAGATCTAAAAATAGAACAATAAAAGAAATTCAAATTACAGGTAAATATGGTAATAAATTGAAAAGAAAGCAGGAGGTCAGATAAGCATAGACAACCGAGTCCCAAATTTAAGATCAATAAACTTAAAGACACTGAAGCCTAATAAGCTTAAGCAATGAGGACCTAACTGAATACCATTCAGCATGGAAAATGAAGACCCAAATGAAGCCCAAAAACCTTTGTATATGCAAACCAAACTGAAGCCTGAAACTGTGCTTTAACAATGGAGACCTAACTTGAGCCCAATAAGCTTTGACAATGAAATCCCAAATGGGTCATGAAAATTATGAATAACAAAGATTTGACTTAAATCCCAAAAAGCTTGAATAATGGAAACTCCATATAGGCTGATAAGCTTACACAATAATTACTTACTGAATCCCAATAAGCTTAATGAAGACCCAACTGAAGAACAACAGGCCAAACTGAAACCTGATTAGCTTGGACAATGGAGACCCAAATGAATCCAAAATAAGGACGGATTTGTCAAAACAAAACAAATGGCAAAAGATGAGACCCTGGAATAAGATTTTAGTCTATTAAAAATGCAAATCATGACACTGGAATATTTATTTGAATTTTTTTTTTTTTTTTTTTTTTTTTTTTTTTTTTTTTTTTTTTTTTTTTTTTTGCATCTGATGAAGACAAAAGCTAAGAATGTAGATATATTTTGTTTACAAGATAAATAAATATGCGCTAAACATACTTACCCATAATGCACTTCTTCATCTGAATCATTTAACATTGAAAGAGCTGGGTTATCTTTAAAATTACTCTCTGAAAATCATAGAGTTGTACATGTAATACACTTGGTTTTGAATGTGAACACTTAATGTGAACATTCAAGATGTGATGATTTGCTATACTGATGGCAAAACCAAGTGATACAAAATATAAGTGATTTTACATTTCAATTGAGCATAGCCTTAACAAACAGTATCATCTTGTCAGGAATCTATAAACCTTTATACAAGACTAAACAAATTTAAGTTGCAGATAAAAAATGTTTTATTTATTTATGTATGAATATCACTAAAAATAGTAAATTTATGTACATCACTAAAATAATAAATTTAAAATCTGATGCTTGGAAAGACTTCCAGTGTGTATTGAGAGAGAGAAGTGGCATGGAGAAATAAAGTATTTTGCCTTACTCACAATTCTTTTACTTGTAACTGGGAAGTTCTTGGATGGTGCAGGAGTTTCTGTTGACCAAAGAAAACCATTAACCTTAAGCAAGCAAACTGACAAACTTTCTCACACTAGGATCTGTTCAAAAGAAATTCCGACCTAGGTAGTAAGAAATAATGATATGTGAAGTTGACATTTTAGATAATTTGGCAAACAAGTTTTCTAAGAATGAAAGAAAAGAAAGAAAAAAGAGAAAGTTCATAAACAAACCATATAATGCATTCTTTGATGGAGAATACACAAAAGCCATGGTAAACATGTAGAAGTTAAGTAATCCATAGAAGGACACAAACTCTGCTGAGTTCTTGTAATTAGTTGATAACTCGGCTACAAAGTTGTCTTGTAGTGCAGCCGCACCAAACCTCATCACTGTTATAGCTATGCTGATGGACAGGACAATCAACATTAGCAATGTCATGAACTTAAGTCGTAGATCTGTAAAATAAATTAGATATTAATGAACTTTGTAAAAGGGAGGCAAAATCAAAATATTTGATAACATATAAGCCAGTAATGTAAAAAACAGATAATTTTTTTTGTATGTTTAGACCTTTTTTATATGTTTGTTACTGATTGAATTGGTGCTTGCTCGCCAAGTCAATACCACTGAATGGTAATGATTTGGTGAGCTAGCATCTTAACAAAAAGCTGTCCTGAGTTCTAGTAAAAGACAGACCGCCAAACACACTCACACATCTCATGCGTACATGTACTTGTTTTTGGATTCATCCTTAGAGATTGGTAACCTAGTTCTCCTAATTGATAGGTCAACAATGGCTGGTGTAACTTTAAACAAAATTACAACCAACCAACAACCAACCAAAGAATCAAGTAATTGAGAAGAGTAATTACAAATGTTACAAAATGACTGAATCTTACCAAAATACGGCATTGATCTGAGTTCAGCATACGCTCTTATCAACAGATACAATAAATAAAGTAAATATACACCTCCAACAATGAAGAAAAATACCTTAAAACCCTAAAAATAGAAATTAATCAAAATGAATACAAATATCTAAAAACCGTTATAGGAAAAAAATTAAAATCAATTTATGTATATTGTCTCAGCAATCAAGAGGATTAATATATAGTTTTAGTGATCAACAGCTTTCTTACAAAAATTCAATGCTTCATAAAGTTGTCACAAGGACAACTTAGCTTGTCTGCACAACAAGTTCACCAAAAACCGAGACAAAAGATGCAGATGCATCGAAGAAATGGGATAAACTTTTTTGTACTCTGATAACAGCAATAAATCTAAATCTTTTATTCTTTTATTGACTGACTAATGATACATCACTTCATATCATTCAAACTCAATAAAAATTTTTACCATAAAATTTGTAGTATCTAGTCTGTAGTAGTAGGTAGGATCCTGTAATTCGTTGTATTCCTGCCATGAGGCTAATGTCACCGCTGATATCCAAACCAGACCTACTATCAACAGCTTAGGAAGATAGAACTTTACAAATCTTCTGTCTGTCTGCAAGTGATCACATGTATAGAAAAAAGAAAATTGTACAATACATGTAGTGTAGAAAGAATCAGAATACTTATTTACCAATCACAGTTAACAATTGCAAGGGACAATATTCAAATAATTAAGTATAAGGGTTTTAACCAAATTTGATCAAAATGTAAATCCATGGCATTATCTACATATTTTGATTTTTTTTGTAATTACCTAATACAGTATCATATCCATTAATCTTACTTTTTCAAAATCTTATTGTTCATCTACTACAATGTGTCTTAATTTTAAATGTAAATTTAAATAACAAATATTAAGCAATAGCAAACATTAAGGCCACCTGACAATTTAGCACCCTAGTCAGGATTCTGTCACTTATATTGGGACAGTCAGGTCTGGGATGGTGGAGGATACCAGAATGCCTTAGGCAACTAAAATGACAAACTTTCTCACACTAGGAACTGCCAAAGAAAGGATTCGAACCTAGGTGGTGAGAGGCACTGTGATCTGTAACCCTTAGCTCTTAACCACTTGTCCACTGAGGCCCCTGGTACAGTTAGTGGCTTTATAAACATGTGTTGTTGTAAACCATAAATATGTGTATTTTTATATATGCATATAATGTCTCTATTTAATCTTTATTACCTGTCTAACTCCATGATAAATACACAACCAGAATAACAATAAACCACAGAGGAATGACGCCTGAAACACTCCGTCTAACATACCAGGTACCCAACTATCAACTAAAAAAGTCAGAGGAAACAGTGGATCTGTAACAGAAAATAGAAAAAAAATTATAAATGCTGAATGAATAAAATCCTATTGCTACAGTACATCTATTTATACCAATGAATTTTGATTAAAAAGTGGAGTTAAGTAATGGTGGTTTTTTTTTGGTGTTTCTCAACCAAGTTAAGATTGTTTGTAACATTATAGTGGTCAAATCTTGGATAGTGGGAGAAACCATATATGCCATAAGAAAACCAAAACTTTGAATATCAAACTGACAAACTTGCTTGAGAGGGATTCAAATCTGACAATAAGAGTTGCTGTGATACATAAGCTGGTACTATTTTGTTATACCAGTTATCCTGGTAATATTAAATTGCAGAAAAATCTTTCTGAAACCTTCCCAACCTCCAAAGATGGAAAATAGTTACTCAATACTGACAAGGGAGACAACCAGACTGTGGTTTGAAATTAAAGAGAGTTAATGGTATTTATTCTCTGAATTGAAATATAAATAACTTCAATGCTTGAAAAAATTGAAAATATTTTCATTTCTGTAAGATAAATATCACTTACCATCATATAACAAAAGTAATGGTAATAACAATGACATCCATCTTTGTTCTATTGACCAATCACGGATTGAGAATTTTCTTAATGAATGAGCAAATACACACTGAAATAAATAAATAAATAAATAAATAAATAAATAAATAAACATTATTTCAATGCAGATCTTTCAGGGATTTTCAAGATACAGGATTGCTATGTTTTTATTTTAGACTTTCAATTACATCTATTTAGTCTTTCGTTATTTTAGAATACAAAGAGCAACTGTTTGATGTAAAGAATCCTTTCAAAAAATAGCTTTTCTTCCTTTTTGTAATGTAGTCAATAACTAAAATGATAATTATAACCACTGAACTGTCTTTAAAAGTGTTTTTAGCTCTTTAACTGTCAGTGCCATGTAAAACAAACAGAATAATACAAGTTAGCATGTTATGACTAATATGCTTTGTGTGGCAGTGGAAGTTATATAACTTTTATGTCATTCTAGACAGTTCAATGATTATACATGTTTTTAAACTTCTTTTTTTTTTTAATTAAACTTATGAAACTGGCACTAACAACATGAATTCCAGACACTGAAACAGGCAGATATATGATATCTTTCTTATATATAAATACAAGACATGTGATCAAAGGAATTTATAACTCATATACTAGTAATTGCCTCTAAAAAGAACAAAGGTTAGGGAGTCCCCAGAAGTCTCAATCCATGCAGCAAGAGAAACCAATAAGCTTTAATTTAACATGTATACTTACAAACCAATAAGCTTTAATTTACATGTATACTTACAGTAACTAGAAAAGTTAACACAAGGAAGACAAATCGAATCCAAATCTCTATCTGTGTAAACGATGTATTGTAACTCTTAAACTAAAAAATAAAATTGTTTTATTACTATTTGTGTTTTTTTATGAAAATGTGCATACAAAATTCAAAACAAAATCACATTCTATCATAATGACATAAATAAGTCTTTTTAATTTAAATATCACAGAAAATATTTCAAAAATACATACAGTAAATCAGAGACAGTTAAAACAGATTTTAATGTTGCTGAATAAATTGATAAAATGTAAAAGGCTAGAAACAGAGCTAAATATTTATACATTTTTCTGGAAAGACATGATTAAACAATTCAACAGCAAACTGTATACAAAAATTTTGAAATGGACACCAAGTACATGTACTGTATACTGATTTTTTTTTCCATTTTTAAAGTCCCTTTTCAATTTTATCAGAATATGTGAAATTAATAAGTTTAGAATTGTCTATATATACATATGTACATGTAATTACAAAAAAAAAAAAAAATAAATAAAAATAAAAAAAAAAAAATAAAAAAAAAAAAAAAAACAAGAGGCCCATGGGCCTTAACGCTCACCTGAGGATATGGCCAACCTGAGTATATATCCAAAATCATTTGCAAAAATACATAAAATATTCTAATATACATGCCTATAAAAAAGTTAATAGTTTTCAAGACAATTAACAATTTGAGTCTTTTTATGCATCTATGACCTTGACCTTTAAATGTAAGACCTTGAATCTTAAATCAGAATAATCGCCATATTAATTCCTACAATATTGTAATATACATGAAAATACAAAATGTTAAAAGTTTCCAAGATAATAAACAATATCAGTTTTTTTATGCACCCATGACCTTGACCTCTGAACATATGACCTTGAGTCACATATCAAAATGATCATCATATCAATACCTACAATATTCTAAAATATATGCCTATGCAAAAAGTTAATGGTTTTCAAGATAATTAACAATTTGAGTCTTCTTATGCATCTATGACCTTGACCTTTAAATGTAAGACCTTGAATCTCATATCAGAATGATTACCATATCAATTCCTACAATATTCTAATATACATGCCAATACAAAAAGTTAATAGTTTCCAAGATAATTAACAATTTCAGTCTTTTTATGCACCTATGACCTTGACCTTTGAACATATGACCTTGAGCTATATATCAAAATGTTCGCCATGTCAATACCTACAATATTCTAAAATACATGTCTATACAAAAAGTTTATAGTTTTCAAGCTAATGCACAATTTTAGTTTTCATTGGCAGAAAAATAACATTTCAGGGGCAACAACTCCTACATGTATTATCATACAGTTACGAAACTTTGTACCTTTTTACATTTTGTCATGCTGAACATTTTAACAATGTTTTGATATTATATATCTCTTAAAATTTTGAAGAAAATAGCCTAAAACTGCACAAATTACAAACTAGGTCATGACCTTGAACTTTGACCTTGACCCCATTTTGAAGGTTATTTCAAGAAAAAGTCAAAACTGAAAATCCCATGTCAATATCTATTCATATAGTCAAGTTATAACAATTTGAAGCTATTTTACGAAATTTTTAAAATTAAACGCAAAAACGCGTAACCTAATTTTTTACCAAATTTCACGAAATAAACAATTTATAAGCTTAAGACCCTAGAGAAGCCAAATATCACATCAGATTTTTTCTACCATCTTCGCTTTCAGAGAAGAAGATTTTTTAAGTTTTTTGGAACCATAGGTCACCTTGACCTAGTTTTGGGAGCTAGGACAACGTCATGAACAAATCTGAATTGCACTGGCCCATATATACATCTGACCAAGTTTCAATGAAATCCACCTTGTAGTTTCAGAAAAGAAGTCAAAAATGTAAAAGTTTATGCCGCGGACGATGACAACGACGGCGACAGACAAATTTTGATCAGAAAAGCTCACTTGAGCCTTCGGCTCAGGTGAGCTAAAAAGAAAGAAAGAAAGGAAGAAAGAAAGAAAAAGATAATATCACACTACTTTTTTTTATTTTTTTTTTTATTTTTTTTTTTTTTTTTTGGTTTTTTTTTTTAAAACAAAAATTTGGTATCTTATCATAATTGGATAAATATGGTGTCCATACTCACAGAAAACACAATATTCTTTAATTTAAACTTTGTTTCTTGAAGTCCATAAAAATTAATAGTGATGATGTAATTGGTAAAATCTAGAAATCCCAGATGAAGTAAAATAAGATCATCACAGACCTGTTAGAAAAAATAGTTAACAAATTACATGTAGAAATATTATATAAAAACAACATAATGAAATAGTTACAAGAAACATGCACAATTATGAAGACTTGACGCAATTCATTTAAAATTAAAGTTGTTAAAAAAAGTAGGCCAGCAAAATGTCTTACAAATATATCAATCAAAACCTATAGCATCTCTGGTTTGATTGGAGATGTTTATCTAGTCGGTCATGAGGAAAGGCCTCAATATGGCATAAAGTGCCCTTGAACAAAAGTAAACAGATGCCCAAGAAATGACAAATGGTATAATAAACTGACAAGACAGAAACTATCTGAGAAAGATCAGTAGCCAATCACTAGCTATATATGGTATACAACAGTCTGTAACCTCTTTGTTTAAAGAATTCCAGTTTTATAGAACATCAGGTTTTAGTAGAGGGGCCATCTTTATGTTTTATATTATTTTGTACACTTCCCAAACTTCAAACAATAAGAAATCAAGGTTATAATATTTTAATGATCTAGCACAATATAACTTTTTTGTTTCATAGATATGATGATATGACATCATTCCTTTGATCTAGGACCTTGATGAATCCTACCAAAACTTATAATGTTAGTTATCACATATTTGATATGGCTAAATTCCTTCATGATACTTTCAGCACATGATTAAATTTGTCTATTGAAACTGAACAGAAAACCTGCTACAATGGCTCAATAAGCTGCATGTCTTTATATACAGGTCCAAATAACAAATGAAGAAAAAATCAAGACAAAGATATAAATCTTCTTGGAATTTGTTAACCAGGCGACCTTTAGAATAAGTTTCAATTGCATTAACTTTATTGTATATATTTGACTCAATGGACACAAAATCTTTCCCCTATACCTATTTTCCACCAAGCACTCAGAATGAAAATCACAGTTCTTTCAAATAGGTGTGGCGCAATAAAGAACCCTGCTGTATAATACCATCACGGCAACACACAGGCAAAATTTTTGCACTTTCGCCTATAGCTGGCGACATCTCAATATAAGTGAAATATTCTTGACTGGGATGTTAAACACCATTACTCAACTCAACTATAACTATTACTGCAATATTAATTACAGAGATTGATTCAACACTATGTGTACAATCTTTTCCTTCATTAATGACTTACATTTGAACATCTCAGTAACCGTGTTCTGTTGTGGACTTCTGTCTTTAAGTTAGGATTATCAGCCTGTATCACACTTGTATCTTCTCCTTTAATACCAACTATTCTTATACTGACAGTAAATGGTTCCTCAAATCGAGATCCTGAAATACAAGTTCATCAAACCAATCATCAGATAACTCACTGTTGCTGATATCAATACCAGGACAGCTAGATTTTTTATCATCTTATACTTCAACTCATCTCAGAGGTAAACAACTTTTAATGTCTTTATATATGTAACATCATTTACATCTGTATCTGATGATTGCAGGGGGTTCATCTTTCCCTTTATTTAATTTTCAGAGATGGGTCTCAATATGGACATTTTGTTTTGCTTTCTACTATTTTTTGTCATTTTCATGTAAAAACAAAAGTCCATCAAGGAATTATCTTAAGTGCTAAAAGCATTTATACTAATTATGATAAGATAAAAATTACTAGCATTGTGTGTGTGTGTGTGTGTGTGTGTGTGTGTGTGTGTGTGTGTGTGTGTGAACATATATCCCTAGGAAAAATCATGACTTACCTCCCTTGCTATCAGTTGTTATATGTGCTATTAACCACATCTGTTGATGAAATGTTGACATTGGTGGTGATTTCAGATTAAAAGGTCCAGTCTATAAAATAAAAATAAAATTATACAATTAACATCAAGAAAGTACAGATACAATAAAACCTTGTTAAAATACCCTTTAATAGCAATGCCATGTCACATATTACCGAAGTATTCTGATGTCTCAAAATATGTTTCTTTTATGTTTTGTTGTCTCTTTCAAACAGCAAAAATCTGACTGAACAAATGATAACAGTGAATGGAGAATTCAATATACTTTGATAAACACACAAGTCTTGTTGATGACAAGATAGTTTGTAAGTAAAAGTTACTTGATAAGCATGCTGCTTTTATTAACAACTCTGGTAAGTAAACCAAAAATAGGCTGCATTAGTTTATAAATATGTTCTTCACTAATTGTGCTAAACAGCATTGACTTTCCACTACTCTTTAAAAAGGTTACTTTTTACATTCATGTTTCTAAATTGTTTGTTAATTCTGATGCCAAAATTCTCCCTATCATTTTTTTAAAAAAATGTTTCACACGAAATTCCCTGACACCAAAATATGGACAAAAGCCAAATTTTATTTACAAGGCCCCAGTTTCACAATCATTTCTTCACTTAGATTTTCCTTAACTCAAATTTAACCAATTTTAGCAATAAGTTTTGGAAATACATGAATGTACTGATAAACTTTTTTGACAAAACATAATACAAATGTTATAAGCTTGAAGTGATCTTCAAATTGACACCTTAAATTCTTGAAAATTTTAAAAATTAACAAAGTTATTAAGATTTCAAATTTGACATATTTAAGTTAAGGAAAATCTTAGTTAAGGAATGTTTGTGAAACCGGGCCCCGTCTAAAAGAAATTTTTTAATTTACAACATTGATGAGGCCCAGAGCTAACACTGAATTATCAATATAAGAGAAGAGAGGCATGTTTAAATAGTAAAGGCCACATATTTGTGATTCAAGGGTTGTGAATTCGAATCCTAGTTTGTCACATGATGTTATTTAATAATGCTTAATTTCACAAGTTCAATGCATTCATTCAGGTGATAAAATAACAGGTACTGTTATAAACTAAACAAAACTAACTCTAAACATGTATGTTATATGGTTATTTATTACACAGTTGCATGAATGGACTATTTTTCATGCTACTAACTCACCCTGCTTTTGCCAGGTGAGCTAAACATTCTGGGATTTATAACACATGTACTATTGAAATGCACTCTATAAAAGTTTTTCCTCAGCTATTCCAGCTTCTAAAACTGGGATGAGTAATGATTTGATGCACTTTTATGCCTTAGACATAATTGCACAACTTAATGATTATAACATCCATCTTTATTTTACATTCCACATAATAATTAAACTCAATGATCATCTGTAATCATTTTAACAACTTCAAGTGCCAATATGTAATAAACATGAAATATGATATAAGATTTCTATAATTATAAATAATTCTATTGCCTAGCTAGACGATACACTTGTTATATAACCACTTACCTTAAAGTCAACTTTACTATCAGAATAATTCTTAGTTACTGTCTCTATAATAGGAGGACCTAAAATGGACAAAAATATATTTCAAATATCTGAACCAATATTTAACAACACAAGCAGATCAATCTAGTCGCACCTGGGGCATTTTTGATGGATGGTTGGTATATTGTTAAATATCACCTTTCTACTAGCTGCACACAGTTGTAAGGTTACATAGAAAAGTTGAAAAGGTAACATCTTACTGAAGCATTATACTGTCACAAGTACAAGTTACAACAAAACTAAATCAAAAAAGTTGCTTAAGATCACAATCTGTTCCCGTCAAAATTCTTCCCCTAGACCCAAGAGTCATTCTACCACTGAACCAATGGTGAATTATCGAGTATTCAGTTGAAATGGTGTTATGTTCTAGTCACAATTGTTTTGCTAATATCAAGGGGGTCAGATCTATTTTGTTGAGAAAACCTGAGTACTCCCAGGAAATCAATCTTTAAGAAGTGAATTTGTCAATTATTTAACAGTACAACATTATTTGTATTAGCTTTATTTTCACATCAGGATATTCTCAAACATAATTCAATGAATTTGTCTCACTCTGTTCAAGATGAATTTTTTAATGCTAAGACAAAAAAAAAAAAAATAATAATAATAATAATAATAAATAAATAAATACAATGTTTGGATTAATATTGTGTTTACAAGTTTATCAAATGTATCTTAAGGCTTCTTTTTCGCCCTAGCATTATATAGGGGTAAAAAATGACCCTCTTTTTTATAAATTTATCCCAAGAATCAAACCATATAATATTGCTTCTGAAAGCTCAAACAGTTGAACTTACCAAAACTAAAATACATATTCTCAATGGTCCAATGAAAGCCTTGTACTGGTAAATTTAGTAATAACTGTACTTTGTTATACTAATATTATATATATTACCTGCAACTCCAATTAATATGCTGATACCAAAACAAATGAAAAATGCCACAAATACCAGAACAAATTGTCTTTTATTGAGGGCATATAGCCGCATCTGAACTGATCTGAAAGTACATAATAAATAAAGAATTACTAATAATAACAAGTCCGAGTACTTCAAAATTTAACTTTATCTTGACACAACGTTGGCATGTTTGTGCATGAGGGCCTTTTGTGTCAAGTTTCATGAAATTCTTCTTAAGCATAACCAATTTAGTTCCCAAAACATTTTTCAAGCTTTCAAGCTCAGTGACCCTGACCTTAAAAAAAAAACCTTGGATCAGTTCATGGTGGTTGTGTGTGTGAAATTTCATGCAATTCACATAAATGAGCAATGACTTTTGACTTTACAAGGTCACTTTGACCTTTGAGATATAAACTTGGCACCGGGTCATGTTGCAAGGTCATGTCACATCCATGCTTGTATGATATTTGAGTCTTTTGTTCACATGTCAAATTTAATATTTTGTATGTCATTCTAAAAATAGCTGTAACAAGAAAATTCAATGGAGTGACATTTGGAAACAGCCAATGCACTGACACTGGGCATGTCAGTATATTGAAACTTGTAAGCAATCAATGTATTGACATTAGCTGACTGTGTAACAATCAGTATATTGACACTGGGTAACAGTCAATACATTGACAATGGGTAACAGTCAGAAAATTGACAATGGGTAACAGTAAAAATATTGGGTAGCAATCAGTGTATTGACATTGGCTGACTGAGTAACAGTCAGTATATTGACATTGGGTAACAGTCAGTATATTGACACTGGGTAACAGTCAAAATATTGACTCTGGGTAGCAATCAGTGTAATGACACTGGCTGACTGTGTAACAGTCAGTTTATTGACAATGGGTAACAGTCAATACAATGAAAATGGGTAACAGTCAGTATATTGACACTGGGTAACAGTCAAAATATTGACTCTGGGTAGCAATCAGTGTAATGACAATGGCTGACTGGGTAACAGCCAGTATAATGACACTGGGTAACAGTCAAAATATTGGCAATGGGTAACAGAATATTGACAATGGGTAACAGTCAGTATACTGAAGCTGGGTAACAGTCAATACATTGACAATGGGTAACAGTCAGTATATTGACACTGGGTAACAGTCAAAATATTGACTCTGGGTAGCAATCAGTGTAATGACAATGGCTGACCGGGTAACAGTCAGTATATTGACAATGGGTAACAGTCAGTATACTGAAGCTGGGTAACAGTCAATACATTGACAATGGGTGACAGTCAGTATATTGACACTGGGTAACAGTCAGTAAATTGACACTGGGTGACAGTCAATACATTGACAATGGGTGACAGTCAGTATATTGACACTGGGTAACAGTCAGTAAATTGACACTGGGTGACAGTCAGTAAATTGACACTGGGTAACAGTCAAAATATTGACTCTGGGTAGCAATCAGTGTAATGACAATGGCTGAACGGGTAACAGTCAGTATATTGACACTGGGTAACAGTCAAAATATTGGCAATGGGTAACAGAATATTGACAATGGGTAACAGTCAGTATACTGAAGCTGGGTAACAGTCAATACATTGACAATGTCAATGGGTAACAGTCAGTAAATTGATACTGGGTGACAGTCAAGATACTGACACTTGATCACAATTAGTATATTGATACCATGTATGATGTAATACTCAGTATAGAGACAATGGATTATAGTCAGTTCATGACAATGCTTAACATATAAAAAAAATAGTGAAACTTGGTTGCAATCAGTTCAAAGATACTCTATCTAGTGACAATGGGTTACAGTCAGTAACAAATTATGTCAGTGAATTGACAGTCATTACCACAATTGATTTTATTAACAGCCAGTCAATGGAAACTGGACAAGTTAGTCAAGTAACTGTTTTTTACATTTTTTACACTGGATTAGTTAGTCCAAGTGGATACAAATTTGTATTTATGACACTTGACAATTTAGTTTGGTGACACTGATTAACTAGTAACTCACCAAAATTTGTTACAGTCATTCTATGATTCAAAGTGGTATTAAAATAAAATTTGAAAATTGATCTCTCTAAATTTCATGGGGCCTCTGTGGCCAAGTGGTCTACAGCCCGCGCTTACGGATCACAGTGCCTAGGTTCGAATCGTACTAGGGACAGATCCTTGTGTGAGAAAGTTGCTCAAGGTCGGTGGTTTTTCTGGTATCGGGTCGATTCGCCCTTATGCCCGTTCGCCCTGGGTCGATTCGCCCGGGTTGTTTCGCCCCCGGAAGTGAGTCGTTTCACCCTACAAATATACTTCCGCCTGGATCTGCACGTGTAAACATGTAGGTATTTGTTTTGGCTATTTTAAAGTTTTATTACTAGAAATAACATTCTCATTAACAACGATTTGTTTGTGCACAGTTCTTTGATGTACTGTGGATAACTGCTATTTCTGCTTTGATGTATGGCTGTCCATATAAAAGTATCTTGACCCATGACGACACAAGCTGTGTTGTTTGTTATTGTTTTATGCAACTAATTAAACACTTATGTTGAGAAGTTATGTTATTTTAATGCAAAACAGATAAAAAAAAATATTTTTGTAAGCAACTTCAATTAAATATGTCAACATTTTAGATTGTTTTTTTTATTAGTTAATTTAAGTAAACAATGGGGCGAATCGACCCAGGGCGAACGGGAATCGGGGCGAATTGACCCACGGGGCGAACGGGAATCAGGGCGAAAAGACCCGGATTCTATAAAAACTCCATTGCCCCACTCCACTCTCTCTAAATTTGATGATCTTATATTTTAAAACGAAATTCAATCAAAGTTTCTTTCAATGTTTTATAAGTGTATTTATATTGTGCTTAACGATCTTAATCCTTCAATTTAGGGCGGGCTTCTAATTCATTCCAATGTCTACAAACTTCTCAACTTGAAACCGGGGCAGCATGCACAAGATTTAATCTGATTTTTTACAGGGTGATCCAGATCCCAATCTTGTCATTCTCAAAATGTTCTTATTCACTGAAAATTTTGATTGTTTGACTCAAATGTTCCGATTTTTTTAAATATAACTTACGTTTCTATCTCTCTTGCCATGTTGGCAATAATCAATTATTTTACAAACGAAAACAAATGTCAAACATACAGCTGCCGCAGAAGTGATTATTTTTGCCCTTAGTTCAGTTAGTTTTATAGGTTAAGTTTCTAAGCTGTGAAACACCAACAGGTGTATTCGGGTTAAAAAGAAAAATAGAAAAACGGATTTTATTAAAAACTCTCGTATTTTTTTTTTT
Source organism: Tegillarca granosa (assembly GCA_029721355.1). Taxonomy (NCBI): domain Eukaryota; kingdom Metazoa; phylum Mollusca; class Bivalvia; order Arcoida; family Arcidae; genus Tegillarca; species Tegillarca granosa. The sequence goes on from CM056596.1 coordinate 51,711,132, forward strand.
TTTTATTTTTACACTTATGTAAAAATGTTAAATATTTCAGATAATAATTATTCATGTTCAAGCTGGAAAATTTAATGAAAAACTAAAATTTTATAGAAGAAAAACTTACAGATGATTCAAGTATTTTGGTAAACTTGGGGAAAAGTAACTTCTCTTCAATCACATCTTGAAGAATAAAAATTTAATAAGAAGTTAAACGCTGACTGCCTTCCGCAAGTTTTAAATAAAAGTTTACCAAATACAAAAAGCCAAACTTTGAAGAAAAACTATCCTATCTTTGATTTCTGAACGCATCTTTTCAGCACCTGCATGTTTCTTGAGCAGAATTAAGTTTCGTCACGATAAGCTAGTTTTGACTTTCTTAATTATTTTTGCTTTGAACAACTGTAAATAAGTCTTGTCATAATTTTTGACATTTTTCAGCAAATTAAAAAAATATTGCGTAACAATAATTTACTTGCCTTCAAGATTCTTACATAATTGTGCCAGTTATCATGAGTTTCCACCCCTTGGCTCTTAGAAATTACATTCAGGTGTGTGTGTGTGTGTGTGTGTATTTCGAAACTGGGATAGATATGTAGATCTACAACTTTATTTTCTCTGAAACACACCGTCTCACATCCATTTATTTAAATAGGACTTGAATTTGACCCAACTTGCACAGTATCATGACCATCGGATCAGACCTTTTTTATCTTGATAGATATTATTAGTTAATTCAGATAGATAGATAGATAGATAGATAGATAGATAGATAGATAGATAGATAGATAGATAGATAGATAGATAGATAGATATTACTTGAGGACTTACCTTTCACAACGATCATGTTTATAAGACGGGGCTATATAATTGGTAAAGGCACTAAATATGTCAGAAAATTGTGATAAAAATCCGCGTACATTAGTTGTCCAAGATGGAGTAGAGAAAGCAAACGTGTAGTTGTCTGCCATTATATACCATAAATCTCAAAAACTGATTTTTAGAACGTATCACATGATTTTTGGAGACATATCTCTATAATAAATATGATGACTACAGATTTCCACCATTCTTGGAATCACGCGGTCATTGATTTTTGTAGAAGACTCTATGATGATGTCAATCCTCGGGTTTGAGTGTTTTTAAGCAAATCAATAATTATGTATGATAATGCTTTGTTAATATATGCCATTATCGATTTCTGGTTACACCGATACCAATTACGTAGAAGGATCAGACAATGACAACAGCAGGGTATTATTGGCATGGTTTAAATAGTAAACGCGTTAATTAATAAACGTGTTTAATAAACGTATTTACATTTATGTATGTAGAGAACAAAAAAGTTACCGGTATAAATTTTGAAATCCTATACATTCAAAACAAAATTACTGAATTAAAATGAAAACGTGGTAATTAAAACACGTAATTGAATATTGAAAAAACAAAATTGTGATGGTTAAAGAGTAATAATGGCGTTTTTAATAACTCAAACTCATCTTTTAATAGCATTTTCATCTTTAAATGTGTCGAGTCATATATAAAAAAAAATTGTACTCGGGTTCGTACAAAAACATAGTTTGTCTGTATTTTGGAAAAACGGTACAGGTATGTTTTTTTCTGAATGGCGATTTTATAAAAAATAACTTTCAAGAGATTGAATTGAAAAAAAAAAGAAAGTATACATGAACGTATTCAGAATTATTTAAACACTAATATTTTGATATTTATACGTAACTGTTGACCATTGGTGGATCATTTGGGTCTATAATTGTCATTCACAAAGAAAAGATATGTAACGTGCGCGATAAATAAAACGTTAATATATTTAAGTGACTTATATGTCTATTGGATGGTGATTTACGAATTTTGTATTATGTATAATAAATTTGTACACATTTCACTATTATAAACCATTTACTTACTTACTTACTTACATTTGAACCTTCATTTGTACCCCACCGGCAACATTTTTGTAAAGGCTTATTTAATTGTTGCCACTTGGTATCTTATTCTTATTCTTTATTAAGCCATAAGTTACAACTCATAGGCAAAACATAATATTTGTATGAAAAGTATGAACATTAAATAAATAAATTACATACATAAATAATAATAATCTTATTGGAGGATTTACATAAATATTACATATTTTATATGTTAAGTATCATATATAACGTACATAATCTGAAAAGTAAATATAATTATAATTATTTGACATGATTTTTTCTTATTAACTCAGCTTCCAAAAAATATTTAGCTAAATTTCTTAATTGTTTTACATTTTGGATATTAAAAAGTTCAACTAGTTTGAAAACAGATGGGCGAACCCAGTAATCATTGTTTGATATACTGCTTACGAATATTTGTATGATATGGACATATGAAAACAAAGTGATAAACATATTCTATATCTTTTGATTGACAATAAAATGACACCCTGTTGCTTCTTTCTACATTATTAAATCATCATGACAAGTTGACAAATATAATTGTTTGCTTATATCTCAAACAATATAGCATTTGCTTGCTAAAGGTAGGCGGATTTTTCTGGATGCACTATCCCAGATCTGACAAGCCGAACTGACCACCTCGGATAAAATTGAAAATCTTGGCAGAAACGTAAAATACCCGATGATCGCACAATTTCAACAAAAGCCAATGGTTTATTAGTTTCTTGAGTAAATCTTGAATCCACAATGTCTTATGTTGATTTACTTTAAAGACAAAGAATCTGCTTAAACAAACATTTATTAGAAAAAAATGTATATTCGACCAAAATTGTAAATGGAACTAAAGGTTTTATAGGCGTCATCATACTTTTGACGAAAATTGTATACGTAATACATGGTGTTTCTGCACCTATACTTCAAAATTTACCGTTTTAAATCATGTGTGCTTTCATTAGTAATGGCATATATAGCTGTTTACGGGAAGAGTCTGGATGTTCAAAGGTGTATCCTAGATGTACAAAGGTGTATCTTAGATGTCAACTGTATTGACGACAATCATACACAGGCAGTTTTGCATGCTACAATAACCAACTAAATTTTTGATGACTTGATACAATTTATATATCATTTAAATACATATTGCTATATGCCCTCGTTAGATATATTTGTAAAGTTTCACTCAACTTTGTGGAACCAATTATTGGAGTAGGTTTAAGTACATATAATGGTGTTTTACATCCCGGTCAAAAGGAAAACCACCAATTGCTTACAACAAAATATAAACTTTTTTGCTCTATGAACTGCCAGAGTGGCAAACAATACGATAAGAGACGTTGTGCTCCAAAATTTCACGCTTTAGACTACTTGGCACCTTAGGCCTCTTGAAACTTATCGTCAGTGTATAAGTCATTCCTATCATTCAGACATATATATTAAATAAGTATCATTTGAAATTCTCTGTGTTCGCGTGTACATATAATGTGCATACATATATTTAAAAATATATTTGTATTATAACAATGCACATTTAAAAATTTTAAATGTTCATTATCTAAATCATACATGTATCATATAACCTTATCTTCTTTATTAACTCGTGTTAACTTTGTCAGATGATTAATGACTTAGTAATTAAAAATATCATATGATTTCAATAACAGTTATATACAACTTGAGTTTCAAAACAAATTAATTGTTATTGGGTATTGAATTTACCAGACAATTACAGTTTATATACATGATCGATTGTATAATAAAGAATTGGATCAGATAAGAACATTTAAAACCAGATCCGGTATAGATGTTGATCAAGACTAGAATACTTAAATAATTAATGATTTAATCAACTGAAACAGGTGATATTATCTCTCTGTCTCCTACGTCAGAAATCGTAACCCATTCATGATCTGAAGTGTCTGGATTCATACACACTAAGATTCGTCATAAAATATCATTTTTGCACATAAATCTGAAAAAAAAGACCTATTAGTAACATAGATTCTATGAAGAAAATTTCAGTGTCTTACCAGCGACATTTACAGCGGACGTTTCAAATGTCGATGGTCTCACATTTTGATACTAAGGAAACCTTGAATGAGAGTTTATAAAAGCCGTTTAAATTATGATGTGAGAAGGAAAAAAAATGAAAACTACAAATTCAGCTAATTTCTTGGACTTCTACATTTTATTGGCATAGTCAAAAAATTTAAAAAAAAAGTTCAACAAAATACTTTCAGTTTCGTTTGAAGGTAAATAATTCCTGTTATGTATTTGTCGACATTTTTTTAACTTTTGTTTCTATGGTCGTTTTGATTGGTTTGCGGTTGCTTGGTTTTTTTCATTATTTTATCCAATCACAACCGGTTTAATATAACCTGTTAGTTAAATCCTGGGAAAGTTTCGCCATTATTATAAAATGTAACTGCAATGAAACGTTTAAAAGCGATTTGTTTTATTTCAAAATTTGAGAATATTCTAATTTTATTAACATGACGGGTGAGTTTATAACAAGAATTAAAATTAGTAAATGGCGCTTTCATTTTTCCTTAAATTAAATTTTAATGAAGTAAAGGTAATTTTTCTAGTCAATTTTTGAACAAAGTTACTTTCATCGTTTTCTTAATCCTTACCGTTCGATACCATTGCGTGTAAATATATCTATTTTCTATCGTGATTACCATAGCATTAATAGTTTTTTTTTTTTTAAATTAATGTTCATAATTTCGTTTTCAAACATTTTAAATTAAATTAAGATGAAATTTTTAAGGTAGAAATAAAAATTTTACCTTTTTTTCTGAAGAACAATCTTTTTGTATGTAATTAATTATCTTTTTATGATTTAACATCATTTATATTTCAAGAAACTGCAGAAAGTATGGAAAAGAGCTTGTAATTTCTGTTAATATTTGAAGTTCCATTATATTTCCTAAAAGCCTTATTTTCATAGGATTTTGTAATCGGCTTCAATTTGTTAAAAAATGTAAATTTTTGTTTACTATAATGATTGTCTTACCTTTAAAGACAACAGCATTTTATTTTAATTTTCAGAAATATTTAGATTTACATGGAAGGACTTCAAAACAGACTGTGCATTTTTTTTAGACGAGTACAGAAAAGACGAACCCTATGTTAATTTTAACGATCCGGGTTCTAGTGAAGCATGGGTTTTCTTTTCGACTCCAGAACGCTTCCGAGTTAAAGCAATACGTCTCCATCTTTACCATCGTCGAACCGGACCAAACACGATGATTAACATCTCAGTGAACGGAGATAAACTCAAAACACGTTATAACGAAATGTCCATAGGTAATTTCCAGCTCGATATTTTTAATGTTCCACTGGAGTTTTGTGATTGTGATGAAAATAAAGTGTCCATTCTTTTACACGAGGATTCATTGTATCCGTATCATTTGTCGGATATCAAAGTTGAAGTGGATTACTCCAGTTACAACGACGTATTTCAGTTCATGTAAAAAAAATCTAGGTACGTATTAAGACTTTTTTATTTAAGCATTAAACTTTGTTTGTTATCGATCTATGATGGTTCAGATCAAATGGCTCTCGCGCTAATTTGAATAAACCGCGAAGCGGTTTATGACAAATTAGCGCGAGAGCCATTTGATCTAAACCATCATAGATCGATTTGATTTTCGTGGAAATTTCTTGTGAATACCGAACATGTTTCAACTGCATCAAATTGGGTTAGCTCTGCCCACCCGTACTCAGATACCAATGTATTCATACTTTCCCGTGATACAAAACCATTACGTCATATTAATACGAAAGGTCGCACGTGAAGCTTTCCGTCTATGCTGTGATAGATCGAATCATTCGTCAAAAAGTTTATAACAGAGAATTTGATTTGAATTGTAAATATTTACCGTGATTTAAAACTATTAAGAGAAAAGTCTGAAATGTTAGACGGACCAGAAACAAAGTTTTTAGTGTAAACCAAATAGCTAACTATCTCCGGTTTGATTGGGGATGTTCATCTAGTCAGTCACTTTGAAAGCATTACACCTCGTTTGATTGGTCGGTGGCAATGGCATCTCTATAAAAACACAACACATTCAATAACAAGCTTACAAACATTTTCTTATTACATACAAGTATAAGTGTAACCCAAAGATCAAAACCAAATAAATATAAATACTAAATTAAAAAAAGATCTTGGCAACAATGAACAATGTCCATTTTCACAATACACAAACATGCAATGGATATACCTATAAGGGGGACTTACGTCCCATTACAAACCTGCGTTTTGCACGCATGCATATCAAAGCATTTAAGATGGGGATGGGTTGTATACATGCAGTAGTATTTGTCTGTTATTAACAATGTTATTACTATAACATTTTATACAACGTGTCTATTCAAAATAGTTGAAGTAAAACAATAGGAATGAAATATACTAGTTAGACAATGTTGAGAGTGGTAACCTATTACAAAAACACGCGGCCACAGACAATTGTATATAAGAAAGTATCTAAATTTGAAAGTTCGTGGCAGTAGATTAATCGACAACAATTTTATACAGCATAGACGACTGTAATTTTACGAAAGACAGGAAAGAAAATTATTATCGACATTGCTCACTCATTATTTGAACTCGTTACTTCCCAATTATCTTGGAAAGAAAAAAACAAAAAAGGTAGTTATTGAAATTAGTTGTTTGGATAAAACTCTCGACTTTGGACAATCATTGGGTATATTGGTTGTTATTTAAATTAGTTGTTTGAATAAAACTCTCAAACTTTGGACAATCATTGGGTATATTTATAGTTATTGAAATTAGTTGTTTGGATAAAACTCTCGACTTTGGACAATCATTGGGTATATTGGTAGTTATTTAAATTAGTTGTTTGAATAAAACTCTCAAACTTTGGACAATCATTGTGTATATTTATAGTTATTGAAATTAGTTGTTTGAATAAAACTCTCGACTTTGGACAATCATTGGGTATATTGGTAGTTATTTAAATTAGTTGTTTGAATAAAACTCTCAAACTTTGGACAATCATTGTGTATATTTATAGTTATCGAAATTAGTTGTTTGAATAAAACTCTCGACTTTGGACAATCATTGGGTATATTGACAAAATGGTATTCAGTAGTTTGGTTAAGGTAAAATGTACTTTTAATGTAGAAAAAAGTTAAAAACGAAGCGTATACTTATTTGGCTAAAGCTAAAGAAACAAAGATCACAACATTTTACAAGCACAGGAGAGAAACAGTCAATATAAGACAAGACAATAGACGGCAAACAAAACAATTAACAGTCTGTTAAATACAACAGCAGCAGCAGGAACAAGAAATTAAAACAACTGCACTGTCTTGGTCAAGCTGTTGTATATATTGTTACTCTAGTATTTGCCACTTTACAAAATTGTATACCCTGTCAATTATATAACAATACTAGAACAAAAGAACACAGTTTGCCGGGGCAATGTAAGGGTGAATGGTTAATTTATCAACCATTTAATCATTAACAAAGACCACGTTCTCAAACAAGTTAGAGAACCGGATTAATACAGAAAATTAAAACATAAATTGCAGGTAAAAAACGGACAAAAAAGATCTCTAAAAATCGCCTTTTTCAATTTGAATGCATTCAAATGCATTCATTTTGAACAACATAACATATACCTACGCAAAACTAGTACTGATAAGCTTAGTCAGTTTTAATCTGCACGATATACATGCACATATACACGATTGTGTATTTGTTAATCAGTTATGTCAATTAAAAATTTAAATAAGATAATATACTTGTATATTGTCAACAAAGCGAGGAATTAAAAATAAAGTGATAAAGTGATAAGGATTATTTAGTATATATATATATATATATATATATATATAAACTGAAGCGGTGAGTCTTCCCTTATTTATTTATTTATTTATTTATTTATTAACTTTATAAATATTTTTATAGTTTGGACGTTAGTTGGTCCCAGGAAATTAAAAATAAACTAAAAGAAGCAATCACCAATTTATTTTTTGATTCACTATATTTTTCTGACCCATGCTAGTTGACAAAATACAAAATTAAGGAAACCTTACATTTGATTCTAATTACTAGATGAATAAATAAAATGATATGTGTATCTTATTCTATATATGTGGGCATCCCTAAATTAATCCAATTATCACACCAATAAAACCAAAAAAATTATTTAAGCTACATTAAGCATCATTTGATTAAAACAACAAAAATCCCATAATACTATTTCGACCCTAGTACACAGTTCAAATTAAAGTCACCAATTTTTTGATGTAGCTTCAAATGTAGCCTTTCGTGGGTGTCATAATTAAAATGAAAGTCCAAATATAAAGCAGGAAAATCGGTCGTATCTTCTGTTTCAAGCTTACTAGGATAGATGGCATTCACACAATCTCCAACTTTGGGATTATTAAGGGATAGAACATCTATATATTTGTATGTGTAGTTGAATTATTTAGCGACAGTCTTCTCTCCAGATTTGACAAGGTTCTGTAAAAAAATCAAAAACAATTCAGCAAGCAAATGTGTACAATTTGTGTACAATTATTAATAATTTATCATCGAAGTAACTTAAATGATTTTAAACTGTAGTAGAAAGAGAAAGTGACGGTCTTTGTTCAAAAGTGTAGAATATAGCAAAACGCTTCCAGGTGTAAAAGAATTTGCTCAACATTTTTGTACGCTCAAAATAAATAACACGGTGCCGAATTCTGCTACTACTACTACTACTGCTACTACTACTACTACTAAACGTTAATCAAAGTCTTTAAAAACTATTATGTCTATAAATTTTAAGAAATAATTGTTATACACACGTTGGAAATATTCAAAGGTATTAGGTATATATCAGTCATAAATCATTGTTAATGTAACGCCTTACCGTAAACTATATCGTTAAATTTTAATAATATACTTGTATAAACAATACTATAACAATTCCATAAAGTCTTCCTATACCATTATAAGTACATGTATATCTGAATTAGCTCTATGAAATGTCTTACAAATATATTTGATGATAAAACAGACTAAAATGACTACGGGTAAGTAAGAAAATATAGACATTATTTCGGGAAAATTGGCGTGAAAAAAATTTCGAAAACTCAACTTTAAATATCAAAATCTTTAATCAGGTTATCGGCCATGGAAATGATTAATATCTAAGTAAATACCTGAAACATTCCACAACTGAAAAATATTAGATTGAACGAGTGGTTGCTGATATACTGAAATGACAGGAAGTTTTCTTCATATATCTTAATTCTTAATTAGTTGATACATATACCATACATTTAGTGTATAAAATATTGATATTATGCTGTATAAGTATAATGATACCACTAGTTGGTGGTTAGGACCAAAACACAATTGCGTACATCCAGAGCAGTGAGGCAAGTTTGTATTCTGTAGAAGTGTGTGCTTTACGTGTGTATTCTGATTTCGTCCGTTTCAGACTTCTTCTTGATCAGCTTTGGTTATAAAAATCAGTCCACGGATCATGTTATTGAGTTAAATATTTCACTTCTTTTTTATGTAGGCTGAATATACACCATTATTCATCATATGCATTTGATTTACATAAAACTGCTTTATTGTATACTTGCAGATATTTTCCGATACGATTTGCGGCATTTTAGAAGCGACTGTACGAAGGTTACCGATGAGTTACGAAAGGGAAATCCGTACTTATATCTTTGTGACCCGGGGTCAAGTGAAGTTTGGTTTTATTTTGTCACACCAGAACGTTACAAAGTTAAAGACGTCAAATTAACGATAACACATCGACGTACCCAAAACAACGGCACCATCGACATACTTGTCAACGACGATATTCTAAAACGAAATTACGACAACTTATCCAAATATGAATTTTCTACACAAGAATTTTCCATTCCAAAAGAATATTGGGAATGTGATGAGAATAAAGTCACCGTGTTGCTTTCTAAAACATCTAAGGGACCGTATTTAATTTCTGATGCTCAGATAGAGGTGGATTATATTGACGATAAGGAACTGGTTTTCAGGTTGCTTTAAACAAAAATTTAATTAAAACAGTCTGAATTGACCATACGCCCTTTCTCTGATTAATGTTTTTCTTGCTTGTAATTTTACAAACACAAAAAGAATAAGTAAGCTTTAAATTATATTAAAAAGGAATGTGTTTTTAACTAACCAGAATATTTTAATAGTGTCAGATATATGACCAAAATGCTTCTTTAGCTATGCAATTACACTGTAAACGTTTTCATGAGCCGAATGTAACCACATTGCCAGAACGGTACAGTTAACCTGGGTGACTAAACCGGTTTTCGAGTATAGAGTTTTCTTCCCTTTCTTTTTATACATTTACACCTGTTGTTAATTATACGTTGTAACTTCAGAAGAAATTAAATAGAATTTGTGACGAAATTAATAAAACGATACCCAGTTCTTACCTTAGTCATACTTATATCATTTGCTACTTTTGAATGCATTATTTCATAAAAATTTAAAAATATAACATAGCAGTTGCACGCAGAATATCATTCCATCTTTCACTTGAGTCAATTTTTCACTATTTGAAACGATTGCAGATTTATATGACATTGTTTTTATATTGTATGTATGTATGGGTGAGAAGGGCTGGGTTCTAGTTGTAAAATAAGCTGGTTGAATAAGACTCTGGTAGCTACAACAGCTTCAGTTTCGTCTAAGTCGAAGTCGCGAGTTTTATAAGCTTTGGTTTTAATTTATCGAGTATTTTGTATAATTTGTTGTGGCATGCTCTTTGTACTATCATAATCACACATTGTATTCTAAAAGAATTATTTATATAACCTATAAGTGTATGTTTAAATTACATGTGTATTTCAAATACAAATGTCTAGAAGAAGAAGAAGATGAAAAAATTGTTCTTAGTTCTGGGACTGATAAGAAACGATTTCACATATTTTTGTGAATGTGTACAAGTTATACATGGTATATATTGCCTTTTTTAAATATTAGGTGACAATTTCAATATTTAAATAAAACAGGATTTTTTTGTATCGTGATAATATGACGGGCCTAACTATTTTGATATCAATTTATATTTTACTTGTATTAAAATACTTCTTTTATCTCTGTAGGTTGAGGGAAAAAACAAACAATACCAGTATTTCTCTGTAATTTACTTAATAGTCACTAGAATATAAAAAAGCCAACTTAATTTTGTATCCCCCTTTAAAAAATAAATGAATAAAAAATAAAAAATACTAGTAACTAAATAAAGAATAAAAATAAATAAATAAATAAAATAAGTAAAAACGGTAGCTCATAGTGAAATGAGAAACAATTGAAAAAAATTTTGAAATGAAATATAAGAAATGTAATCATAACTTCTTGTATTAACATACAATGTATCTACATTGTGTTTTTCTCGTTTTTTCACAGTGTAAAACGGTTTTTAACTTCCCGAATGCTATAGAAACTATAGCACATTTTGTAGGCTATATCACAAATAATTTTATAAGAGTACATGTGTACTAATAATTTCTTTACATCCCCATGGGATAACCTGCTCTATCTCCACTCTATTATACCAAAGCAAAATCTAGCCAATCAGAGAAAGGTTCAAGTGACTAATTCTGTTTACTAACGTGTTACAAATATTTATGCTTGCCTTGGTATTTTGTATCATAAATAGGAAATACAGGAAACTCTACAGAAGACACAAAATGAGTAGAACAGGTATGATAATAATGTTCTTATACACCTGTCCTGTAAACACAGAAACTATAAATTTGTGTGTAAAATCAGCCTGTGTTACGACACACAGAGATACAACAGTCGGCATTACTGTGTTACGACACACAGAGATACAATTCAATTTCTTTATTCCGTAAGTTAATTACAACTTATTGGATTTACAATATATATAATTACATAATATAAACAATGTTCAGTGAGCAGAATATGTGTATACATAAATAAACAGCATTACCAGGAGAGATAATAAATATAAAGTATAAATATAATGATATAAAGTTAAACATTATTTCTAATATTTAAAGCATTGTATAAAAATTTCGCTAGATTGCATAATTGTTTGACATTGTTGATGCTGAGCAACTGTATAAGTTTGTACATGCTTGGTTTGACCCAGTAGTATGGTTTAATAAATTGTTTTCTAATATTGGTATATGTTTTACACTCCAAAATAAAATGATATTCATCTTCAATAACACCGTTACAAAATATACAACATCTTTCATTTCGTTTTTTGTTATTATAACGACCTGTTTCAATGGATAAACAATGAGAAGATAACCTGAATTTAGACAAGATTTTTTTGTAATGACTTGGAATAGGCTTACATAAATAATATTGTAAAGTAAAATTGTCAATTAAAAATCTATATATTGAAGACTTTGTAGAGGTTTCTAACATGGAGTATAAATGTTGCTTACAAGTATCTTCAAGCCTTTGTCTAATCTCACACAAAGCAACATCTACGTTAATTATATTTTGATTATACCAAATGTGGCCAAGACCAAGAGACTCAAGCTCCTTCTTTATAAAATTTGTCCATATAAATTTATTTGAAATGTGCTTATTACCCAACCTTAGTAAAACATTATAACAGTTTAATAATATACAATTTTTAGAATTTAGAAGATTAAACCAATATTTAAACATACGAATTTTCCTAGTAACTTGTAGTGGTAATCTGCCTAATTCAATATAAATCATAGCATTAGTTGTCGAACTTTTCACACCTAAAACATTTTTACAAAAATCTAAATGAACCTGTTCTAAAAATTTCCCTTCATGCATTGCATAAACTTCACAAGAATATAGTAATACACTGGACACATAAGTGTCAAATAATGATAACATGGTTTCAGTATTTAAAAATAAATCTTTAGTTTTACTCTTAAGAGAATACATTGCTTTTCTACCTTGTAATGCAAACTGTTGTTGTGTTACATGAAATTTACCATTGTAATTCAAAAGAAAACCCAAATAATTAAACTGATTAACAATTTCTATTTCATTATTACAATAAAACCATTTTTCATACTCTTTAACATAACCACCATTACGAAATATAACAATTTTAGTTTTACTTAAATTAACCTTTAAATCCCATTCTTCAGAATATTCATATAAAGCATTTAACATGTTTTGTAGACCCTCTTGTGATTCGGAAAATAAAACTAAATCGTCTGCATACATTAACAAAAATAAGGACAAATCCTGTAGTTCATAACAACATTCGGTGTTTTTTAAAAAATTAACTTCAAAGTCGTTAACATACAATGAAAATAATATAGGAGAGATTACCTCCCCTTGCATTAAACCAATATTGTTTCTAAAATGTTGTGAATAAAAACCGTCTACAGTAACACAAGATTTAACATTGTTATACATTGATTTTATAAGTGATAATAGTTTGCCTTTGATACCAAGTTTCGAAATTTTATAAAATAAATATGGTCTATTAATAGAATCAAAAGCACGACAAAAATCTATAAAGCAACAGTACAACCTATTTTTGTTTAACAATGAATTAGTAATGATGGAGTGAAGTGCAAAAATTGCATCACGTGTACCCAAACCTGGACGGAAACCAAACTGTGCATCCGTCAGTATATCATGATTATCTGCCCATGCTAGCAGACGATTATTAAGAATACTAGTAAAAAGCTTACAAAAATGACTAATTAGACTAATACCCCGATAATTATTAGGATCATTCTGTTGACCTTTTTTAAATATAGGTACGATTACGACTGAAGACCATGCTGATGGAAATATACCAGAATCAAATATATTGTTAAAAATAAAAGTTAAATAAGGTAATAAAATGGACTTAGATTCAATAAAAAACTCATTTAAAATTTCATCTTCCCCACAGCTTTTCCCCCTCTTTAATGATTTAATACATTGTTCTATTTCTGCTGGTGTTATAGGGTTATCCAGTTCCTCAAAGTCTGGTAAAAAATCTATTCCTGGGTCACTATGTTTACGGTCTGTAGATGTGTTATTATTGAAAAGGTCGCTGAAATGTTTTTCGAATTCATCCAATGAAATTTGATTAGCCCGCATTTTTGGTCGTGAAAATATAGAGAAAAACTTTTTCGGATTATGTATACGTAGACTGGATAGCATGTTTCCTTCTTGTTTCAAGTAAGTTCGCTTAAGTTTATTTTCCAATAATTTATATTCCCTTTTGTCCCTAAGTAATTGTTCGTGGGTTGATTGATTTTTATTTTTGTTGAATTCCGAGAGTGAATGTAAGTATTTGTGATGTGCACTTTTGCAATGTTTGTTAAACCATGGTTTGTCATCAGTGATGTGTTTACGTGTATCAGATTTATACCCCGGTTCCCTTGAATTCGGCTTGTATATATCACAATATGGTCTAAATGCACTTTTTAAAATTTCATTAAAGTTATTGACACTTATGTCTGTGTTATATTGATCAGAAAAATCTGCTTTATTGATAAAATCATTAAGTTCATCAATATGGTGTAATAAGGAATTCGTGTATTCCTGATTATTTTCTTCTTTCCATCTCATGGAGACACGTGGTTTATAAAGATTGCGGTCAATGTCAATGTCACTAGCTGGTTTGTATTGATTATCCAATCGGGTAGCGATACATGCGTGCACTGGGGCGTGGTCACTGTATTGATTGAAATTTGACACAATGAAGTCGCGTATACATTCAAACATGTCCGGCGTTGTTAAAACGTAATCAATCACACTGTATCCACGCGAGCCGTTGTACGTAAAGTCATTGTCCATCTTTTTGGGATGTCTTCCATTCAATATTCGAATACCAGTTGATTTGCATAATTTTAAAAGCTTTGATCCATATGTATTAGTAATTTTGTCCGGATTGGTGCGACCAGGTAAAGGAATGTCATTAGCATAAGTAAATAAACATGACACGTGTTTGTCGAGTGAGTTATGTACCGCATCAGCTGAAATAAAATCATCCAAACTAGCAGTGCGACTATTTAAATCACCAAATACAACAATTTTACCCTTTTCACCATATTTTTCTAACAAATTTTGGAGTTCGTAAAATATGTCACAATCATAATACCTGTAAAAAGAAGATTTATTCGGGGGTAAATAAGCACAAATTATGTAAACATGTTCGTTCAAAATTGAAGTAGAATTGTCAATTTGTAAAACTACAAATGTATCTAACACGTTCTCGCAGATTTTTATAATATTTGTGAAATTGTTTCTAATCATAACAAACATGCCACCACCTTGAATATTTTTAGATCGTTTTAGTGGAAACACGTTACACTGAAATCCTGGAATATCTATATTAAAGTTATTGTCTACCCAGCACTCGGAAAGAAAAACTATATCATATGTACACAAATAATTTAGAAATGCATCATCTTTTAGTTTGTCTTGTAACCCCCCATTAATATTCCATGATAACAACTTTATTTTTGCACATGTATTTAAGGGGGTGATATTCATATCCTCCTCGACATCCTATTTGCTGTTTGTTGTTTCCATGTCCTCACTAAATGATGTTAATGTTGAGAATCTGTTGTTTTGTCCACCACGTCCACCACGTCCACCACGTCCACCACGATTTCCCTGTCCTCTGGCTGATCCACCTCGTGTTGATGTGTTGTTTTCTACCATTGACTTCTGTTTGGTTGGCGTTTGATTGTCTCCTGTGTATAGCTGTCCTTCAATGTATAACTTGTCCCTGACCATGAACGCTTTCTTGTTATTTTCCTTTGCCCTTTTCAGCACTGGGACTAATACTTTCCTTCTCTCCTGTATTTTTTTTGGGAACTGCTGACCTATACCATAGCCTGTTTTCTCTAGTTTTTTAGTGTTTTTCCTGACCTCCTCTCTTTGAGTAAATTTGTTAAATTTAACCACAATTGGTCTGGTTTTATCAGGTTTAAACTTGCCCAACCTATGAGCTCTGTCTATCTCAAGTCTATCTTTTGCATTTGTCATTTCTAAAACATTTTCACAGAAATCTAGGACCACATCTGTGCAATTTTCTTCTCTATCCTCTTTTAGACCAAAGAACAGCAGATTGTCCCTCATAGACCTGGCTTGCATGTCTGTAATGTCCTCCCTTAACTGTTTATTTTCTATTGTCAGTTTTACTATTTCTTTCTTTATTCCCGCCCTTTCAGATACAGCTTCATCTGTTTTAACACTTAGTTCATCAAATGTCTCACTTATGAATTGTGTGCTTTTTTCTAGCTCTTCCACTCTATTTTTGACTGTGTTCACATCCCTATTAACAGAGTCTATCTTATTGTCTAACACTGATAATCTGGAATCTATGTCATCTAGTTTGTTTAATTTAGATGTTAGAAAATCGACTTTTGATATCAAGTCCTGAGCCCAGGCAGGGGCCTGTGTGTTCTGAGGGGGGGATGCCTGAAAAAACTGACCGCTTTGTTGGATGCCATACGGACTGGGTTGGTTGAGCATTTGTTGGTAATTTTGTATGCCTGTTGGTCCAATACACTGGTTAGATGGTAATAACTGTGTGTATGTAGGCTGATGTTGTTGTGAACTTAGTGAATTAATGTCATTGTTTACATTTGCACTAGCCGCCATGTTGGGCGTTTGCTTGTCCGGTTGACCACCCTGCTTACTTTTTTTCCTTTGTTTCTTTTTCGGTGGCTTCTCGACTACTTCTTCTTTCATTTGTAGACACTGGACTTTGACTTACTCTATTTTAACTATATAATGTTCATTCACTGTTGTTTTATCACATATATTTTCACCTATTTTGTCTCCGACAAAAATCTGCCCACTGTCCATCATTCATGACGTCACAACAGTCTGCATTACTGTGTTACGACACACAGAGATACAACAGTGCATTACTAAGATGCATTATGTGTGCCTTTTTATTACCTAAAATAACGTATAATTCTTAATAAAAAGTAAATTTCATTTTTATCTTTAAAGTTTTTAGATATTTTATATTTTAAGAATGACTATTATTATTTGTTTTTCTCGTAGTTTTTATCATAGGTGTGTCCATTTTTAAGCATGAGGAAATTTGCATGACTTGTCGAATAAAGGCACCTTAAGGGAAAACTTTCGTTTTTGTTTTGGTGAGATTATGCATCAATTTCAAATTGCCAAAAAATCATGATTGTGCGGTCACTTTGATATGAAGCTATATATTTCTAAAGTGTTTTTGATTGCAGAGATGCAATGAACGTTTTGTCAAGATTAATTAAAGTACAGTTAAACTTGTTTTTGAAGACTCTAAAATGAATGAACGAATAAATAAATAAATAAATAAATAAATAAATAAATACATGTAAATAAATTTACATAAATAAAAAAAAAATCTTTGCATGTTTGTGGCATCTGTGAAATAGGTATCACAAAAGGGCTTAAATTATACCTCTGGACACATTCTGTTATTTTACAGGGTTACTAGTAACAGTTTACGTTTTAATCACTGTTTTGTTTCAATCTTGCACAATGACTAAAGATGATATGCAGCTAACCATTGTATTATTTGTTAAATGATTATCCCTGAACTTCTCCAATATGATTGTACACGTTTTTATCATGATGATTTATTGATTGCTGTTTCAGATACTATACTAGTTGATTTTAGTAAGACATATGATACTGTTATATGCAGTAATGTTGAAACCGTCGATCAATATAGAAAAGAAAGGCCTTACAAACTGTTCCGGAAACCAGGACAAAGTAGAATAAACTGCCATTTCCAGATTTATGAGTTTGCAAAAATCAAAGAAGTTCAACTTGAGGTGAACCATTGTCGGACAAACCTTGACGCTGTTATTAATATCCTTGTAAATGACAATAAGTTAAAGGAAAAATATGGAGAAGCACCGAGGGACAATTTTGGAGTACAGAAGTTTGATGTTCCGTTAGAGATGTGTCAACAAGGACTAAATATTGTCTCGTTCCATCTAGACAGTGACAGCCCTGGTGCTTACTGGTTGTCTGATATGACTCTTCAGATGATATATCATTAAATTATCTCAGCTTAGGTAGTTTTATCTTTATAGTTTTGTAAATTTTCACATAAATAATGATATAATGCTTTATTTGTAAGTCGCAAAATTTAGTGCAATATATTTATATTATTTTATATCAAAATATGTATAAATTACTTCTGTAAAAAATTTTGTTTGTTATTTTTTTCTGATAAAACAATTTGAAATTGCACACACACACACACACACACACACACACACACACACACACACGTTTCATTTTGAATATTTTTAAAAGTACTAGTCGTTTCCAGAAAGTGAAATTTGAATCGACATTGACCACAATTAATGACTTGTAATGGAAGATGAATAATCTCGTTTGTATTAGGCCAAGCTGACAGCATTTTCAATCGAGACTGGTTGGTCGGTTGGTTGTAATATTGTTTAACTTCACATCAGCAATTGTTCAGCTATTTATGAGGAGATCATCGTTATTGATCTTTAAGGATTACTTTTACATTACTGTTCGAATGTGTATTATGGTCTGTCTTTAAGTAGCACACACACTGGGCGACTTTTTGTTTAGGTGCTAGCTCACTGACTCAGTATGCCGTATACAAGCCGACTTGTTCCGGGTCACACTATCCCGACAACAGGTCAATCAGTCGATAAGTATGTCCTCTTAATACCGAGCGCCAGGCGAGGGAGGGAGCAGTATCTTAAATTTTAGAGCCTTATGTATGACATGCCTAAGGTTTGAACCCATGACCGTCCATTCTCGATGCGAACGCTTTATGCTGAGACACCGTGGCAGTATAAGCAAGACTTGTGATCTTCAGGCCAGTATCTTATCTTACTCTACACATGCATTAGTATTAACTCGTGACTAAGCTCAATGAAATCATCCGAACAGATGCTACACTGGTTATTCTAATATTCAATCTATTTCCAGCTGTAGTCTTAATAACTTACAACATTATTAACAATGAAAAAAAATCACTCTCTTCAGTCACTCATCAGGATAAGATTAAGATTTAAATTAACGTATCTGAAAATCTGTGACTTATACAAAACCTAAGTAATAAGTTATCATATATCTATATATAACACCTCCTACAGTTTTCATTACGACAAACGGGATTTTAAATCAATACTGATTGCAGATATGTACACAAAATTATCTTATTATGTTGACACGCGCAGTTTCCCAAAATGATTCGACTGGATAACGTGGTCAGAATTTACCTACGACGTTGTTATCCTACTACTCTAACCCGAAATTTCTCTAAATTTGAGAAAAAAGAAGTTTTACACAAGTTGTGTTATAACTACAGAGGTAGGTGAAGGTGACTTTTTTAAAAAAATACATTTACAATAGTTATAAAATGATGTAATCAATACGACCCTATAAAAGGGCTATATTAACTTGTGCATTAGTTTAAAATAAACCACTATATATTAAACAAATAGCAAATTATGTATAGGTGTAATTTATGTGAAAGTCAACTTTGTATATTTTGTTTTAAAACTAAGGGGTCTACGCAGCATCTGTTTTTACGACTGTTTTTATATTAAAAATATATGTATATGGTATGGTTTTTTAGACATATTAAATAACAAATATCAGAAAGTAATTGATAAAAACATTGATATTTTCCTATTTGGCTTGAATAACGAACCCTTAAGTATTGTTAACTTGTGTTTTTTAATTACCAAAAATATATCTACTCTTGTAAATACAAAAAAATCATTCCATCTATCTCAGGAGAAATTGAGTCAATCAAATATTACAAAAATTTGGAAATATATTCACTCTATTTAGTACCTACGACAAAACAGGAAAAAAAACAAAATAAAAAATGGGAAAGTATCAAACTTATTTTTGATTGAAAGTAAATGATATTATATTACATTATACAGTGGTGCTTTAAAAAATATATGCTGTATTTGTTGAAAAGATCTGAATAAAAATTTTGAAAGAAAAAAAAAACTTGTGCATTAGTGTTTCTCATAATCTGTTTATAATAATTGACAATATTGACACTTTCACTTTTTACGTGCTCACGCAATAACGCTCACGCGGATAACTTTAGCTGCGGACGCGATAATTTCGGGTAGACACAAGAAAACATTTGCGTGAGCACGTTATATTTTCTTTTTACGTGAGTACGCTACGGTCCTGCATGCTTGCTATAAAATGTACTTGAGTGGATTGAAGAATTCGCAGTGACTAATGGATTTTTTAAAAAAGATATGCAAGGCATTAAAATGGATCTAATTTGTAAAGAAAACTATATTGTAATGTTTTAGGTAATTTCTCAAAAGTTTACCAGAACTTTAACCTTACTCAGAGAAGATCGTTTGTCATGTCTTATCATCTTGACTCGAAAACGGTAATATACTAGTACATCATTTATATTTTAATTTTTAAAACAAACAAACAGAACAAACAAACAAATAAAATAAAATAAATAGATAAGAGTTTTGCTACTTCAATAATAAAATTTGTATTTCAATTTTTAAAACAAACAAACAGAACAAACAAACAAATAAAATTAAATAAATAAATAAGAGTTTTGCTACTTCAATAATAAAATTTGTATTTCAATTTTTAAAACAAACAAACAGAACAAACAAACAAATGAAATAAAATAAATAAATAAGAGTTTTGCTACTTCAATAATAAAATTTGTATTTCAATTTTTAAAACAAACAAACAGAACAAACAAACAAATGAAATAAAATAAATAAATAAGAGTTTTGCTACTTCAATAATAAAATTTGTATTTCAATTTTTAAAACAAACAAACAGAACAAACAAACAAATGAAATAAAATAAATAAATAAGAGTTTTGCTACTTCAATAACAAAATTTGTATTTCAATTTTTAAAACAAACAAACAGAACAAACAAACAAATGAAATAAAATAAATAAATAAGAGTTTTGCTACTTCAATAATAAAATTTGTATTTCAATTTTTAAAACAAACAAACAGAACAAACAAACAAATGAAATAAAATAAATAAATAAGAGTTTTGCTACTTCAATAACAAAATTTGTATTTCAATTTTTAAAACAAACAAACAGAACAAACAAACAAATGAAATAAAATAAATAAATAAGAGTTTTGCTACTTCAATAATAAAATTTGTATTTCAATTTTTAAAACAAACAAACAGAACAAACAAACAAATGAAATAAAATAAATAAATAAGAGTTTTGCTACTTCAATAACAAAATTTGTATTTCAATTTTTAAAACAAACAAACAGAACAAACAAACAAATGAAATAAAATAAATAAATAAGAGTTTTGCTACTTCAATAACAAAATTTGTATTTCAATTTTTAAAACAAACAAACAGAACAAACAAACAAATGAAATAAAATAAATAAATAAGAGTTTTGCTACTTCAATAACAAAAAAAAAAAAAAAAAAAAAAAAAAGACCTCCGACCTTGACAGTCAGTGAGTTAAAATCTCAAAATTTTGGACGGAATCTGAGGTTAAGATTAACCTTTTTGGGACAGAATCTGAATTTAAAACTCACTATTTTGACAGAAACTGACTTTAAAACTAACGAATTCTGGCGGGCACTGTGTATAAAATCCTTTCGATGGACACTTTTTTTTGAATTCCTACTTTCAAAAGGTACTGAGTTAAAAAAGGTCACTAAAAACCCCGACTTTGGAAGATCACCTCATTATAGAAGGACACTTAGGATATATGAGGATAAAATCCCCCCTTTTTTTTGTATTGATCCTGACTTTTGATTGACACTAATTATAAACACTAGAATGTACATATTCCAAAGAATAAACAACTAAATAAAACTAATACTAGTAATGCCAATACCAAATATAGATGATGAGGTGTATTTACCATAGGGTTCGGTAATATACGACAACGCGGAGAAACGTTACAAAATATATAGATTATACACTTTACATGACAACGTACATAAAACAACAACAACAACAACAACAACAACAACAACGATAATAATAATAATAATGATGATGATGATAATAATGATAATAATAATAATAATAATAATAATAATAATAATAATAATAATAATAATAATAAAAGTAATGATGATGATGATGATGATAAATAAATGAAAAGAAAAATAACTGATTTAAAGTTTGAAAGAAATTTCTATTTGAATATTGAAAATATTTCTAATGTTTCAACCATGATCTTGTAGGTAAGCGATAACGTAAGGAATATTTCCATCATCGATGGAGATAAACTCGAGTTGACGTGGAGTGATGGCAGTACTTCAAGGTAAGCATTAAATATTGAGGAACGACGGAAATGCTTAAAGTGCAGAATAAATTAATTTGAATGACGCCAGTAATTGGTTTGGAATAACGTCATAGGTCAAGGTGAGAAGTATGTTTTCTGGATTGACGGCAGTTCTTTATTGCCAAAAGAAATTTGGAACGAGGCAGTACTTTAAGGTACAAAGTATATGGTGTGGAACAACGCAGTGCTTCAAAATAATAATCAGAAAAGTACTTTTAGAAAAAATGGTAAACAGATTTGAACAACGACGGTGCTTCAAGTTTAGCATTGCAAAACGCCGTTAGGGCTTCAAGGTATGCATCGCAAAACACCGGCAGTGCTTCAAGGTATACATTGCAAAACGCCAGCAGTACTCCAAGGTAGGCCTTGCAAAACGCCGGCAGTGTTTCAAGTTAAGCATTTCAAAACGCATGCAGTGATTCAAGGTAGGCATTGCAAAACGCTGGTAGTGCTTTAAGGTAGGCATTGCAAAACGCCGACAGTGCTTCAAGGTAGGCATTGCAAAACGCCGGCAGTTCTTTAAGGCAAGTTAAGCTTGTGGAATACCGACTGTTAGCATTATAGAACGCCGGCGGTGCTTCAAGGTAGGCATTGTGGACCGACGGCAATGCTTCATAGTAAGCATTGTGGAACTACTACAATGCTTTAAGGTAAGCACTGTGGAATAAACATATATATTAAGCATTTCTCCAGATACACAGATGGCGTCAGTAATGTAGAAATATTTATACGTTGTAATTGTTATCCTTGCAAAATTAAATTTTATTGAAGTACTTATTGGTTTACATTATTCTATTAAAGTGTGTGTGTGTGTGTGTGTGTGTGTGTGTGTGTGTGTGTGTGTTAGGAGGGGGTTGTGTAAGGTTCACAATGTCGATTTCCATTCTTGAAGATTTTGTGTGCTGGAGTATATTGCTTCGTTTGTCGTAGGCCAGCGGTTTACTCCGGGCAATGCGGTTCATCGGTCTTCTAAAGCTTACAGTATAAATATGAGTGAAGTGATTTCAACACAGATGTTTTACACCATATTTACCAACTTTTCAAGTTTAATTTTGTAAAACGTCTGAACAGTTTACATATTAAGAACTCAAAATGTTTTAACCATGCTTTATGCACTAGTGTTATGTGAGTACGTAAACGGTGTAATGTAATTATCTTCATTTTTTTCTATGTATTTAACATTAACAGATACCATGGTATATGGCTGAGGTTCTCCTGTCCTTGTAAGGATTGCAGAGATCACAACAGTAATGCTTGTAAACTAGAAATAGCAAAAATGCCGTTAACAATCAGTATCAAGTCTGCCAACATCACAGGTATAATATTAAATCAAGCTCGATGAAAGTTATAGGAAAAATAAAAACAGTTACTTATAAAAACATATAATATATAAAAAAATATGATAAATACATCAAAATAGCCTTAAACGGTAAACAAGTTCAAAAAGTCGGTCTCTATGTACTCTTCAATGAAGATAAATGTATTCTACTTTTAACTTACTGAGTTTAGGTAGGTTACAGATTAATCTCAACAGCAAATATTTTGCTTTTTTTTTGTCATAAATTGACATTTTTGTTTTTGGTAATATATATATATATATATATATATATATATATATATATATATATTTATATAATAATAATAATAATAATAATAATAATAATAATAATAATAATAATAATAATTTTCGATATCTGCTTTTCCGGTTTTAAAGCCATCTCGTATCAAATCAAGCGTGTTCTAATTTAGCGAATGGTTTAATAAGAATAGAGTACAATGAGGACGGACATTCTTCTGAGTTTAGAACAGATTGGTTAAAGGAAAACTCGTACTCGAAACAATCATTAGAATCCCGGAGATTGGACATCAGACCAACGTTTTCATTTGATGTGAGTAAAAGGATTCATACATTTTGAGTCAATTTTTATTTTTAAGTCGATATTTGTATTCTAGAAGCCTACTTTGTTATCTTATTTCTTTAGAATTTGTAACTGAACATGTTGAGTACCGTTTGCAAAGGCAACGGGAATAAATAAAACAAAACCAACTGACAGGAAACAACAAACTTATAGTCAAAAGTTTCGCTTTTGTAAGCCATTAAAACTGGTTGAAAAAGGGTTTCAGCTAATTTTTTAGCTAAAAGGCAGACAAAAATTATTGCACTTTTTTTTTTTTTTTTTTTGGGGGGGGGGGGGGCTTATTTGTATGATTTGTTATCAATTCTAGGTTGGTTGGTTATTGGCATCTACTGTTCAAGACAAGGCTAACATTATATATATTATATATATCAAGACCACTGACTTAAACATTATAATAGACACTGGCTATAATTGTTAATTGTAAAAATACATAAAAAATACACATCTACTATTTGTAGTATGAAATAGCTAGACGCTAAGTTCTAGTTATAGCAAGGCGGATAAATGGGTCTCATTGAAGACTTTGATATGATTTAATTTATTACACTAATATCTCCATATCTTATTTCTGTCTGGATACAGGTAGTGATCGTTTTGTTGTGTAGATAAATACCGAGAAAAACCTCGTTATCATATCCCATAAAAACTTTGACACCAAAGTTATTGCCAAAGCATTGCATTTCGAAGTAAAAGTCTATTTGTATCATGTTTTTTTCCCCAATTGATTATTTATTTATTTATTTGTCTTTTTTCTAAACGAATGTTGTCAATGAATCAATGTTTCACTGTATTTTTATATAGCCCGGCTGTAAACTTTTATTCTGTAGGGTTCGATTTCTGAATTACAGTATGCTGATGTGTGTGGCAATGATGAAGGTATCTACAGGCGAGTAATGAAATCAGACATTACAATAATATCAGATAGATTTTAAAATTGCTTTGAACATTGCAATGGTGTCACATGAACTCATTATTTCTTTCATACATCACAGCCATGTCGATTTCAGATTAAATTTTTCTTGCAAAGAACCATACTTTCCAGATACAAATTTGTTGCATTTTTCATGTTGATTTTTTCAAAGAACTAGTAGAAACGGTTAAATTATGATTTATTTCCAAAGTCAATTCAGCATTGTAGGAAAATTGAAGGTTGATAATGAAAAATGACCCGTAAAAATATCCGACAGCTGATGAGATCCAAAAATATACACTGCAAATCAATAAATAAATTAAAAAAATGACCCCGGCTTTATTGGCAGTGTCCATCTAGTCGGTCATTGTGAAAATTTAACAATCACCAGTATTATTGGAAGTGCCTATCTAGTTGGTCAATTACTAGTAAGTCTTTAATGCAGTGTTTTTTTCTGATGTATACTATCGAATATCCTAAAATACATAATTTTGAGCTAAAAAATAAAAAAAATTATTTGATTTTTGTTAATCAAAATTAATGTTGCAATCCTATATTCCTTTTAGATGGCTGAAATTAATCAATGAACGAGGAATATGTTTGGTGAAAAAACACACCTACCGATGACGAAAGCTTTTGTTATGAGGTAAGGTTGAGTACAAGGCGAGGGCTATGTTAGATAAAATAACACACCAAAAAAAACACACATTCGATGACGTAACGATGACGTAAGGTTATAGACATGTTGAGACCTATGTTTAGTAAACTTAAAACCAGCGTATTACCTAATTTTCCATAACAAAACGTCATTTACAATATTAGAGTTGTTTAATTAATTCCATAATTTCTAAGAACATTATTTGGAAAAGTAATTAATGGGTTTTATGCGAATATGAACCTAAGCAGGTGTTGTGTTTTACTGGTTATGAGTAAAGCAACATACTAGTCAATTATAATTTAACTGATATAAACCTAGAAATAAACAACAACAACAATAATGAATATTGAAAACAAAATAAATATAAAAATTAAAAAACACTTCTCTCGTCAATTTTCAAAAAGATCGTCATAGCAATGCCTATATTAATCCATACAAACAGTTAACCTTGACCTTTGAACGTTTGACCGTGAACCACATATCAAAATGATCCTCATATCAATACCTACAATATTCTAATATACATGTACATGCCTATTCAAAATATGACAGTGAAGTAGTCATTAATATTTGGATATATCGTTTTTTCAGTTTATGCAGTCCATAGGACCAGTCATGAACACTTCATATGGACCGGTTGGTATATCTCTCTCTTATTTTACATTCCATCAGACGATAGCAACGTTTTACACACACACACACACACATTCTCTCTCTCTATCTCTCTTATTTTACATTCCATCAGACGATAGCAACGTTTTACACACACACACACACACACACACACACACACACACACACTCTCTCTCTCTCTCTCTCTCTCTCTCTCTCTCTCTCTCTCTCTCTCTCTCTCTCTCTCTCTCTCTCTCTCATGTATTTTAATTAATGAAAAGATTGATTGATTAAATGGGGTTTTATGTCCAAGTCAAGAATATATCACTTATATCGAGACATCACCTGCTATAGGTGAAGTGGCAGAAAAATTGATAAATAACATATTGATTCTCAAAGAAAGAGATTAATGGACTCACAAAGTTTCTTTTTCTGCAGATACTAGAAGCGGTTCAGGAAGAAACGCCATATAACTTGGCTAATACAAATCAGTCTATGGAATACCATATGGACCTGCCACAATACGAATCTGCCCCGGGGATACAGTCCTTACACTGTATTAGGTAACTGTGTAAAAATAATATATAATTAAATAAGTTATATTAATAAGTAAACAACACAAATCGATTTATACTGAAAAAATAGTAATATATAATACTATTAAATTTGAAACTTTGTGTCGGGTTTAGTTCGGGCTTTTCAAATAGCCATACAAAATAAAAATGTGGTTTGGAATTGGGGCTTGGTTTGGACTTAACTAACGATTATAGGAAGTAACAACTTGTTTTGATATTTAAAAATAAGTATACAAAGTAAAAACTTGGTTTGGTACAGGATTGGCTTAGACATTATAAATAATCTTAATCTTTGTGTGGTTTGTATGTGTGTGTTTTTACGTCAAAGCTTAAATCTTGCCCAGGAAATATTGACATGATATGGGCTTGCTTTAGACTTTACAAGTAACCATGCAAAATCAGAGGGAGAAGAAATTTAGTTTGGTACGGGCTTTACTTGACAGCTAAAGCTAATCATACTTTGTAGACAAAAATTTGTTATGGTCTGTGTTTTGGGTTTCCAACAAATCATACAAACTTGAGACTCGTTTTGATGTAGGACTTTACAATTTGTTATATGAAGTAAAAGAATAGAGTTACAACTATTTAGTTATTCAAATGCAAAATGTTCATTGAATTATTCATTCAAAGTTGAATATTCAATTTTTCTCATTTGTATACATGGGTCATTTTAAAATTAAGCAGTCTTATTGGGTTCCTTTTTTAAATGCAGTGACACCCTTTCCGCCACAGGTTGGAATCGGAAAATACCGAGTTTTTGAGATAGAAATTGTTCTGTCCCTACACACAGCCATCAGACATATAAAGTGTGTCAGGGTCAGAGGAAATTCAGACTTTTATTAATTAATGTATTGAAAACCCATTAAAGTATTTCTATTTTTGTATATGTACCTGATTGAAACCATGGTATTTCAATTTCAGATTTGACGATGACGTCACAGGAGGAGAGACAATCTTCATTGACATGCTTCATGTGGCAGAAGAATTCCGTCAAGATTATCCTGGGGAATTCCTAACTTTAACGGAAGTTCCTAGTTCATTTATACGAATTCATTACGATAGGTAAATAACAGTACCTCATTAGAAATATAAAAATTTTACAAAAATTATCTCATTTATCAATTACAAACTTAACATTACTTCATTCCTGATATGCTTCTATTGGTGTACAAATCAAACGTACATCAATTTTATCATGTATAACAGACAACAGTAACCTATTTATGAAATATGAACGTTACAGTTTTTTTTTATGATTTTTAAAGACATATTTTCTCCAGAGTAAAGAGTTTATCAAATAAACACATACCAAATTTTAAATTACTAATGGTGTTTTGTTCCAGTGATTCACACCTGGGCGGAGAGAGACTGTCTAGGTAGATGTACTAAGTTTTATATTCCTTTTATATGTATATGATCCAAATGAAGATTATCATTATAAAACATGAATGTAGCTGTATGTGCGCTCGAAAGCCATGCACGGTCCCGTTTGTCGTCATAAATTTTTTGAAAAAGTTTGGTTTAAATTTTCAAAAGTAATACTTTAGTAAACTAAATATATGTAGTTAAATTATAAATCACACCAAATTGCTGAATTTCAAGTTTCTTCATGAAATACATCATTATCAGTACTGTTTCTATCTCTATTGTTAAAGCTCTCCCATCCCCCCTTTTTTTAGTTGTTTGGAAACTGTCTCTACTTTTGGTTTAATATGGTGTAAACTACATACAAATGGTGCTAGAAATTTATATAAAATTTTGTACATCCCTAATTAAACAATCATTTAATTTATTTTATTTTAGATCAAACCCAGTACATCACATCAGCCAGAGGCCACTTATTATGATAGATTCCAATCAACAGGTAAATCCTTTCTATATGCCTACATTGGTGCCTTATATTGCAAAAACGTTCCTTTTTAACAGATATGATTGGTTGCTAGACCTAAATACTTGGCAAACATTTTTAAAAAAGCACTGTGTATGAGGTAACTTCTTACCCCTCCAACACACTGATTAAACATAGAATTACTGTTAATTTACATAAACCTCCTCGTCACACAAGCAGAACTTTGTAGCATTAGTTAATACTTAATACTGAAAACAACTTTACCAGATCAAATTTCTAGAGTACATAATCTACAAACAAAACTCGTGACAAAACACACCACTCGTGACAAAACACACCACTCGTGACAAAACACACAACTCGTGACAAAACACAACACGTGACAAAACACACAACATGTAACAAAACACAACTCTTGACAAAACACACAACACGTGACAAAACACACAACACGTGACAAAACACACAACACGTGACAAAACACACCACTCGTGACAAAACACACAACTCGTTACAAAACACACAACACGTGACAAAACACACAACACGTGACAAAACACGCCACTCGTGACAAAACACACAACTCGTGACAAAACACACCACTGGTGTCAAAACACACAACTCGTGACAAAACACAACACGTGACAAAACACACAACATGTAACAAAACACAACTCTTGACAAAACACACAACACGTGACAAAACACACCACTGGTGTCAAAACACACAATTCGTAACAAAACACACCACTCGTGACAAAACACACCACTGGTGACAAAACACCACTGGTGACAAAACACAGCACGTGACAAAACATAACTCGTGACAAAACACACAATTCGTGACAAAACACACCACTCATGACAAAAAACACCACTGGTGACAAAACACACAACACGTGACAAAACACAACTCGTGACAAAACTCGTGACAAAACACATCACTCGTGACAAAACACACAACACGTGACAAAACACACAACTCGTGTATCCATGGATTGGTTATAGACATAAAAACGGATGGTTTCAAAGAGGAAATGTATGTATTAAAAAAACACAAACATACCATTCATTGTCCAAATCATAATCCCCAAAAAAAAAAACAAAGTAAAAACTTTGAAAGCTGGCAAATTTAATTATATTCGTGAACTTGCATCAAGGAAGTGAGGACGGGTGCTCCGGAAGTGTAAGCACCTCCTGTCTAGCTAGTGTACACCCGTCACGTGCAAAGTCAATTTTAAGAATGAAAGGAACAAGGAACTATGGTAAGTCAAATATATCCAGTATAAGTCTGTATACAGTGACCTCATACTTACCAACAATATTGTGATGACGACCATCGTTTCATATTAAGTTTACATGAGTAATCATAAACCGCTAGTTTCTAACTATTTTTTGTAAGCCTATTTTAAGATTGTTTTACTCCTTGATACTCATTTTGGTACTCTGATTATTTCTGAAAACTATGGAATTTTACATGCAAATACTGTCCCTATACCGTTCAGAAACAACGTTCATTGTAAGTTACACAGCATACAATTTCAGTTTGTTTAATAAAAAAAAAACAATGTAAAAGCGATGTGGACACATATTTTTTTAAAAAGATTTATGTTTTTAAAAATGAATTTTTTTTATTGTAGATTGTTTCGGTAAAGTGGAATCCTCATTTAAATGGACCATTACTTACTGACGAGGTAAAACATAAAGTATTAGTTCAGTTAAACCTGCAGCACATACCTACTTAGGAATTTAGAGGTCACCAAAACACACTACAATCAATAATGTCAAAAACAAACCAATCAAAAACAACTCAAAAACAAATGTTATCTAATAAAATAACAAACAATGCTGCAGCCGAAATTGTACAACCGAATACTGCCCGAATACTGCCCGAATAGTACAACCGAATATTGCACAAATAGTACAACCGAATACTGCCTATATTGTACAACGGAATACTGTCAAAATTGTACAACGGAAAACTGCCCAATTTTTACAACCGAATACTGCCCAAATTGTACAACCAAATTTTACCCAAACTGCACAACCGAATACTGACCATATTGTACAACCGAATACTGTCCCAATAGTACAACAGAATACTGCCCAAATAGTACAAAGCCAAAATTGTACAACAGAATACTGCCCGAATTGTAAAATCGAATATTGTCCAAATAGTACAAATCCCATAAAACCGAATACTGCCCAAATTGTACAATCAAATACTGCCCAAATAGTACAAGGCCCAAATTATACAACCAAATTCTGCCCAAATAGTACAAAGCCGAAATTGTACAACCGAATACTGCCAAAATTGTACAACCGAATACTGCTTAAATTTCTATGCCCAAATAGCACAAATGAATACTTCCCAAATTGTACGACCGAATACTCCTCAAATTGTATAACCGAATACCGCCCAAAAATACAACCGAATACAGCTCCAATAGTACAATGCCTCAATTATACAACCGAATACTGCCCAAATTGTACAAGGCCCAAATTATACAACCAAATTCTGCCCAAATAGTACAAAGCCCAAATTGGACAACCGAATACTGCCAAAATTATACAATCGAATACTGCCCAAATTGTACAACCGAATACTGCTTAAATTTACAATGCCCAAATAGCACAAATGAATACTCCTCAAATTGTATAACCGAATACCGCCCAAAAAAACAACCGAATACAGCTCCAATAGTATAATGCCTCAATTATACAACCGAATACTGCCCAAATTGTACAACTGAATACTGCCCAAAAAACAACAATGAAATACTTCCCAAATAATATAACCGAATACCATCCAAAAGTCACTAAAAATAATATTGCCCAAATATACTACAACGGAATACTGCTCAATGCACACTACAAGATAATAATGCTGATTATTTCAAAATAAAACCATGTTATCACAACACATAAACAAATTAGTGTTTGGTTTTCTTCTATATTTTTCAAAAGTAAAATTTTCGCAGATTAGCACTTTTTTCAATTTTTCAAATCTTTAGAATTTCATCAAAAGTTTGTTAATTAACCAATATAGATAACAGCATTTTGTTATTTTCACAGGAATATGTGGAGCCTTATTACAGAGCGTATGTATTGTTTGCCAGACAAATGTTAAAATCCCCAACAAAGGTATGTATCAATCTTTATTAATAGTTGAATTATTGTTATTACTTTTATTTTGAGTATTCATATATTTCAATCACTTGCAATGCTACGCTTATGGTTTACATTGATTTTGGATTGGTGATTTGGTTTCTTAATAATATGTTGGGATACACAGAGAGGAAATTAAATTTTCATTATTTGGATCCTAAAGTTCAAATCGTTGCTACAGAATTTAATGATGAAATACATATAGGAGCTAGATGTAATGTTATGTAATACCGTCGAAAGAAGAGCTCCCAGAGAACGTGTACTTGTTGGCTTTTAATGGATATGGTGGTTGAGTGGTAGAAGCATTAGTTTTTCAAACTCAAAGTGTCTCACGGCTGTGAGTGCGACCCTGGTCGACTACAAGTGAGAAAGGCTTTTTTCTTTTTTTTCTGTAAGGCCTTACCGATTTGCTTAGCACCATTATAATGGACTAAGTGGTCTGTGTGTTTATCTGTAACATTGCAGGAGAGTGTACTACCACAATAGTACAGTGCATATCAAAAACACTTGCACATCTCGCACCTTGTGTACTTGTATTAAGATTGATTCTTGAGATGAATACAAATTGTCTCGTCATTAAAAGCTGAAAAATTGCTTATGTGACGTAAAACAACATTCTACTAACCTACAGATCTTAATGGAGAGGATCTTAAGTTCTTAATATTTAACAAAACAGCTTTAAAAAAATCCCTCGGGTACTCACTCTATCTACGACATACATTTGATTTTAAAGTACACGCATCGCCTTGACAACAAGACCTCCTGATCAAGAAATACCCACCGACAGACCACTTGGTGACAAATAATTTATAAATTAGAAGTAAGGTGTAATAACTTCATTCATTGACCTCTGGCCTCAGGTTAGGCATTGTCAAACAAATGTCTTCTAAATGAACCCATTTTTCTGGAATGGTCATCGGAACCCTGTTTACATGTTTGATGGTAACTTGACATGTCTCCATACAAAGGACACACACACTGTTATACCAATGACTGATGCAGGTAATATATTACCTTTCAGATGGTAATACGATTACAACCAGGTGATTTTATAACTTTTAATAACAGAAGAATGGCTCATCGCAGAACGGCTTTCCGGAATGCACAGAACAGAAAAAGACTTCTAAGGGTAAGTTTGGTAAGAAGTGTTAAATAATGTGTGCTTAGCTAAAGCAATCAAAGGAACGCCACTATGAACCTACAATCTAATATAGATGAGAAAATGTTCTTCTTGCCCTTGACACCAGTCAACATTCTTTTTTACACAATTGTAAGGGGGGGTCTTTGGGATATTAAAAAAACTAGAGCACCCAGAAAATAATATGTATTGTAATGTGGATATAACACTGTTTTTTCATGGCTATCAGGTGTCATGTCATTGAGCAAGTGCTTTTTAGGGCTCTAACTTTCACTTATTTCATATTTTATCAATAAATAAATAAATAAATAATAAATAAAAAAAATATATAATTATATTTTGTTTCGTTATATATCATATATATCATAGTTTGTTCTGTTATATGTTACAGTTTGTTCTGTTATATGTTACAGTTTGTTCGGTTATATATCATAGTTTGTTCGGTTATATATTTTAGTTTGTTCTGTTATATATCATGGTTTGTTCTGTTATATATTTTAGTTTGTTCTGTTTTTCTATGCATAAGAAACTATTAGTAATAACTTAGTGAATATATTGTTC
Source organism: Tegillarca granosa (assembly GCA_029721355.1). Taxonomy (NCBI): domain Eukaryota; kingdom Metazoa; phylum Mollusca; class Bivalvia; order Arcoida; family Arcidae; genus Tegillarca; species Tegillarca granosa. The sequence goes on from CM056596.1 coordinate 51,744,732, forward strand.
TTTATATAACATATGTCAATTGGTAATGAATTGCTTGTTCAGCAGATCTGTGTAATCTACAGGGAAACAAACTGCTTGGACAGGCCAATTAGTTATGATCTTTGTAAAGTCTGTCCCAACATTAGTCTCATCAGTGTTTATTCCAGGTATATATCAGTCTAGAATAAAACATTGTATATTTTAGTTTGTTTCTGTTATATTATAGTTTGTTTTTGTTATATATCATAGTTTGTTCTGTTTTATATATATCATAGTTTGTTCTGTTATATATAATAGTTTGTTCTGTTTTATATATATTATAGTTTGTTCTGTTATATATTATAGTTTGTTTCTGTTATATATTATATATTATAGTTTGTTTCTGTTATATATTATACTTTGTTTCTGTTATATATCATAGTTTTTTCTGTTATATATTATAGTTTGTTCTGTTATATATTATGGTTTGTTCTGTTATATATCACAGTTTGTACTGTTATATATCATAGTTTGTTCTGTTTTATATATATCATAGTTTGTTCTGTTATATATTATAGTTTGTTCTGTTATATATAAAAGTTTGTTCTGTTATATATTACAGTTTGTTCTATTATATATCATAGTTTGTTTCTGTTATATATTATAGTTTGTTCTGTTATATATAATTGTTTGTTCTGTTATATGTTATAATTTGTTCTGTTATATATCATAATTTGTTCTGTTATATATCATAGTTTGTTCTGTTATATATTATAGTTTGTTCTGTTTTATATATATTATAGTTTGTTCTGTTATATATTATAGTTTGTTCTGTTATATATCATAGTTTGTTCTGTTATATATCATATTTTGTTCTGTTATATATCATATTTTGTTTGTTATATATTATGGTTTGTTCCGTTATATATCATAGTTTGTTCCGTTATATATCATAGTTTGTTTTGTGATATATTATAGTTTGTTCTGTTATATATCATAGTTTGTTCTGTTATATATCATAGTTTGTTCTGTTATATATTATGGTTTGTTCTGTTATATATCATGGTTTGTTCTGTTATATATCACAGTTTGTACTGTTATATATCATAGTTTGTTCTGTTTTATATATATCATAGTTTGTTCTGTTATATATTATAGTTTGTTCTGTTATATATAAAAGTTTGTTCTGTTATATATTACAGTTTGTTCTATTATATATCATAGTTTGTTTCTGTTATATATTATAGTTTGTTCTGTTATATATAATAGTTTGTTCTGTTATATGTTATAATTTGTTCTGTTATATATCATAATTTGTTCTGTTATATATCATAGTTTGTTCTGTTATATATTATATTTTGTTCTGTTTTATATATATTATAGTTTGTTCTGTTATATATTATAGTTTGTTCTGTTATATATCATAGTTTGTTCTGTTATATATCATATTTTGTTCTGTTATATATCATATTTTGTTTGTTATATATTATGGTTTGTTCCGTTATATATCATAGTTTGTTCCGTTATATATCATAGTTTGTTTTGTGATATATTATAGTTTGTTCTGTTATATATCATAGTTTGTTCTGTTATATATCATAGTTTGTTCTGTTATATATTATAGTTTGTTCTGTTATATATCATAGTTTGTTCCGTTATATATCATAGTTTGTTTTGTGATATATTATAGTTTGTTCTGCTATATATTATAGTTTGTTCTGTTATATATCATAGTTTGTTCTGTTATATATTATAGTTTGTTCTGTTATATATCATAGTTTGTTCCGTTATATATCATAGTTTGTTTTGTGATATATTATAGTTTGTTCTGTTATATATCATAGTTTGTTCTGTTATATATCATAGTTTGTTTTGTGATATATTATAGTTCTGTTATATATCATAGTTTGTTCTGTTATATATCATAGTTTGTTCTGTTATATATCATATTTTGTTTCTGTTATATATCATAGTTTGTTCTATTATATATCATAGTTTGTTTTGTGATATATTATAGTTTGTTCTGTTATATATTATAGTTTGTTCTGTTATATATCATAGTTTGTTCTGTTATATATCATTGTTTGTTGTTATATACTAAAGTTTGTTTCTGTTATAGATCATTGTTTGTTCTGTTATATATTTTTTTATATATCATATTTTGTTTCTGTTATATATTATAGTTTGTTATGTTATATTTAACAGTTTGTTCTGTGGTATATTATAGTTTGTCTGTTATATGTAACAGTTTGTTCTTCTTTTTTTTTGCAGACATCATACGTAAATATAGATGACTTCAGGAGCCGATTGATGACATTACACTCCAAATTAGGAAAGGACAGGATTAAAGTTAAATGGATAGGAAACAATGACTGGATATAGTAAAATGGAAAAGAAACTATGAATGCAATCTGAAAAGAAACAAATGACTGGATATAGTGAAAAGTAAAAGAAAAAAATGTTTAAAGTAAACTGGAGAGAAACTTATGATTGTATATAGTGAAATGAATAAGAAACAATAACTGAAAATGTAGTAAACTGAATATGGAACATTGACTGGAAAAAGTAAGCTGGAAAGAAAACAATAATGTATAGAGTAAACTGAATAAGAAACAGTGATTGTACATGTATATAGTAAACTGAATAAGGAAAAATGACTTTATGTAGTGAAATGCAGAGGAAACAATGGCTTGATATGGTAAACTGGATAGGAAGCAATGATGTATATAGTAAACTGAATAAAAAACATTGACTTTATGTAGTGAGATGCAGAGGAAACAATGGCTTGATATGGTAAACTGGATAGGAAGCAATGATGTATATAGTAAACTGAATAAAAAACATTGACTTTATGTAGTGAAATGCAGAGGAAACAATGGCTTGATATAGTAAACTGGATAAAAATCAATGCTTGCATAGTAAACTGAATAGGAAACAATGATTGTATATAGTAAACAGGATAGGAAACAATGATTGGATAAAGTAAACTGGATAGGAAGCAATGATTGTATATAGTAAACTAGATAGGAAACATTAATTGTATATAGTAAACTGGATAGGAAACAATGATTGTATAAAGTAAGCTGGATATGAAACAATGATTTATATAGTAAACTGAATAAGAAACAATGACTTTATGTAGTGAAATGCAGAGGAAACAATGGCTGGATATGGTAAACTGGGTAAAAAACAATTATGTATATAGAAACTTGGATAGGAAACAATGATTGCATAGTAAACTGAATAGAAAACAATGGCTTGATATGGTAAATTGGATAAAAAACAATGATTCCATAGTAAACTGAATAGGAAACAATGGTTGTATATAGTAAACTGGACTGGATAGGAAACATTGATTGCATATAGTAAACTGGATAGAAAACAATGTTTGCATATAGTAAACTGGATAGGAAACTGATTGGATATAGTAAACTGGATAGACAAAAATGATTGTATATTGTAAACACGATAGGAAACAATGATGTTATATAGTAAACTGGATAGGAAACATTGATTGCATATAGTAAACTGGATAGGAAATAATGATTGCATATAGTAAACTGGATAGGAAAAATTGATTGTATATAGTAAACTGGATAGGAAACAATGATTGTATAAAATAAGCTGGATAGGAAGCAATGATTATATAAAATAAGCTGGATAGGAAACAATGACTGGATAGGAAACAATGATTATATAAAGTAAGCTGGATAGGAAACAATGATTATATATAGTAAACTGGATAGGAAACAATGGTTGTATATAGTAAACTGGATAGGAAACAATGGTTGTATATAGTAAACTGAATAGGAAACATTGATTGGATATAGTAAACTGGATAGGAAACATTGATTGTATAAAGTAAACTGGATAGGAAACATTGATTGGATATAGTAAACTGGATAGGAAACAGCTGGATAGGAAACAATGATTGTATATAGTAAACTGGATAGGAAACATTGATTGGATATAGTACACTGGATAGGTAACAATGATTATATAAAGTAAGCTGGATAGGAAACAATGATTATATATAGTAAACTGGATAGGAAACAATGGTTGTATATAGTAAACTGAATAGGAAACATTGATTGGATATAGTAAACTGGATAGGAAACATTGATTGTATAAAGTAAACTGGATAGGAAACATTGATTGGATATAGTAAACTGGATAGGAAACAATGATTGTATATAGTAAACTGGATAGGAAACATTGATTGGATATAGTAAACTGGATAGGAAACATTGATTGGATATAGTAAACTGGATAGGAAACATTGATTGGATATAGTAAACTGGATAGGAAACAATGATTGTATAAAATAAGCTGGATAGGAAACAATGATTGTATATAGTAAACTGGATAGGAAACATTGACCATTTATAGTAAAATACATAGAAATAAAATGACAAGATTTAATGAAATTAATCAAAACTAACTGAATATGTAAATTGAAAGGAAACAATATCTGTATAAATTTAAGTGGATAGGAAACAGTGACCAGAGACAATTAAATGGATAAGAAACTATGATTGTATTGTAAACTGAATAGGAAACAAAGATTGTTATAGTAATACAGCTTGTCAGAAATCAAAGAATGAATAAAGTGAAATAAATAGAATGCAGTAACTGGAATGATAGAAGATAATGACTTAATATAGTTGATAGGATAGGTTGCATAGACTTAATACCTGATACCTTTCCTGATAATTTTATTTTTGACCCATTTATCATATAAATGTACCAGTAAATCTAAAATCAGTACTTTGATGTTTGAAGGTTACTTAGTTTATCCAATTAACTACATGTAATTAGAATTGAAAATGTTATTACAATATAAAAATTTATTTGATAATGGCAATGCATTGCTTGAAAAAATAAACCTGAACAGAAATTTCAAAAATACTACCGTTACATAAGAAGTAATTTTTTAGCTAAACAACTTGTTAAGCTATCTTAAAACACCTTGTGTTGGTCTCAAAACCATAATCTAGCAGGCAATAAAACTTGCCTCTTGATTTCTCAGAAAATGGCTATTTTTACCACATTTCTATCCGTCTCGTAGATTAAAATTTCAATGAAAAAATATGGTTGTATCCGACCTTGTACTAACCCTACATATATTTGTATAGTATATATTAAATTAGTTTCTTATTGACCATGTTTATGAGTTATTGTATTAATATCAATATGAATCCTTCTGCACCATTTAAAGAGTACAATGGAGTAATGGTGCGTTATGCCCCAGTCAAGATTCTTTTATTTTTTTACTGAGGCTGTTAGTACTGAGATGGTGGAGGAAACTGAAGTGTATGAAAAAACCAGACCTTATGCAAGTTATGTGACTGAACTATTTCAAATTTAAGATTTGGTTCAATGATTTTTCATTGAATGTACATAACATCCTAGTTTTTCTATTTCACTACTATTCAGATGCCCCCAGTACAGATGTATGTATATATGCAGAAATTTATGCCTACTTCAAAAAATACTGTTTTATTTTGTACTTAATACATGTATAATGATTAGAGTTTGAATATTTTGTTCAACTGATGATTCACATTTCGATAAAAAGGGTTTTGTGAAATAAATTACAAAATGTGTGTATTTAAGAACCACGAGAACTTTATATATTAAGGGGGGTTACTGGGGCTCTCCAACAGTACAATAACAACATCACCAAACATTTAATCCAGATCTAATATAAGTTTATTGAAGATTTATTTTTACAGTTGTATCAAAAGTTTTTTTTCTAAAATAAATTTGAAATACAGAAATCGTGACTTCTAGATACCTGCCAGACAAAATCAAAAACTCATGTACCTCTAGTTATGGACAAGTGGCTCTATAGTAGAGCATCCACCTTAAGAATGACAGGTCATCGGTTCGAAACATGATCTTGTTATACATCAAACTTTAAAGTTTCAGGTGCTTTTTCATATCCTGGCACTCGTCATAAGGAGGCCAGGTATGAACTGGTTTACCTGATGCCAGAACTCAGTGAGCCAAATCAGTGAGCCAACACCTGAACCAAAAAAAGTTGCCCCGAGTGTTGGTGCTAGTACAAGTCAGACCATAATACAAACTGACACATAAATGAATTTGTACTTAGAATAATCCTTCGAGATTATTTAACCTTGCTCTCTTCACAAATAGCTGATGAATTGCTGATGAGATGTTAAACAACATCAAAACCAACCAACAAACTTCTAGTTATCCAAGTTTATCTGAATATTATGAACAATCCTAAAAATATGTATATAAATGGAATAAAGTGAATAAATCTTAAAATATATAATTTTATAACCTTTGTATACCATATATCACAACTGACTTGTCACATAACACAACTGACTTATCACATATCACAACTGACTTGTCACATAACACAACTGACTTGTCACATACTGAATAAATTTGGACAGAAACTGATAAACATTTGACTAAACAATAAAAGTCAACAGAGTCCAGTAAAATGTGTTGGATTGTTGACCTTGACATTGGACACATTGGAGTTGTGTTTTCCTTTCAAAATATAAGATTAAGTTATACATATCTACTGTACTGTGAAAAAAGTATAAATCGCAGACAGATCAGAATATAGCTTATGGCCATTCCTATGATTACACCAATGGTTATTGATATAAATCTTTATCAACAGTTTTAAATTATAAATGGAATTGAACAATGTAAACTGATACTTAGATAGTGTTGCTTTAGCAGATCGGAATTGGCTTTTGTGTTTCATTTTCTACAACCATCAATTATAGTTTTTTTAATTTAAATCTGAAACTGCATATTTTACTCAAAAGTCAAATTTTATTCATCTTACTAAAGCATTTCATCCAAGTTATTTACACACACACACACACACACACACACACACACACACACACATAACTCATTGAAATTAGAGATTAATTTACTATAAATCTATAAGGGAAATCGTTTGGAGATATTTTAACACACGACCTTGTAAATAATAAATTGTTCCAGCCTTGAGAGTTAATGATGTTAAAAGTATGATTGATCATGAACTAAATTTTAGCGCATGTCAGTTGAGTGTGCTTATATAATACTAGTGAACACTGGAACAATCTACTGGTCGTAACAGTAAACGTTAACAATGTCAATGACTTTAAAAGCAACCTAAATAATGCATGGAAAAAAACACCCACTCAAGTTCCACCCAGCGTGTTTTAAAGAAATGTGCACAGCAGTCAAAACCTAAAAATAAGGCTTACATAATAGTGTTGACTATGGCTACAAATAGTAAGAAACTATTTATAGAAAAGTCCCTCCCTTGCAGCTTTTGTTTACCGTCCAATGAAATACATTTATTATTCAAATCCATGTAATAGTAGTTGTGTTATTTTATCAAAACGGAACAGCGCCTACACGTTAAAACCCAAATAGATCTATATATTTTCATAACGTAAAATCTAAATAGTGAAAGGCCGACATTATTCACACGTACGGTAGAATAACACATGTTGTTGGCTGGCATTATTCACACGTACGCATGCGCATTACGATAACATATCAGCCGTATACGGACAAGGTGCATGTTCAATGAAGTATATCGGACTATTTAATACGCTTATTATTATAGAGAACACTTAGCCATGAAGAGTTATTATATGCAATATTATATAAATTATATAATAATTATTGATATATTCATTTATTTATTTAAATATTTATCATATTGCTAATGGATATTTTTGTTATATTTGTATAATATTGCGTTTAATAACTTGTTTAATATTATAGAAAACACTTAGCCATGAAGAGTTTTTATATGCAATATTATATAAATATTTATAAATTATATAATTACCAGAAGTCCATGAAGTAATTTATGGACTTCTGTAATTACCGATATATTTATTTATTTAAAACATCATATTGCTTATGAATATTTTTGTTATATTGGGATATAATATTACATATAATAACTTGGCATGTTTCCAGATCCCACGACGAGGACGTGGTTCTCACGGGATCCATTTATTTGATTAGTTATCCATCCGGGTGATTTTGATTTAACAAAAATTTTACTGTTTATTTTGTATTTTTTTATTGTGTTTTGTTTAAAATGGATAACCAATATATAAAAAATTTATGGACAATCAATATATCTGAAGTTGCACATAGAATGTGGATCTCACGAACAAAGCCGCAACTGATCGCCTCAAATAATTAATTGTGCCGGCCTTACAAATTTATTTATGAAATAAGTATTTCAAAAATCACTTAACTACTATTTACAGAGTACTTTTAATAACTAATTCAATTGTTTTTCCATATTACAAAAATCGCTGCAAAAGTAAGTTGAATCAGACTTTGCCAATTACTCAATTGGTCCAGAATCTACGCAAGATACATGTACATTCAACCATCTCGTCAGTTTTCTGGTCATACATATTCCTGCAACGGCAATAAATTTCTATCTTTTACCGACCATGTTTTGTTATGTTACGTCTATTTGGCGTTATGAAATGTGGAAATGGGGTAAATTCAGACTGTTCTAAGCATTTTACCAAATGGGCTCTCAGATGGTAATAACACAATAATCGACAAAATAATTCACTATCGATGTTATCTGCTGTCATACGATTATTTTTAATGACGTCACAAATATGGCCGCTTTCACAGTCCGCCATGTTACTCGGTGAAAATAAGATCTTGACGACACGCTTGGTAACGCTTGGTTGATTGTGCACCTTGTCCATTTTTCATTTATCCGTACGATTGTTCAGTTGTGTTGTTATTTTGTAATTTAGAATGAGTTATAATTATTTTGAGGAACTCGACGATGTTCCGAAACAACGCACGTTCACAGGTACCTTAAAATCACTCTTGCACCGCCTTTCAACTCTCTTCACATAACTCGACCCGAAAGCACCAACTCTTGTTATACAGTCGGCACGCTTCTCTCTCAGCAGCATAAACATTTTCCCGAAAACATTCTCTCCATCACCAAATCGTCCACTCCCCCAATACACATCGGCCACGTTGTGTACAAGCACTCTGTCACTAGTATCTATTAGAAATCGCGCAAATGGGCCGATAACACTATCGAGTTACGGCCCCTGATCCGCTAGAGGGATACTACTTCCGGGGAGTTCATGGTCGTAAACAACTTGTTGCTACTATCTTTTATCTATTGAATGTCTGGTGTTTCAGTTAAAATACATCGATTGTTTAATGTAAAATGGTCATATTTATGAACTTTGAAGATTTTTTGTTATTAAAAGTATTTTATTTTTATTTTGTCTACTTGTCATTTAAATCAAACTGTAAAAAACCGATTTTTTGCAGTAAGTTTTGATGTCTATGTTGACTTAATTTTGACACTTGATCAGGTAATAGGGGAGGTCTTGACCTATGGAATTGAACATATATTGCATGCTTAAAACTTTTCATGTATAAAAGATCGCCTCAGGTACAAGGATACAACCATTGATCTTTAATCAGTTAATTAACATGTATATCGACGGGTGAATATACACAGGTATTTGAAGATACCTGTGTATATCCACACCTTGACATGGTCTAATATACACACTTATACCGACTTTCTATACATCAAAGTTTTTTATTTTCCCAAAATACCTTGAAAATTTTTGACACTTATAAATTTGATGAAAGGAAATTGTTCACAGTAAACAACCATAATTGGTATTCAATTTGAGATAATCTGAACACATTTCACAGTTACTAAGAGCCCGTTTGAACAAATTTGATAATTACGCAAGCCATGTTAAATTATTGTCAATATAAAAATTGAAAAATAATTAAAAAACACTAATTATTTATCTTTGTATCAGTCATAATCACTACGAGACCTTTTCTCTCTATCAGCCATAATCAATACTTGTCCTTTTCTATCTATCACTCATAATCACTACGTTTTTCATTCTGTCAGTCATTATCTCTCTTTTCTCTCTATCACTCATAATTACTACGACTTTTCTCTCTATCACTAATAATTACTGTGTTTTCTTTCTATCACTCATAATCACTACAGGTCCTTTTCTCTCTATCAGTCATAATCACTACGAATCTTTTCTCTCTATCACTTAAAATCACTACGTGCCTTTTTCTCTCTATCACTCATAATTGCTTGGAACTTCTTTTTTTTCTCTTATCACTTATATTCACTATATTCGAATATTTTCAGAAAATAAGCTTTCATTATAAATCTCTCTCTCTCTCTCTCTCTCTCTCTCTCTCTCTCTCTAACTCTCTCTCTCTCTCTCTCCAGCAAAAACATTTGCCGATAGTGATAAATTAGCTTCTGTTTGTTTTAGTTGAAACGTTTTCACTTTGTTTTGAATAGCAATCGTTATGTTTTCAAAAACTGTGATTATAATAATTATTGCATGTCGTTTTAGACATATCGCTTGTGCTGACAAGGGTTTACATAAACTTAAAATAATAATAATAATAATAATAATAATAATAATAATAATAATAATAATAATAATAATAATAATAAAACAGAAGAATATTAAACGAATCATAATACAAAAATTAATTGTATGTAGTCGGTACATTTTGATTTTATTGAATTAAGTAAAATTTTCCTTTATTGGTAAATAAATACTGCGGATCGTGTTAATAAATAGGACACAAGTGGTTTTTTTTTTAATTTATATTTTTTAACTGTTTTCATGTTTAATATAACATATTGTTTCTCTCTGGCATCAGTAAGTGAATAATACTTCTCAATACTTGAAAATGAAAAAAAAAAATTAAAAAAGATTTTCGACGTTTAATTCTGTAACATTTTTATATGTACACCAAGTCAACCATATATTACTTATATCCAGGTTATGCGTGTATGAGACCGATAACTAAGTATAAATTCACTATTTACAATAAAATTGCAACATATGATTATTTTTTATTACGGATATTTTCTAAGAGCTAACCCCCCACCCCCCCCAGATAGGGCCGTTAGCCTGGTAAGGCAACTTATCTAGGTGAAGAAAAACTCCAAACTCAAAATCACGGGTAGATAGGATTCGTTAGAGCTGTGGAAGGCAACCTGTCTAATGGAAGTAAACCATGAACAAAAATACCTGGTCCTTCAGGTTGAGGGTTATGCACAAGGTCAGCGCCCTTGTCATGTAAAACTTTCACTTGCTACAGAAACCGAAACAGTATCTCAAAACCTTTCCATTGGACCACCAGATGGTATCAGTTGCAACTGCAACTCAATGACAGCTAGTAGTAGCTTGACCGATCAGATTCTGGGTCCAAAAACTTTGCTCAAGGTTGGAGCATGGAATGTTCGAACAGGCAAATTAGCCCAAATTGTAAAAGAGATGAGAAGTTATAAACTAGACATACTGGGTATAAGCGAGAGTAGATGGACAGGAACTGGAACTGTTATAACATCATCAGGTGAGACTGTCATTTATTCTGGGAGAGAAGATAACCATCATAGTGAAGGAGTGGCAATTATCATGAGTAAAAAGGCAAAGAAAAGTCTTATAGAATGGAAACCAGTCTATGAAAGGATTATTACTGCCAGAATCTATACAAAATATACAAAACTCACGATAGTGCAATGCTATGCCCCCACAAATGATACTGAAACCGAGACCAAGAAAGAATTCTATGAAAGACTCCAGTCAGTTTATAGTGGAATACCAACACATGACGTCATCTTGGTAGTAGGAGATCTAAATGCCAAAGTTGGTAGCAATAATAGTGGTTAAGAGAAAGTAATGGGTAAACATGGATGTGGTACCATCAACGAAAATGGAGAACTCTTAACAGATTTTTGTGATTCAAATGAATTGGTCATCGGTGGAACACTTTTTCAACATAAAGATATCCACAAACTAACCTGGAACTCACAAAACGGAAGAGATAAAAACCAAATTGATCATGTAATGATTAATAGCAGATGGAAGCGTTCTCTACAAGATGTGATAGTCAAGAGGGGAGCAGATTGCGGTGGTGACCATCACCTAGTAATAATGAAAGTAAAGATCAAGTTAAGAGCAAACTATACCAACAGCAATAAGAGTAAACGCTTAAAATATAACATCCAGAGACTGAAAGATGATGATGTAAGACAGCGCTTTAATATTGAAATTAGAAACAAATTCCAGGCGTTAGACCAGGTAGATGATGTATATTGAAATTAGAAACAAATTCCAGGCGTTAGACCAGGTAGATGATGTAGAAGAACGTACTGGACAAAATATTATTGAGGAAAAAAGGCAGACCCTGAAAGATGCTTACAACCAGACATCTGAGGAAATACTTGGTAGAAAAACCAAAGAGAGAAAAGATTGGATCTCTGATGAAACTTGGAAGATCATAGAAAAACGGAAAGAGGTGAAAAAGAAAATAGCAGGAACCAGATCAGAAAGAATACAAGCTGCCTTTAAGGAAAAATATTCTGCTGTAAATAAGGAAGTGAAGAAAAGAACTAGAGCTGATAGACGGAAATATGTTGAGTCCTTGGCAGAAGAAGCCGAACAGGCGGCCAACAGAGGAGAACTCAGCACAGTATATAGAATATCCAAACAGCTTAGTGGAAAATTCAGCAATACAGACATGCCAGTAAAGGACAAAGAAGGGAAAATCTTAACATCAGATAGAGAAAAGCTGCAAAGATGGGCTGAATTCTTTAGAGAAACACTAAATAGAGAAAATAATAACACAAGTGTACGTGTAAGACCATTGGGAGACCCTATAGACATCAGCACAGAGGAGATAACAACAGGCGAAATAAAGGTTGCCATCAAAAAGCTAAAAAACGGAAAATCCGGAGGTATTGATAATATAACTGCAGAACTGCTGAAATGTGACATCAATACCAGTAGCGCTGCCTTGTATGATATCTTTAAGCAGATATGGGAAGTAGAAAACATACCATCTGATTGGAACAAGGGCATAATTGTAAAACTTCCCAAAAAGGAGATTTAAAAAACTGTAATAACTGGAGAGGTATATCTCTACTATCAGTGCCAAGTAAGGTCTTCTTGAAAGTCATCACCAAGAGAATAACAACCGCAGTCAACAACACCTTAAGAAAGGAACAGGCGGGTTTTAGGAGCAATATGAGTTGTATAGATCATATTTTCACCTTCAGGAATATAATTGAGCAGAGCATAGAGTGGCAGAGTAAGACCATCTTTAACTTTGTCGACTTTGAAAAAGCATTCGATAGTATCGACCGAGAATGCATGTGGGATATACTTACTGCTTATGGAATTCCTACTAAGCTTGTTAACATCATCAAAATATTTTACCAAAATTATAAATGTGCTGTACTCCACCAAGGACAGTTAACAGATTGGTTTTCTGTAAAATCTGGTGTGAGACAAGGATGTGTAAGCTCCCCACTTCTCTTCCTCCTGGTAATAGACTGGTGTATGAGATCAACTATGGGGAATGGTAACACCGGGATTCGCTGGACACTTAGTACCACCTTAGAAGACCTTGACTTTGCAGATGACATCTGTCTCCTTGCCAATAATAGAAGAAATATGCAACAGAAAACTGGTAGACTAAAACAGCAAGCTGCCAAAATTGGATTTAAAATTAACATAGGGAAAACCAAAATCCTTCCCCTTTTTGACACCGAAGGAACACCTATAAAACTGGAAGATCAAACAATTGAGGAAGTGAAAGTTTTCACTTACTTAGGCAGTGTCATAAGCATTGATGGAGGTACCAGCAAAGACATCAGTAGCAGATTAAGTAAAGCCAGATCAGTATTCTGCCACCTTAAGAACATATGGAAATCACAGGCTCTGTCCCGAAACACAAAACTGAGGATATATAACAGCAACGTAAAATCAGTGCTGTTATATGGAGCCGAATGCTGGCGTGTGACTCAAACAGATTTCCAAAAACTGGCATCCTTCCATAACAACTGCCTACGAAGGATTTGTAAAATATTTTGGCCACGTAAATATCCAATGAAGACTTATATGAATTGACACAACAGCAAGACATAATTACAGAAATCGAGAGAAGAAGATGGAAATGGCTCGGTCATGTACTATGGAAAGAACAAAATAACATTTGTAGAATATCTCTAAGATGGTCACCAGCTGGTAAAAGGAAAAGAGGAAGACCGAGAGAGACATGGCGAAGAACAATCGAGACAGAGATGGCGTTAATGGGAAAGACCTGGGGAGAGATAGAGAAGATAGCAAAAGACAGAAAAAGATGGAGGGATCTTCTCTCGGCCTTATGTGCTGCCCAGCACAAAGAGGCTAAGTAAGTAAGTAACCCTCCCCCCCCCCATTAACTGAGCACGTGTCCAGATAAGGTCAACATACGCATCGTCAAATCGTGTAAAATCGATTTTTAACACTGTAATGACAAGTAAAGTTAATTAATTTTAAGTAAAAGATTTATTTAAAACAGCAGTCCAGTCTATGTATAACTTTTTGCATAAAAGAATCGATGCATTAAAACTAATACACCGGGCATTTAATAGATACACAATAGTAGCAACCAAGTTGTTTACTACTGTGAACTCCCCGGAAGTAGTAGCCCTCTAGCGGATCAGGGGGGACAACTCGATAGTGTTATCGGCCCATTCTTTCACTTGTTGAAACTTAATATCCAACAGTTCATCGATAATTTGTCTCTTACTATTATGCGAAAAACGACTACTCCACGACATTTCGACAACATTTTTCCATCGTTTCCTGTCCTACAATATTTATCTCATTTGCTAATTCTAAAAAAACCATGGTCCACAGCCTTTTGGAACTGATATGCATGTTCCTTGTCCAAGATAATATGTTTTACACGGGAAAAAATTGGACAACGCACATTCCTCACCTTTAAAAAATGCACTTGCCATTCTCTAAATAATACGTGGTTTGTAATATTTCAGTATCAATATGAATCTGATATCTTTCGACCTATTTCAGACTTTATTTATAACCTTTGAGTTATTGACATCTAATTAAGGAGTAGCATCCCATGTTCAAAGGTAATTAATTACGTTGACACGAACCCTCAATTAATTACTCAGCATCCTGTGTTCAAGGCGTTAATTACATTATTTCATTAGCTGACTCCTGTGATCACGTCCTTATCACAATAGTAAAGAAAGCGAACGATTGCGATAACTAGTTGAATACGATTCATGAACACTAACTTAATTTTTTATCTGTACACGCGTCTTGATTTGATTATGTCTTTAAATTTTAATTTTACTTAATAATAAATTATTTTTCTTAATAAATAATTTGTAATAATTTATTTTTAATTTTAACTAGTGTATTTCAATTATTTTGTTTTTTTTTTGTTAATTCTATACAATGTATATAACATTTTTAATATAATTAGTATTGTCGTTATCAAATTTTTCACATTTAGTAATCAATTTATTGGTTTTTTTTATATTTTAATGATTTATTTTTAATCTTACCTAGTATATTACGCATAATTATTTTATTATCATTCATGATTATTTTATTCTTATACATGATTTTTAAAAAATATTATACATGATTATTTTATTACTATACATAATAATTTTTAAATTCTATACACATTGTCGTTATCAAACTTTTTATTTAATAATAACTTTTTTTTTAAATAATTATTTTATCTTAGTATATTAAACATAATTATACATGATTTTAATATACATATTATTATACATGATTTTTTAATTATTTTTTTATTATACATGACTATTTTTTTTATTATACATAATAATTTTTTTTAATTCTATTGTCGTTATCAAACTTTTTATTTAATAATAATTTTATCTTAAATGGTTTTATTAGTTTGATAATTTCTTTCATGTATTCTTATATTACTCATCGTATCGTATTAAATCATTGGACCATAGGTCCGATATACTTATTGAACATACACCTTGTCCGTATACGGCTGATATAAGTTATCGTACTGCGCATGCGTACGTGTAAATAATGCCAGCCAATCTACCGTACGTGTGAATAATCACTCCGATATAGTAATGGGTTTCCCAGCTTTTCTTTTTCTCCTTCCTTTTACTGTTTGTCGAAGATTTAGCATGATCAACAGCAGTGAAAGAGAAAAAGAAATAAAAGTTTAAAGGCAGGATAAAAACAGTTGGTGCTGGCTTTATTTAGGCGGACATGCACTCGAACTCGGAATGACTCGGGAGCGACCCTGCAGTTGGTATGTCGAGTGACAATCAGTTCCATTCACTTACTGTTCGGACAAAGAAGGAGCTTTTTAGCATGTTTAGGCGATTCAATTAAATGGTAGATATTGTAAATTAGTTAAAGAAACTTCATATTTTAGTAACATTTAAATGTAGTCCTGAAAATCATGACTCTTAACGGCTTTGCTATACTGGATATGTGTAACGGCACATAAATGATTATCCATATAGCAAAGCCGTTTAGAGTCATGATTTTTAGGACTACATTAAACATGTTTAATAGTGTATTTTAAAGTTTATTTTATTATGGTATATTTCGTCTTTTTTTTTTTTTTTTTTTTTTTTTTTTTTTTTTTTTTAATAAAAAAAAAGATTCTATATGAATACGTTGATTCTGAACACTTTATAAGAAATAGGCTTTTGAGCACAGGCGCTTGTTTTGATATTAAAAAAAAAAAAATCCCCTTGACCCTACCATAACACCAGATGTTCAACTTTTCGCTATCCCAATTTTCGACTTACCTTGTTTCGGTGGTTTTTTCTATTTATTGCTGGGGAAAAAAATCTCAAACATTTATGCATTGCTCTACAAAATGGTTCATATCGGAACTATAGATATAACACCAGTTAAACTGAGATAGTCCCTTGTATCAAACACCACTGGCAATCGTCATCCCGTGCCGAATCACGACAAACGTTCAGATCGGTACATAATTTAAAAGTGACAGTAAAGTTTTTCGGACTTTTTTTTAGGTCAAACGGATAGACTAATCAGAACGTTTGCCGTGATTCAGATTGCCATTCGAAGTGTGAAATGGCGTGTGATACAAGGGACGATCTTGAGCGGTTTAACTAGTTTAGAAACAGCCGGTGGGTGTGACGAAATTCTTTTTCGAGGCCATTTGTTAGTTGTATCTCCACCTGAGAAGACGTGTATTTATATTTCGAGGATGTCTGATTTTATTTTGAAATTTGATTTCGATTTCTTCACGTACTCTGAGGATTTAGACGACATGACATTGTCGCGGGCTATGTGTACAGTGTTTGACGTTGCGCCTGAAGTTGATGGAGAGGAAGTTGTAATTTTAAATATGCTTTATTCTTTGGATTATAATATACAAATGTAGCACTCTCTAGTTTCCGTGGGTAGCGATTAAGTTGGAAGTATGAATTTCAATTTAAAAAAACTACAGTTTTAAATCAGTATTTGCTATTTGATTAATTGGATTTTTTAAAAATATAATTGCACAAATTATGGAACGAAGAAAGTTAGGGAAAACATTGCGTAAGGATTTTTCAAGTTGATTCTAGATAGTGCGTTAAACAAATTTGAATAATTGATTTTTTAAAATAAATTGTTTGTAACAGTACATTTATTGTTTGTTTTAATAACGACCATGCTGCCTTCATAACAGCCTGATATTTTAGGAGGCGTGGTTTAAATATCACATATTCGAAATTCTAGTATCACTATGAACTTAAACTCGTATTGATATATCAATAGACCGAAAACAAAGAAATTTACGTCGCATCCATGTGACAATAAGGTCATAAAAAGCTTTGTGGAAAGCCCCAAGTCATAAAACCATGTAAAACCTAAATTTTAACCAGTTTATAATTGAATAGAGTTGTTGTCACCACATTTAAAGTGTCATAAATCCCCAGCTTCACGTAACGTGATGGTTCAATTTTGGTGTGACGTCACAGGTGAAGCTGGCGACTTAAAGCTGCATTAAGTTTTTCAATTCTCTGGTTTTTTTTTTTTGGTTTTTTTTTTTTGTTTTTTTTTTTTTTTTTTTTTTTTGATTTTCTAAAAATATATTTTTTTAAAAATAGATATCCTCTAAACACGATCCGTGAGATTCATTTTCTAAAGATTCATTTCTTTTAGCTGTAAAGAAACGGAATCCTCTGACCGGTTGGTCAATGTTTAACGATGGTAATTATGAGCTTTAAGCATGCGCACGGATGTACGGAAAAACCCAAAAATCGAAGGTGAAACATGACAAATTGCATTTATTGTCCTCAATTAATATCCATATGTATTTGAAATGTGGTACAAGAGGTGTATTTACACAATAAACAAAATTTGATGCCTGCATTACAAATATCTTTCAATACATTTATAATAAATATACATTTCATACCAAGAATTATACATATAAACATAACAGTATAGTCCAGTTTGTTGCAAATGACATCAAGGCTACGTTGAATAATAAGCACAACAGAGTGACAAGTGGCTATATAATACATTTATAACAGATGCACATTTCGTACTATAAACAGTATAAACAGTAAACATATACTAGTAATCATAAGTTGAATAATAAGCACAACAGAGTGACAAGTGGCTGGGTCAGTCCCTGCCAACGAGTTTCTGCAATGCCTATACCATCCAACGAAGCCTTTGTATTTATCAGAAGTCAAATACACATTATTCATCTGAAATTTATCACATTATTTATCATATATATTTATTTATCTAAACATTTTAGACCTTTTCTTATGTATTTACTAAGATTAACAAGTGTCTCTTTATCTTGACTGTTAAATAAATGTTGAAGATATTTGGTCTTTTCCAGAAACGTTCCCTTATGTATTTTAACCTTATATTTTTGAATTTTTGACATTGAAACAAAAAATGAAATTCGTCTTTACATTTTGACAAAAAAGACAAAAACGTTCATTTCTAGGAATTTTGTTCCATCTGCCGGTTTCTATAGGTAAGTTATGATTTGAAGTTCTGAACTTAAGCATATTTAAGACCAGTAGTATTCTGGTAGACAGGACAGATATTGCTCAAAACCAAACTTAGTTTTAATGGTTCCATATGTTAAGCCTTTACTTGAGTTATTTATATCATGTTCCCATTTCTGTATAAATTGGTCTTGTAATTTACGTTCAATAGTTTTTCTCATTTAACCCAGCCCTTTGTGTAATCCAAATATTACTATTTAAGAGTAGTCTATAAAATATATTTGACAATTTGTTTGGACTATGAACAAGTTTTACCCAAAAAGAGACAATTCTTTTTTTTTTTTATCTTAATCATCATTGGGAATCTCCCAGTTTCTCCAAAAAACCATGTAATTTGGAGTAGATTTTCGAAGTTTTAGAATTCTTTTTAAGAATTTTAAGTATAAACTTTCTAACATTGTTTTCATATCCCCAGACTTCACAGCCAAAGGTTAATATTGGTTCAATCATGTGATCAAACAATTTTAATTGACATTCAATTTATTAGTCCAAATTATTGATTTTCTTGTAAACACAAAATATGTTATGTATCCCTTACCAAGTCAAAAATGACAAATTCAACGAAGTTCTGTGTTTGATTTATCGTATTTCACCGTTGTTTTGATGACGTAACCATGTTCTAATATTAGATCCCAAAATGCTGCATCTCGTTGGGTAATTACTGTAATTTTTGTATTTATTCGAGCTTTTATCGTGGAACCAAATGTAACATTGTTCATGAGGAACATTATTAATTTGATTAGCACCGTTTTAATTTTTTCTTTGGAAAACTTAATGCAGCTTTAAGACACCCTGGTTACGGTGACACCAACTCCTCAGATACTATGATTTGTATAGGTTTTTGTACATTTAACTGTAAAATTTGGTCAAAATGTTGGTTTTACATGGTTTTATGACTTGTGGCTTACAGCAAAGGTTTTTAATACTTTAATGAATAATGATAGACTGAAAAAAAACTTCTGAAAAAGTCACGGAAAAAAGTATAATATTAATGTTAATTATACCGGTATATTTGGCTATTTATGTCGATTTTACAAATAACAAGCAAATGAAACATGTAGAAAATAGATCTACTTGTGTATCATATAATAATAATTGTAATTGAACTCCTATACGTTTTCTGTCGCACGATTTTTTCATTCCGTCAAAACTGCATTTTCTGATTTCCCAATCGGACTCCTTTACCTGAAATGCCCGGATGTCCGGAACGATTAAAGAAAAAAAAACGCGAAACGTCCATATGTTCCTTTGAAAAAACATCAATATATTCATTTGAAGTCAAATAATGGTCAAATTTTATAGAGAGGTCACCTGTACAGCTGAAGCACTTATCTTTAAGTATCGATATGTAGCTCTTGTATTCATGGTACGAAATGGATGGGTTAGCATACTGTGGTACGTTACAATCTATCGGCGTTCCTCTGTCACTAGAAAATGGAAATCCCCTTTTACGTTTTTAGTAATTTTTGTTGCTATTTATAGTTCAGTTGCATTGAAT
Organism: Tegillarca granosa; assembly: GCA_029721355.1. Taxonomy (NCBI): domain Eukaryota; kingdom Metazoa; phylum Mollusca; class Bivalvia; order Arcoida; family Arcidae; genus Tegillarca; species Tegillarca granosa. The sequence continues at coordinate 51,765,104 of CM056596.1, forward strand.
TTATTTTTATGGTAAGTTTGATATTTTTATAACGGTTTTTTCTGGGAATCTTTTAGGGGATAATTTCAAGTTAAAGAGGAAGAAAAAAGACAATCATGATTCATCATGATTTCTTACTGACAGTAAGTTGCCTTGTCTTAGCCTAACGAAAAATTTCAGTCGCGGATTTTACGGGGATGGGGATGGGGGCGCCGTCTATATACATTGATGCACATTTATTTATTTATTATTATTACTATTATTATTATTACTTTTATAATTAACGTTATTGTTATCATTTTTATTCTTGATACTATGAGTCGGATAGTGGATCTCATCATCTGGATAAAAGAACTTTTTCTGATTAGGTAGTTCCCTGCACCATACAGAGGCCAAAATTTTATTCGGGATTATCTAAAATTTGCACACGCATTCCTTAGAATGTACTTTGTTGCATAATAATAATTAATATCGGGATGATGTGCTTGGGTTTTCGTTTTTAGCTCACCTGACCGAAAGGTCATGTGAGCTTATGGCATGGCGCGGCGTGTGTATGTGCGTGTGTGCGTGCGTGCGTGTGTGCGTCGTTAACACCTATTTTTGACTTCTCCTCCAAAACTGCTGCACAGATTTCAATGATACTTGGTCAGAAGCATATATGGGCCGGTGCAATTCAGATTTGTTCATGGCATTGCCATGGCTACCAAAATTAGGTCACTGTGACCTAGGGGTGCAAAAATCTTTAAAAATCTTCTTCTCTGAAAGCGATGATGAGAGAAAAAATCTGATGTGATATTTGGCTTCTCTAGGGTCTTAAGCCTATAGGTTGTTCATTTCGTGAAATTTGGTCGAAAAATGGGTTACGCATTTTTGCGTTTAATTTTAAAAATTTCGTAAAATGGCTTAAAATTGTTATAACTAGACTATTTGAACAGATATTGACATGGGGTTTTCAGTTTTAACTTTTTCTTGAAATGACCTTCGAAATGGGGTCAAAGTCAAAGTTCAAGGTCATGACCTAGTTTGTAATTTTTGCAGTTTTAGGCTATTTTCTTCAAAGTTTTAAAGATATATAATATCTAAAACATTGTTACAATGTTCAGCTTGACAAAATTTAAAAAGAAACAAAGTTTCATAACTATATGATAATCCATGTAGGAGTTGTTGCCCCTGAAATGTTATTTTTTGCTCATAAAAACTAAAATTGTGCATTAGCTTGAAAACTATGAACTTTTTGTATAGGCATATATATTTGAATATTGTAGTTATTGACATGACGATCAATTTGATATATGGTTCAAGGTCATATGTTGAAAGGTCAAGGTCACAGCTGCAGAAGAAGACCTAAATTACTAATTATCGTGAAAACTATTAACTTTTTGTATAGGCATGTATATTAGAATATTGTAGGTATTGACATGACAATCATTTTGATATCTGGTTCAAGGACATATGTTCAAAGGTCATGGTCACAGCTGCAAAAGAAGACTTAAATTGCGAATTATCTTGAAAACTATTAAATTTTTGTATAGGCATGTATTTTACAATATTGTAGGTATTGACATGATGATCATTTTGATATATGGTTCAAGGTCATATGTTGAACGTTCAAGGTCACAGCTGCAAAAGAAGCCTTAAATTGCTAATTATCTTGAAAACTATTAATGTTTTGTATAGGTATGTATATTAGAATATTGTAGGTATTGACCTGGCAGTCATTTTGATATATGGTTCAAGGTCATATGTTCAAAGGTCAAGGTCATATCAACAAAGGAATAGTGTACTGAAATTATTAATTATCTTGAAAGCTATGAATTTCATGCATAGGCATGTATATTAGAATATTGTAGGTATTGACATGACAATCATATATGGTTTGAGGTCATATATGTTCAAAGGTCAAGGATATAGCTGCATAATTATACTGAAATTGATAAATGATTTGGAAATTATTCATTGCAATACAGTTACTTCATGCATATTATATAAGCTACTTATAAATGAAAAGTGAGTGGATATATTTCTGATTAAGTTTTGTGGGAGTTCTTAACTTGAGAAAGTTTTAAAGTTTTTGTACTTGATATATTTTCTATTGCACTTTGCAAACAAAATTGGACATATCTTCAGGTGAGCGTTAAGGCCCATGGGCCTCTTGTTTCAGTAGAGTGTGTAAACCTACCCATTTTTCAGCAATCTAATGCTCATATCTAAATATCCCTGAATGTTTGAAATAAATTCAATAATGACTAAATGAAATGAAAACAGTATCATTTTTGTTGTTTTAATAAATATTTCAATAAAAGATGTGATAAAAGAGTAAGTTATTATACCAGAGTGTGTGTAACAGGAGAGGGAAAAATTTCACCAGCCAAACCAAGACTCGTACCTGGAAACGTCCCAATACTAGTCGACCAGTCGCTCTACCAACTGAGGTACCCAGTCACCTATAAAGCCTGGTCTGCTGCATTTCTCCCTTCCTTTTTTCAGATTCAACCACTTTGAATTGAAACCACCAGGTTCCACGCGGAACCAATCCATGGGTCGGCCACCTCCCAGGGTCAAACAAGCCCTCCAAATGTAAAAGGGAAAAAAATACAGCAGCAAAACCAGGACTCGTATCTGGGACATTTACAATACTAGTGGGATGCTCTACCGACTGAGCTACTTGGTCACCTATCACGAAAATCCAAGTTTCATAAAATCTGTGAAATATGTTTCTTTCAAAAACTACACAAAGGAAGTTTGTTTCATATTCTTCAAAATGAAATTCAAAATATTATGCTTGGATTCTTGTTTTCAAGATACGAGAATGAATATCTCCCCTACCACTTATTTTTAAAAAATCTTCATCATCATTATAATGACATTTTAAAAGTATTTTTGAGTACTAAGATTTGTAAAAATTTTCAAAGACTGGTATCTGTTTACTACAAAATCTAATTTTTTTAATGTTAAAAAAAAAAAAAAAAAAAGAAAAAAGGAAAAAAAAACGTTTTAATGTATATTACTTCTAACAGATTTCCAGACTTTGTCTCAACCATTTTCTGGTTTTGAAATCCTTAATATTTGACACAGCACATTCTTCCTGAAAGATTGATATTTTAATTTAATGCCCAATTTGTTATGAATGAAATTGATCTGTTTTATAATTTGGACATTTAACAAGCTTATTCTAGTATGCTTATACACAGTTCATTATTAATTGTCACTATCCTCATTCAAATTACACCTGAAAACCGTGTGTGCTTCCAGTACTGGCATATGGGATCAGAGTTAAACCATATATGCCTTTTTTTCTTTATTTTTGCCCCAAAGCAGTGTAATTTATTGAAGGCTGTATTCAAATTCATGTGGATATTTTATGAAAAGACCAAAAAAATTGAAAGTATCAAATCCTGTGTATTAGGCTCCAAAAATTAGCAAAAGATGGTGTAGCAATGCCAGTTTATTTGCTAAAGTAAATGATAAATTTCACGATCTTAAATTCTTAATATGAATGAAATAACAATAAATAATAATTTAAATCAGAACAAAAATAAAATAATGGTAGAACAACTGTAGACTTGACAGGAAAATTTGTAAATTTATTTTTTACAGTTTTTATTACTGATTGGTTATCTTGACCTGTTGAACAGAGTTACTTCACTTGGTGTCGGAATGCAGATTTTGTGCCATTTTAAAGAATTTTCCATGGAAGCCTGCCCCACAACTCAAACTTTTTTCATCGTTTAGCATTCATCTTACGTCCTACTCCCTCTTACTAAAATCATGAGCCTCCTTTCTAATTTTTTCAGATATTTATGCAAAAAAGCACTGATTCGTGCACTTTTAAAAATTTTTTTTTTTGGTTTTCAGATCACAACTTGACAGCAATTTTGACACTTTCAAACCTTGTGTGGCATCAAACTGGTCAATCATAAATTAATTCTGTGGCTTAAAAAAATACTGACGATATTATTTCATCTTGATTTTTCAGAGGATCTTATATGTATATATCTGATTCATGCTTATTTAGATATTTTAACAAAAGAAAAATCATTTCTAACATTTATTTTTATTGGTCAATTTATATATTTTATTAATTTTTTAAGCTTTTGTTTCAATTATAAATTTATTTTGAACAATTGCTTCTTGAAGTGATATAATCTTTAAACTAAATTGGGTAAAAAAAAGATCACTTTAGGCATCTTTTAAATGTATAAGAATGTCAATACATGTTGTTTTTGATGCAAAAACATGGAAGATTACAAAAATGTATTCAGATTGTCTGTGTCGGAATGAAGTTTCAGCATTTTGGGCATATTTTTGTCATATTTCTGATTTTTGCTGATACGGCTGTAGTAGATGACACTACACTAAACTAAGGATGATTCTCAGTAAGCCATCACTTATAATTAAAATTAGAAATTGTTAAGTACATTTGTACTTGTAACATCCAAAACTTACTGTAATAATAGAATGGTTTGGAATCTGAATTAAAACTTTGATAGAATATAACATTATGTGTCATAACATATTTCAGAATACTGCATTCTGTATTTAAATAGCCATGTTTTTCAATAAATAAACATAGAGCACATTATTCTCTATCAAAGATATTTTGACTTCCAAAACTTCTACTTTTTTTGTTGAGTTTTTACAGTTTTGAAAATTTTGGTTTATTGAGAGGGATGTTACTTACTTACTTTGGCATTCAACTCCCAGTGGAGCTTAGGCCATTGACAAAATCTCTCCATCTGGCTCTATTCTGTGCGAGTTTTAAATGTCTGTCCAGTTGTAACCCCTCTGTTTCAATTTCATTTCTGTGTCGCGTCTCCAGTTGTTTCGTGGACGACTTTTTTTCCTCTTTCCTTGTGGATTCCAATTCAGAGCTTGTCTTGTTATTTTGTTCTCAGGTTTCCTGATGGTGTGACCTATACATCCCTATTTACACTTTATGATCTGCGTCTCGATAGGATCTTGTTTTGTGTCTGCCATAGCCATCACATTACTGATTCTGTCTTGCCATCTGATGTTCAGGATTCTCTAAGGCAGTAATTTACAAAACTCTGTAGTCTTTATGATGTGCTGGCATTTAAATTTTAGTGATAAGAAAAAAATGTACTACCCCTTCATCACCTCAAACAATATATACATGTACATACTTGACATTAGCTAGCATATAATCTTAACATTGTCTATGCTGGCAGTATGGTAAGACAAAGTGAATAATAAACTGCTTCCCATTTTTTGTTTAATAAATTTAATAGCAATTTTTTTATTTTTAAAGTAATTTTCTCATTTAAACACAGAATATATATTTCTCTAACAAATAATCCAATAATGCACTACTCATCTAAACACATTATTGAATTAGGTCAATACATGCCTTATATATTATGTAACAGGAGGGAGAAAAAAAATGCAGGGTTGGACCGGAGATCGAACCTAGGACCTCCCAAACTATAGGTGAGTGCTCTACCACTGAGCTACCCAGACTGCTACAATTACAACATTAGGATCAATTATCAGACCACTGGCACACACTTTTTATTGCAGCATTGTTGGCACTGCATGAATTCACAAAGAATCATGTGTTGCAATTTTTTGCCCTTCTCATTTACTGGTAAAATAGTGAGAAAATGACCAATGATACATTTTTACATTTATTTTTCTTTACCGTTTGGCAATTTTGAGATGCCTTTTTTCTTTCTTGTTTCAATAGTTTCACTACTCAAAATCCTTTTAAATCTGAAGAAACCCCAATTATTAACAACTTTTTTTTTTTAAGAAAAACCAACACATTTCATAGGTTTGCAATGCAGTTATATTGGTACATGAGACAGAGATTTATTTGTATTTGTCCTCGAGTTGATGTTGCATAAAGAGTAACCTTGGTTCTTGACTTTTTCTCTATAGGCAGATTGCCAGTCAGCTTTGAGACTGATTCTTTTGCTTACCAGTTATTAAAATAATTTGCTGCATTGGAATATTTCATTCATTTTTCTGAACTAGTGGTTGATTTCACTGCTGTTAGTTTTTTTTTTTTTTTTTTGGTCTAAAGTCAAATCAGTTTTGAGGTAAATTTATGAACACAGATTGGTTTATTTTTAAACCACTGATAACCAGATCAGAATAATTTTTGTATGCTTAAAACAGGTCATTTTATATTATGTTCTAATGTATATCTTGGTTTTTGTAGAACTTTCTTAACTTTGGTGTTAGTGCTAGAAAGCTCACAGTATAAAGTGCATATGTCTGTTATTTGCTATCTGCTTTGTAACTTTAAGGTACATGTACTAGAACACCAAGACATCACTGGTAGCTAGCCCTGAAAAAGAAAAATGTAAATAAATAAATAAATAAATAAATAAACAGACAAACAGACATCCATTCATCCATCCATGCATGCATCAATCCATCAGTTCTTTAACAACAGACGAAGAAATATTGAAAAAAGAAAATGGAATCAAAAAGATAACGTTTTACCCGTATATGATAGCCATTATGAAAAATCTGAACTAGCACCATATCCTCGATTTTTTTTTTTTTTTGTTTTTGTTTTTTTTTTTGTAAATTTGGGCCCTTTTATGAGGTGTTTTTCAAATATTTTCTTTTTTTACAGGTTAAAAATTTAAAGAGAACAGATTTTTAATCAGCAGTTAGATGTTTTGTTGGTAATGTAGCTTACTTTATTTACCTTTATGCTTGATCACACACATACACATAATTCCTATAGATAGATAAATCAGAATCTTGCATTAATCACATTTCATTTACACCAAATTTATTGCATTCAATACAGAATTTTAAATGAAAAAGAGGATATACTTTAATTTGTCTTCCAATATACCTGATTTAGCCATAGGCATTTTTATTTCCATATCAATTTATCAATGATTTTATCATATAATAGGACATTCAAAATATTCACTAGTTTCTAGATATTTTCAATATTTTTGCTTATGTTTTATTTATATTGTTAATATGTGTTTATAGTTCTTTTTTGTAGTTACTTTATGGCATATAACCTACCGTCACTTTTGGTCCGGATCTTGTGTCTTTTATCAAGAACCATTTTTGACCATGGTTGATGGTAAGTTATAACTGTGTAATGGAAATATCATTTATGTTATTTTACCATTTTATTTTGGAAATGATTGGGTAGAAATGTAGCTCTTATCATACCAGTAATGACACTTACCATACCAATTGTTACCCCTGATATGATATACATGTATGTGTAGAAAATATGGTCCCTCTCATACCAAAATATTATTAGCTCACCTGAGCCGAAAGCTCAAGTGAGCTTTTCTGATCAAAATTTGTCTGTCGTCGTCGGCAGAGCATTGTCGTCGTCGTCCGCGGCGTAAACTTTTACATTTTCGACTTCTTTTCTGAAACTATGAGGTAGATTTCAATGAAACTTAGTCAGATGCATATATTGGCCAGTGCAATTCAGATTTGTTCGTGACGTTGTTATGGCTCCCAAAACTAGGTCAAGATGACCCATCGTTCCAAAAAACTTAAAAAATCTTCTTCTCCGAAAGCGATAATGGGAGATATAATCTGATGTGATATTTGGCTTCTCTAGGGTCTTAAGCTTATAAATTGTTCATTTCGTGAAATTTGGTAAAAAATTAGGTTACGCGTTTTTGCGTTTAATTTTGAAAATTTCGTAAAATGGCTTCAAATTATTATAACTTGACTATATGAATAGATATTGACATGGGGTTTTCAGTTTTAACTTTTTCTTGAAGTAACCTTCAAAATGGGGTCAAGGTCAAAGTTTAAGGTCATGACCTAGTTTGTAATTTGTGCAGTTTTAGGCTTTTTTCTTCCAAATTATAAGAGATATATAATATTAAAACATTGTTAAAATGTTTAGCAGGACAAAATGTAAAAAGGTACAAAGTTTCGTAACTGTATGATAATGCATGTAGGAGTTGTTGCCCCTGAAATGTTATTTTTTTGCTAAAAAAAAACTAAAATTGTGTGTTAGCTTGAAAACTATAAAGTTTTTGTATAGGCATGTATTTTAGAATATTGTAGGTATTGACATGACGAACATTTTGATATATGGCTCAAGGTCATACATTCAAAGGTCAAGGTCATAGGTGCATAAAAAGACTGAAATTGTTAATTATCTTGGAAACTATTAACTTTTTGTATTGGCATGTATATTAGATTATTGTAGGAATTGATATGGTGATCATTCTGATATAAGATTCAAGGTTTTATGTTTGAATGTCAAGGTCATAGATGTATAAGAAGACTCAAATTGTTAATTATCTTGACAACTATTAACTTTTTGCAAAGGTATATATATTAGAATTTTGTAGGTATTGATATGACAATCATTTTGATATGTGGCTCAAGGTCATACATTCAAAGGTCAAGGTCATAGGTGCATTAAAAGACTGAAATTGTTTATTATCTTGGAAACTATTAACTTTTTGTATGGCATTTATATTAGAATATTGTAGGAATTGATATGGTGATTATTCTGATATAACAATCAAGGTCTTACGTTTAAAGGTCAAGGTCATAGATGCATAAAAAGACTCAAATTGTTAATTATCTTGAAAACTATTAACTTTTTTGTAGGCAATGTATATTAGAATATTTTATGTATTTTTGCAAATGATTTTGGATATATCCTCAGGTTGGCCATGTCCTCAGGTGAGCATTAAGGCCCATGGGCCTCTTGTTATATGTAGGATTTTGTTTCCATTTTAGATATTTTTGATCAGATAATAATAATAATAATAATAATAATAATTATAAAATATTGATAAAATTTGATTATGCTATCACACTGTATCTCAATTAACCTAGTCATAAGCCTATGACAGGTGGTGCTGGAGAAACTTGAACATCTTACCCTACCATAACAAATGGTCTACCAGAAAATATTTGGTGCTAATTTGTGCTGTTGCTGGTTTTAATTTTAAAATATGTAATTTTGTCTATTTTGGCAAATACTTGCTCAGCTAAAATTAGCAATTAAATATAAATTTTCTTAAAATGAACATTGAGATCCAGCTTGATTAGCTGAGAAAACTATAAAAATTCTAAACTGAAATGCAATTGATTGCTTTGAAAATTTCATGATGGTCAATGAGATGAATTTTTCATTCAAGCAAGAGATGATAAGATAATTAATTGTAAAGTTGTAATCAGTCATTAAATACCCCTTCAGCTCACTCGAACCCATTTGCTGAATTGAGCTTTTGTGATTATTTTTTCTGTCTTTCTTTGTGTATCACTCTCTTTGTATGTTAGAGGTCAGTGTTTTAACCTCTGTTGGGTCTGACTAAGACTTTAAGATAGGTAGTAACTGTTCCTTTGCCATGCACTTGGCATTTATAAATGAAATCTATGGGGTTCTTTGGAAGAGACCTTAAAAATCAATACCTCTTGTCATGTCATGTGCTGCATGCCAAAAAAACCCTCCGTGCACATTGCCCAAAGGGCACTGCAAAGGTCAAAATTTCTTCCACTTTACCTAAAGCTGGTGACATCTCAATTTAAGTTATATATCTTGAATGGGACATAAAACTCCATTCAATCAATCAGTCAATTGTGCCATGTATCATTTTATTGGTAACATGCCAGAGACTACAGTTTTTGTCCAATCTTCATCAAAGTTGTTAAAAGTGGTTTTCTGAACAGAGAGAAGGTCAAGATTATGTATGGGTCATGTTGTGTAACTTGATTAAATAAAAACACTCTAGAGGCTAAAATATTAGTCCAAATTTTTATACTTATGTGTAAATGATCCTTTTTACCAGTTAGCTACATGTGTATCTTTTCAGTATGTTTACTCATTGAGTATGCCACTGAGTCAAATCAAAAACCTATGTAACATGATAGAATTTGCAATTTAAGCATGATCTTCATCAAACATTCTCAAAATTATTTGCTTGCCAAAGCAAAGTCAAGTTTGTATGTAAGCCAAGCTTGGTAAATGAGTTAATCACTACGACAATCAGCAATCACTCTTGATCACATTTTGTGCCCAATCTACTTCAACTTGCCAAGAATGATCTTAAAAAAATCAGTTTTATAAATAGATTTGGGACATAAAGAAGCTCAGGGAGCTGATTCAATCATATTCAAAATGTTTTGCCTGGTTTAATCAATTCTTTTAAGCTAGACTGTTTTTAGCTCACCTGAGCAGAAAGGTCAGATGAGCTATTGCTATCTGTCTTTGTTCATCGTTTGTCGTCCATTGTGCATAAACATTTTAATTTTCTCCTCCAAAACCACTTGGCTAGATTTAATGAAACTTTGGTACCATCATGCCTGAGTGAAGACCTATCAAATTTGCAAAATGAAGGAGTTATGTCCCCTTGTGGCCCCATACAGGGGGAAATAGCGAAAACTTAAAAAAATTTTCTCCTCTGAATGTAGGTATACCTTAGTTATTTCATGCATTAAATACTTAGGTCATCTAGTTTCAGATTTGCATAAATGGAAGCCATGGGCTCAAAATGGGGAAATGACCAGGCAGTTAGTTGAAAATTGCAAAAATTATATATTTGTCAATATATCTTGAAAACTATTAACTTCTTGTATAGGCATGTAGGTATTTTGTAGGTATTGATACAACAATCTTTTTGATATATGGATCAAGGTCACAGATTTAAAGGTCACAGCTATATAAAAAAACTGAAATTATAAATTATCTTGAAAACTATAAAGTTTTTGTATAGGAATGTATTTTAGAATATTGTAGGTATTGATGTAACAGCCATTTTGATATATGGTTCAAGGTCATACATTCAAAGGTCAAGGTCTTAGAAATTGTAAACTATCTTCAAGTTGAAAACTATTAACTTTTGTATTGGCATGTATATAAGGATATTGAATGTATTGATAAAATAATCATTTCGATATATAATTTAAGGTCATACATTCAGATGTCAAGGTCATAGATACATAAGAAGACTGAAATTGTTATTTTTCTTTACAACTATTAGCTTTTTGTATAGGCATATACATTAGAATATTGTTCGTATTGATATGATGATCAATTTTGTTATATGGTTAAAGATCATAGGTTTAAAGGTTAGGACATAGCTGCATAACCTATACTGAAATGGTTAATGAGTTGGAAATTATTCATTTTACTTTTGTTACTACATGCATATTTGCTATTTGTAAATGTGACAAGATTTCTGATTTTTTATTTTGGCAGTTCCAAACTTGAGAAAACTTAATTTTTGTAATAAATTCTTTGCAAACAATTTTGAACATATCCTCAGGTGAGTATCAAGGCTCATGGGTCTCTTGTTATTTTTGACATATTTGGTTAGTCAGTGGATGTTTAGGTTAAAAAAATAAAATAAATCAAAAATAAAATGAAATAAAGTAAATTAACAAAAAAAATAAACAAATAGATGAATAAAACATAATGTATGTATACATGTACATACAAATTGAAAAAATGACAGAAACTGCAACATAGAATGCAAAGTGTTTTGGTAAATCTTTATCAAACTTGCCAAAAATTTTCAGATTTAAATAAGCTAGGCCAAGAATGCATATGGGTCATGCTTGATAATAAAATTGGTATGCCATTAGGCCAAACTATTAAGAAATCTCTTGAAAAATTGTTTCAGATGCGTTTATTCTTAGATGACTATGCAAGCATTTGAATTTGGTTTTCTACATCATGTAAAGGGATTTTTTACCGCCTTGTTAGCACATTGGTGGAGCATCTGTAACGTCATCTCAATTTAAGATATTGCCTCCTCGCCTTGTGCTCGATATTTGGATGAAAAAATATTGACTGATTCGGCTTGTGCCAGGCTGATGAAGTACAGGAGTAGTATGCTTGTCTGCTGTGGCATACTGACTCAGTAAGCTAGCACCTAACCAAAAAGTCACCATAAGTGCACACTAATACACAGCAGACTATAACCCACTCACACATCCCATGCATACACGAACTTGTTATTTAGCTCAACTGGCTAAAGCCAGCTGAGCTTATGGCATGGCGAAGCATGTGTGCGTGCGTGTGTGTGTGCATGCATGTGTGCATGCATGCATGCATGCGTAAACTTTGGTCTTCTCCTCTGAAACCACTGGGTGAATTGGAACCAAATTTGGTGTGGAAGGTCCCTACATTGGCCTGACTAAAGTTTGTACCAGACAACCCCGCCCGACATCCAAGATATCCGCCATTACTATAAATAGAAAAAACACAAAAATGGCCATTGTGGATCCATTTTTCCACCAATTAAGCTTAAATTTGAAATGTAGAAAGTATATCTTGGGGGATTCAATATATGTAACGGGTTTTTGTGAGAAATTTTTCGTTGAACCAATTTTCAAGAATTATGCAAACTAGGTGTAATATTTAGTGAAATCTTTGAAAAACTTCTGCTCTGAAACCACTTGGCCAATTGGAATGAACTTTTGTGTGGAAGGTCCCTACGTCAACCTGACTAAAGGTTGTACCAGGCAACCCTGCCTGACATCCAAGATGGCTGCCGTAACTAAAAAAAAAATGGCCATTGTGGATCCTTTTTTCCACCAATTAAGCTCAAATTTGAAATGTAGAAAGTATATCGTGGGGGATTCAATATATATAACAGGTTTTTCTGAGAAAATTTTTATTGACCCAATTTTCAAGAAATATGCAAATTAGTAATATTTAGTAAAAATCTTCTTCTCTAATACCACTGGGCGAATTTGAACCAAATGTCATGTAGAAGGTTCCTACATTGGCCTGAAAAAAAGTTTGTACCAGTCCAAGATGCCCGTTGTTACTAGATATATATAAAAAAAGACAAAAATAGCCATTGTGGATCCATTTTAAGCTCAACTGGCTAAACCCAGATGAGTTTATGGCATGACGAAGCGTGCCTGCATGTGTGTGTTGCAAATGAGCTTCAATGAGGCAAAAATTGTCATAAGCTCCATTTATTTCCCATCTTTAGCTGATGAACCAATTATGGTAACCACATCACATAGTGGTCTTAAGCATTTGATGTTACGAATCACAGCACCTCTCAACCCTGACATTGAACATTAACGTCCCAGTGGCGCTAGCACTTCATCTTTGAAAGTTTGTCAGTTAACTTGCTGCTTGGTCGTGGTTTTCTCCGATACTCCAGTGTCCTCCACCATTTCCAAAACTGACAGTCTCTGTATAAGTGAATTATTCTTGAGTTGAATGTTAAACAGCATTACAAACAAAAACAAACATTGTCTTACATATGCTGCCAGTTGAGCATCACAGGCCCTATTGGGCCTCTTGTTATATTAATCCATAGAGATAAATAACCTTGCTTTTATCATGAATATCTGAAAAATTGCTGATGCGGCATTTAACTACATAAAATCAATAAAGATTTTTTTTTTGATTGCTAAGACATATTTTAACTAAGACATATAACCCTTGTTATGCCCAGGTGTGCTTTGTTAAAATAATTGCAGTTTATTTACTTATTTGCAGATGAACAATATTTTGTTCACGTATTCTAGGACTTCTAACATAAAAGTTAGTTAGATCTAACATAATACTAAACCGTTTAAATTTTTTTCTAAATTTTAGTTTCAGCAAATATGATGGATATTTTACAGACTTTGATTCTGCACTTATTGCTGATATTAGTAATTCTACATTACTCTCAGAGCATAAAAAAAGAAGAAGTAGCTAAAGATGTATACTGTCTCCATTGTGTGGATGGCTATGGTTATAATTCTTTCTGTGCCAGTAGTAGATGTTATCATCAAGATTTAAGACCACAGATAAAGAAGCACTCTGATTCCAGATATATTGAACTAGCTAAAGGTGATACTATTCAGCCCCTGAAGAACCGTGAAAGGTGAGACTTAAATGTACACTAAAGAACTAATATAAGACAATCAGACAAATCAAATTTATATGTTTCTTTTCTTGGTCTGGTTCTTACAATTATAAAATATCACCTATAGAAGAATTAACACCAAAAGAAATAACTTTCAGTGGCTTAGTGGCAATTTTACTAGAGTTTCTTAGTTTGGAATCTTCACTTCTCACCTGTACAATATGATTTTGTTTGTTTCAATATCAACAATTTTCACCCTAAAATTTATAATTTATAACTTGTAATTATAATTGTCATCGTGAGAAGATATTTATTACAAACTAAAAAATCAGTTTGTAGATTTTTCAAAGTAAAAGTTTATTTTAAAATATGGCCATGTTTCCAGCTACCAGTATACCAAACATGCAGTATCACAACCTAACCCTTTAATGGTGATCTTTTTGAAAACTTGTTTTCGATCTGAAATATTATCAAACCTAAATATCCAAGAAACCTCTTGTCTTGCACGCTATTGATTACATTAAAGGAAAACAATGATGGACACATTACTACAGCTGTACAAAGATAGATGGGCCTCTCTTTATCATTCAGACTTATTCAATGTCTTTGACTAGCCATCTTGAAAAATAGTATATTTTTAGAATATTATCGATTTTCTTCTCTTGCTTTTTTATTTTATTTATTTTTTTAATTTTTTTTTTTGAAAAAAATGTTAAGAACTTTTTACATTATTAAATGTTTTCTTAGGTTTTCTTCTAGATGGCATAAATTTGTTTTATTTTTAGGTAAAATAAGTTGGTCTTCTTTACAATTATGTACGCGAACTTATAAAGCAATGTTTGTTTAATAAAAACTGTTGTGACCATTAAATAGTACTAGTACCACATGACTTGACATATTCACTTGTGTGTGTCCAAGACAGGGGTTTTGTAATCAGTTGTTCAAGTTTGAGTTTTTTCCCATCATGTCTTGTTCGGTTGGTTATTATTTAATTGTATTGTGTAGTGGTTTTGTTAGGTGTTGCCAAGCATATGTACCTGTTTTTCAGTTGTGAACTCCCTTTACTCTTATGACATAGAAATAGTAGTCTGTATCTAAAGTTTAATTATACAATATACAATATAACCTGCTGTAGAGTTGACCTCTATATTAAGTCCACCTGTCTATAGCAACCGGTCTGAGGTATCCCAAATGAATTTTACTATATAATGAACCTCTATATAAAGTCCACCTGTCTAATGTGAATAAAGTCCACCCTTTTCAGTCCCAAATGACTCCAAAACCTGTCTATAAAGTCCACTTCCACTTATACACAGGTTATACTGTACTGGCATATTATATATCATATTTAATACTATTAATTTTGTGGTCTAGAGATAGTTTTGTGATGTGTACAAACTGTCTTAGAATGACATCATTAACTTGTTTTGATGAAATATTACAGTACAGTATTGTATTATTGGCTGTATAATATATGTCAAGTGTTTGTGATTATAGTAAGATCATAGTTATCTTGTTAAAGTGTGTGGTGTAGTTTTATTCCTTTTGCTTTTAAGGACATATCTTTCTTATTTACTTCAGACAGAAATGTTTCTTTTGGAGCAGATTTATGAACACCAATGAATATCTTCGAAATGTTATCGAAAATTATCATGAAAACTTTTATTTTCACATGCAAAGATATTTCGGTAATAATGTAAATTCCAAGTGTAGTCTCAGTGCTTTGAGGGAAACCGATAAAGTGTTAGATTTGGAAAGTGATAAGGTTTTGAATGTGAAACAGAATTCAAATGAATCCAGAGACTATGAATCCTATATAAAAACATGGATTATTTTCTCAGTTTTGATAGCCATTCTGACTAAGAACGCTTCTTCATTCTTGTCAATGACATTTAATAACGAAAAAGAGTATAACTTTACAGTAATTGAATGCACAAAAGTGTCAGTGTTAAATAACATTAAGTGTATTAAAAACAATGCATTGGAGCCCAAGGACAACGACAATCCTACTGAAGCAATAGAAAGATGTACAGATATAACTACTGAGAATCACAAACCGAGTATCAATAGTAAATGTAACCAGACCCTTAACTGTTCTAACAATTCATGCACATCAGAATGCAGAGAAGAATCAATGATAAAAGAGTCAGATTCATGCATAAAATCAAACACAGTAGTTTCAGTCTGTCCTGAAACTGATTGTGTAAACATGACAAAAAACATTGACAAGAGTATTAAAAGCAATGAATGTGAATTCACAAACCAAAATACAAAGCAAGTTTTAATTCGTCCTTTTTTAAAGAATGGTTCTTCGGGGTCGCCTGCTATAAATATAAACATTAAAAGCTACATCAACCAAATTGATGACAACATAAAGAGGATTGTAGCACATCATAGACAAAATAGACAAAAAGAAAAAAATATATTACGGAAGAGAAGAAGTAGACCAGATAATTCTAAAAAATTCTTCAGAGGCGGTCTGAGCCACTTTGATCAGCAGAGAACAAGAAGTAATAAATTCCAAACCATAAGTAGTGTATCTAAGGTAAACACAACTGCATACAACTTATTTAAAATGGATGAAAATTTTTTTGATATAAAAGATAACAGTTTCCAACAGCAGTCTGTTGAAGAAAGAACCGAAGAAGTAGGTTGTTCTGAGATATTACCCCGTCTTGCTAAAAACATAAATAAGGAATGTGAGGAAGGTACGAATACAACTGAATCCATTTGCAAAATGAAACTAGATAAAATCAAGATGACAGAAAAAAAGTTTATTAGGAAACCACATACTGGTGAAATTTCTGTTTCATATAAAAAACTATCAAGTTTATCCATGAACAAAAGAAAGGCATGGTTATTACAAAAAGAAATTCATAGCTGGTTCTCTTCCGGATTTTTAACATTTCCTGACTACAAGTCGTTTTCACGTGAATGGCACAGAAGTTCTTTTCCAGAACGGAGATATCATGTTTATACATTGTTGACGATGCAAGAAAGACTAGAAACATTCAGAGTTTGGCCCAGTGATGCTGTTGTCTCTAAGATAGACCTAGTTGAAGCAGGTTTTGTTTACAAGGGAGAGGGTTATCAAGTTGAATGTGACACATGTCATTTAGTCAAATCTGATTGGTTAGTTGACGATGTTCCTCTTATTATTCATAAAAAACTTAAACCAGATTGTGAATTTTTGAAAACGACATTTCCTGACTTACAAGTGCTAATAAGTCAAAATGAAACAGATAATGCTAACCAAGTGAAAGGACACCAGTCATTAGTAAATCAGATGGATTCAATGTCCATTAGAAATCATGCTTCACAAAACGAGTTAAATTTACCCACAAATGTAAAAAACGAGGAAACACAGAGAAACATGCGGCCCCAAAATAGTTTTATCACTGCGCCTCAACAACAGCCGTTATTTGATGGAGCTTTTACATCAATGAACCCGAGTACATTGTTTCCACCAGGTGCAACAGCTTTACCAACCAATGATGGACTTTCAATAGCAGGAGTTCCACCAAGACATCCAGACTTTGCTACAATTCAACAGAGAATATGGACTTTTAGACCTTGGCCATATGGACATATTCAGGATCCAGTTTATCTGGTGGATGCTGGTTTCTATTATATTGGTTAGTTGTTTTACATTCGATATTATTATTATTATTATTATTTTAATACTTAGTATATAAAACTACATATATATATATATATATATATATATATATATATATATATATATATATATATAACATAATATATATAACAGGACTGCTACTGTGTTCTTTTCTGTTGCTAAGAACTTCATTCTTTTGTTTAATTCCTTAATTTTTATAATATCAAATATAAACTCTTTAAAGCATTATATAAGCAGTAAGTGTTAATTATATTTAAATAATATTGATTAAAAATTCCTCCTCATTGTTTTTCATCTGTTTAAAAACTTGAAAGTTACGCACTTGAAATTTAATTTCAATGCATTAATTAATTAATAAATTGTCTCAATTATTTGCAAGACTTTGAATTTATTTTGTCGAAAGTACATGTACTCTGCCTAAAATTAGATTTAAATAAGCTTTATTATTCAGTATCAAAGTAGTAATGGGAAGTAAGTTTAACTTTGTTTTTTTTGTAAGTTGATTTTTGTTTTATTTTAGGTAAAGAAGACATTGTAAGATGTTATTTTTGTGATATTGGACTAGCAGAATGGGATGCAGAAGATGATCCATGGGCAGAACATGCAAGGCATTCACCAGAATGTGAATATCTGAAGAGAGAAAAGGGTCTAGAATTTATAGAAAATATACAAGTGTCATGGAGACAGGTAAAGTTGAAGTTACTTGACATTCAAACACAATCCTTATATGCTAAAATGCAAATACAGTATATCACAAACTACATGAATACAAAATATTTAAAAGAGCATCTTTACGGTTCAGAAGTTGAAAAGAGTACAGATCTTAAGTTCACTGTTGATTCATTTAGATAATTGTCAGTGCTCAAGATACATACAAAAACTTATGAAAGATAGATATTGAGAAATATTTTTTGAATATGTACAACATGTACATGTAGAAGTGGAGAGCAAAAATGACCACCAAAATCCATAGAGTTTCAGGTAAGACCATTTATTTTCAATCCAGCTTTATCAATATTTTGTATCCTTTATTTCATCCAATGCAAAAAAAAAAGACTTGTAGATTCTCTGTATGATGTAAATGGATCAATGAAGCTTTTGATTTAGAACGCTTGTTACATTAGTCTACTGACTGATTTTTAGTATAAAAAAGAATAAGAAACTTTGGTTTCATCTTTAGTAAAATAACTCGTTGGTTCATTCAGATTCTATACTTATTGAAATAATAACATATTTTCTAATTCTGAATGAAAAACATTATAATTTAAGAAAAAAATATAAACTAATGCAACCAGGATTTTTTAAAAGAAATTTCTGACAGGAACAGAAAATTGAGACAGCAGATATGGGGAGGGGGGTTGCTTATAAAATATCGAACTTCGTATGTGTACTGGAGTTTAAAGTCCAGTGATGTTTTTAAAGTGCTAAATAATACCTATCGTTTTTCCTTTTTAAATTTAGTGTTTTTGAGCTTTGGATTTTGTTTATCTTTTTCATGTTTTTAAATATTATTTTTCTTGATAGATCTACTGTCCACGTCATCCAGAGTATTCGGACTATCACGTTAGAGTCGAAACGTATACTAACTGGCCTTCACATTTAGACCAGAGACCAAATGCATTGGCAGAAGCTGGTTTTTACTATACAGGTATTTTTTTTCATATAGAAATAGAACTGTAGATTTTGCAGAATAGCAATAAGCTTAAGCAAAAACTGAAAAACATAAATTCTGCTATAACTGAACTAAATAACCCACATTCATAACAGAAAAGAATCCACTTAAAATAAAACCCAACATTTATGAGGCCAGTTTATGTTCTGGTGGTTCTCTTGTAAACCTTTTGTAGTATTTTATATTACATATCTGCTTATCATGAAATTCCTAGCTGCAATTTACAGCCTCGGATATCGAAAATAATAGAAGAAAAAAACTGACACGTATAAATGTACTTTTATTTGAAAACAGCCACTACAATCAAGAAAACGAAACAATACAAAACAACAGGACAAAAAAAGGACATTCATTATTTTTAAATGCTCTACTTTAGACATGTACTGCAGTAAATATCCTGGAGTGTGGTTATACCACTACTGCAAAGTCCCTGACACACCTCTTAATTTTCACCAGACATCCGTAAATATGTGAAAACACAAATTGACCTTAAATTTGATCATTCAGATTGAATAGAATTTTATAGAAAGAGCTTAATTTGGTAAAATTGTACTGTGTTATGGATACATATTTGTAAATCCTGAAAGATTTTGAGGACTTAATGGTTTTGATTTTGAAGAAACCAATACATGTTGTAACAAGATTCGAGTTATGTTGCTGCTAAACATTTCAATGGGACAATAGGTTGAGTTATTTTGTACTTTGCTTTATGTTTTCTTTTGAATTATCTTGGTTCAAGTTTATTTATTTAAGGTTTCATTCAGTTCAAATGTTTGTGACCCTTGCTTTTGCCAAGAATTATCATTTACAAGTTTCTATTTTAAGGTGAAGATGATGTCGTAAGATGTCATTATTGTGATGGTGGGCTTCGTCAGTGGGAGCCAGGAGATGTACCATGGACAGAACACGCTAGATGGTTCCCATTCTGCAAGTATATTGTCAAAATTAAAGGTCTGGCGTTTGTGGAAGACATAGCCAGAAGATATAATCTTCTAACACAAAGTCAGGTAACTATAATAATTTTATATGTAATACCTTCATCTAAATTTGAGACACAGAACTTTTAATGACCAACTAACTTTTGTCTTGATTTTCTACTTTTGCATCAACATTAGTTAGTCAGACAGTAGTACAAATAATGTAAGACCAGAAACAAGTCATGAAACAAAACAGAAACAAAGTATTTATTCCCAAAATATCCCATGATCCTTTGTTTGTTGTTTTGTATTGATATTGCCACTTATATTTTTGAAGCTGCAGATAAATGTATTTTATTGTATATCTGAGACTTTACGATGTTTCAGAAATATGCTTATATTTTTAGTTTGCAGGCTGTAATAATTATATCCACTGTAAAATTAGTTTTAGGAATCACCATACCTGCCTGTCTGTCTGTTCATCAAAATGTCCAAGTCAAATCGTTTTGCTTCATTACTGGATGGATGCTGATCAAATTTTGTACAAATGTAAACCATCATGCATCAATATGTCACATACCACATTTTTATCAGAATTCAAGGTCACAGGGTCGAATAAAGATGTGGGAGGTTTGGATGGGGATAGGGTATTTGACTCTGAAAAAAAAACAGTTCCAGTTGTAACTTGTAAGAATATGTACTGCATTGTAGAAACACCATAAAAATTGGAATAACAGTTATCAATAGCATCCATAAAGATAAACTACAAATGGAGAGAAGGTTGGAAAATATGATGCATAGTTCTATACCGTATATGAAATAATCCTGGTTTGTTGTAATTATAGTATTTTTCATTTTAGGCTGTAGATCCAGAAACACAGATGATAGATGATGCATTTTCTGAAGGTAAGTTTAAACCCATGATAAAAATCTGAAAAAAAATATTTAAAAATGTCTTGCTCTTAAAAAAATCATAGGATATATTAATTTTTTTGTGGTCATTCTGCAACGCTTAATTTACAGAATTTTTTTATCATTTAAACAGAAGGTTCTGAATATAAAAATGCCAATAGATTTGAAAAATTAAATGTAAAATGCACCCTTATGTTGACAAAAAAGCCTTTCAAGTTAACAACAACAACAATAATAACTAGAGATTGTAACTGGGATACCAGTTACGTATGATTCCCCACCATCCATAATCTATATATTGTCTAAAATATACACCTGCTGATGGACTGATCTCGAGATGGATTGATAGTATCCATTACTAGTAATCGAAAGCTGACTAAGAGAAAGGGCGGAAGACAAGTAAATTTAAAGTTAACATCGAATTGTACAATTATAATTCGAGCAGTATTCATTTTAATATACATTTTCATTCCCTCATACCCCATTGTTGCAACAATGTTTTTTGTTAAAAGAAACCAGTTGATCACGGGAGTCAGAATCTGCATGTATAAATTTATAATTCGAAATGTATGTAAATTATACAAGTTCAATAGATCAGAATCATGCGTTCTGTCTTCTGACATAGGTCCTATCCATTAAATTGGCAATTCTATTAGCTGGTGTATTTTGATTGGACAGGTATTCAACTTTGATTGATAGCAAATCTATTTCACGAACTGTGAGGTGTTTAACCAACAAATTTGATTGACGTGTGTCATGACTGTGAAGTAGCCATAACCTACATATTAATGGATAATTGACAAAGAGATTAAAGCAATTATCCATATCAAAACATGTAATAATGCTATTGAATTTGTTTACAATTCTTTGAATAGGAATTTAATCTTGTAAACTTGCCTTAAGAAATGAAATCAAGTATGCCATAAGATAGTGTTTCTTGACTGAGGGTGGGTGTTAAGAATTCTGGCTTCCCACCCCTACCCTCTCTTGAAAATGATTTCCTGGAGGTTTTTATCACTTTTTTCAAAAGTCAATAATGAACAAGAAAATATACAGATGAGTGGAAAGGATTTTAACTATTTAAAAGCTATACATGTACATAGCACCACCTACAGTGGGAAATGACCTTAGGTGCCCTTTATTAATATCTCTCTATTCAACTTTTCATAAGGAACCAGAAAATACATAAATTAGGGGTGGGGATTTCAATAGTTTAAAATTAACTTAGCACCACCCAGCCCTACCCTTCAGTGGGAAAGGACCTTAGGTGTCTTTGATTAGTGTCATTCTTTTCATTTTATCATTAGGAACCAGAAAATATATACTTTAGGGATGGGGATCTCATTAGTTTATGAATTATGACAAAGCCCTATATATGGTTTTATAGCACACCGCAAAATGTTTAAGGAAAAATTGGTGATTTTTGTTTTTAAGATCCCATCTTCCTGTCCCTCACCCAATAAATACCCATGAATGTAAAACTTTAATGGTGCAGGAACCTATGCTAAAATTTTGAACGAGATTGAATGATGCGTTTAACTTGTTCGGCAGTGCTGATAAAAATTTGATATATTTTTAACAATTTAATACATAGTAACTGAGAATTTATTAAGAACAAATTATGTATGTGAGAAAGAGGTTAGTCACTTAATTAACATTTAGTTCATAAACATACAATCATTTTTGTTTAGTGCTTAACTTTATACATTAATTCAGATTACCCATTTTTATCGGGCGCTCATATATCTGAGAAACTGAATAAGAAAGAAGAAGATTCTGTAAGAGTTATCTATCTTTGTACGTATTGGACAGAAAGATGTTTGGAATTAAATTACGCAATTTACACGCACCGACCGCTGAGCCGTCGAGATAGAAAAAAAATTGATCATTTATCCATATCTACCAAGATAGCAGATTGTTGGTACCAAATTTCATCGAAACCCATCATACCGTTTCCGAGTTCTGCACCGGACAATTTTAAGGAAGAAAAAAAATTATAAAAATAATAATAATAATAATAATAACTAGAGATTGTAACTGGGATACCAGTTACGTATGATTCCCCACCATCCATAATCTATATATTGTCTAAAATATACACCTGCTGATGGACTGATCTCGAGATAAAAATAATAATAATAATAATAATAATAAGAAACAGAACGAAAACAATATGATTCCCCACCTTTGGGTTGGGAATCATAATAAGAAGAAGAAACAGAACGAAAACAATATGATTCCCCACCTTTGGGTGGGGAATCATAATAATGATAATATTATTATTATCATCATCATTATTATTATTATCTCTAGTTATTGTTCTATTGTTAGATATTTTATAGTTTTCTACTCTTTTATTTTAAATTTAATCTTTAAGCATTTGTTTACAGACTAAAATTCAGACTAAAATTTTGCTTCTTACAGACGTTAGGTCTACTTACAAAACTTTCAAATCCCATGCCAGTATGCAAGTTTGCTTTTTGTTTTATAAACCTAACATTGCCATATAGCGATGCTGGAGCATATTGTAATAGTTCTGCATTTATATGGATTATCAATGGTAAACGTATGTTGTTGCAAACTTAATAAAAATAATGTAGAAATATTTCATCAGTGCTCTTGCAGAGACTTAATTTTACATTTTTTTTTCAGGTGAGCGATACAGTAACCTACCTGATGCTGTTTACGACAGAATTCTGGAACTTGGATACACATGTCAACAAATTAACCGTGCTTTCCATTATCATGTCCAAATGACAGGTATCATGAAAATAATACCTACAATATACTTAGTTCCACTCTTTAGCTTCTGCTCTGAATTACTTCAGATTCAAGCTCTAGTTCTTTCTTGGACTGTTTCTGATGCATGTGTTGAAAATAAATATTGATTACGGTAGCTTTGCTTGAGCAACTTAATTAATTATTGAAATAAAATTTTTTGGAAAAATTCCGACTCACTTGAACCATACACAGATAAAATTATTTCAAAAATTTAACTCAAGCTTTATTGGAGGTGTTTATCTTATCAAATTTAAAGTTCTCTTAATTGTCTTTTGTGCTACCAAAAGCAGGTTGGGGAAATGTAGATATTAGTTTTAAAATCTGATCATACCTTACTTTTATGATAGATAAAACATGTTATATTTCAATCATTAATCTTTGTTTAAACTATGGCTTTAATTATAAGGTTCTTAAGAACACATGCTATTATATCTGTTACTCTGTGCCCAAGTTTGCTATTATATCTGTTACTTTGTGCCCAAGTTTGCTATTATATCTGTTACTTTGTGCCCAAGTTTGCTATCATATCTGTTACTTTGTGCCCAAGTTTGCTATCATATCTGTTACTTTGTGCCCAAGTTTGCTATCATATCTGTTACTTTGTGCCCAAGTTTGCTATCATATCTGTTACTTTGTGCCCAAGTTTGCTATCATATCTGTTACTTTGTGCCCAAGTTTGATAGCAAAGTTTATATTTATTAATTCCCTTTTTTTATGAATTATCAAAACATCGAATTAAAAAAAAATACTGCTTGATTAATTGCAAAAAAAGAACATTATAGTTCATTACACAAAACAAGATATAAGCATTTTGATTGAAAATAAGACTTTATACCGGTATATAGTTTTGAAATATTTTCTTAATGTACTTTATGTATTTTGTAAACCTATCTACGTTGATTGTCACTGGTATTAATACTTCAGATCTATCTAAAGCGGATATATTGTGTTTTCTGTTATAGGACGAAGACACGCATCTGCAGATGAATTAACAAACATTCTGTTAGAAAACGACTTCAGTGTTCGATCACCCATAAATAACCAGCCATCAGCTGCTGCAAGTAAGTACAGACAATAAAATATTGGTGCTTGCCGGTGTATTTTGTTTGCAGTAGTTTTCATCGAGTCTAGCATTGCCATAAAGCAATACTTAGTACATGAGTATTACTTTTCCAGTGTCGTCATAGGCAGTGGCGACAGCAGCGGCAGCGGCCTGTCAAAATGTGAAAGTTGATGTCAAAGTAATATACATGTTGTTTCTACTCGATCAAAAACTAACCAAGCAAGACTTTAAATTTCAAGGAATTCTTGTCATATAAGAAGCCTGAAAAAAATGACTTTCGGAAAAACAGTTGCAATCAAGAACATAACCATTTGAAGTTTGTGACAGAAACATACATGTACAAGACAAAACACATGTGAAGACCACTAATTATAAAATCTAGATGAGAACTAGAGTTACAGTCAAGTGGCTGAGGTATAAAATGTTGGAAAGGTTTAAGCCATCTCCCAACTAACCAGTTATATATTTAATGTACACACATTTAAAATTAAAAAAAAATGATTCCCGTCATTGTTATGGGTAAGTTAGCAAGAAAAGAATTACATGTTATTGAAGATTGTTTAGGCACCTTGAACCGTGTACAAACTTTTAATATCACATTTTTTATCATATTTTCTTAATGTTATTTGTTTGATAAGTTTCGAAACAGAAAACATGGAAATTTTATTGTTGATATTTCTTCATTATTTAGAGACAATAAATTTTTTAAGGCACAGAAATATAAATTGAACAGGTTGTGAGATCATTCAGAATCCACATCAACAATTCATAAACAGTTCTGTCATTCTAGCAGAATAAAGACAATGGGACACCCTCTTTTTGATTGGTTTCTATCACTGAAAATTTTAACCATTCTATAAAAGTTTATAATTTTCGTTTTTCTTGAATATCAACTTGAATACATGTATATACCAAAACCGTATAAAGGACCTGAAATGTTATACTAAAGTTCATTTAATTTTTGTTTTTTATTTTTTTTGTTCTTACTTTTTACAGAACAAGCTGCTATGAAGACACCATCAGATATAGAAAATTTAGGTAAACTTTGTTTGGTGCAATATATATATATATATATATATATATATATATTAGTAAATAAATAAGTATTCCACTGTTAGCACTCTTATTTCCTTTCTGGTTGATGTAATTTTTTCTCCTTTTCTTTGTTTTTTTTTCTTTTGTTTTGTTTCTGTAATTCACAATCTGACACTTATTCCTGCAAGAGTTTTACAAAATGTCCTGTTTTTCTTTATATCTTATGTTAGTCTTTACTGATAATCTCATGATGATGACATTTTGTATTATCTGAAGCACATTGAAAAAGTTGTACTAGAAAATCTTCTACTTTGCTTTAGACAACTTAACCAATAACTGAGAGAGAGAGAGAGAGAAGATAGGTGATATTTAAATATTTTCGTACTGCTTAATAATACATTCTTATTTTAAAGATTTAGTGAAGTGCACGTTTACCGACTTCCGAATTACTTTAACAGATATGACCAAGTTCTTTATAAAATATTTGTTTTTATTTCAGAACCAGAAAAGCTGTTAGATATGAATAAACAACTGAGAAGCCAGTTAATATGCAACATATGTAACAAAAACGAGAGCAGTATTGTATTTAGTCCGTGTGGACATAGAAATACATGTGAGAATTGTTCTAAAGATTTATCCACATGCAAAACATGTGGATCTAGAATTGATGCGAAATATAAATCATACCTGGCTTGAAACCTATCTCGCTTTGCTTTAAAATAAGCCACACACAAGTTCTCCGCCATCCCAGACCAATATGTTCGAACGTCTGTGTGAGCTTTAAAATAACTCTGTTTTAGAACATATTCGGCAGTCATGGCTTCACTCCAAAACTTGAGAGTTGATGGTTTATTGCCTCCCAAAAAAGTCTTTCGGATGAGACTTAAAACCAATGTCCCGTGGTAAAGTTCACGTTAAACAGTTTATAAAATGGCTGCTCCTTCGTTGTCATAATAACCTTTGTTGCCATAATAAAATGTACTGGAGGAAACTATTGCAAACTGAGCCGAGTACCAATATAGATATTATTAGATGTTATTCCTTTTGGACCAGAAATCCATCACTGATTATCACATCTTTGGTTTATCAGGTTCTTAACACAATGTCACGTGGAAATGTCTAGACATTGCTGTATAGGGTCTACATTATCTCGGTTAAAAGAGTTATAGTCTCTTAATGCAACAATCCAAAAGCACTAGTATATTCTGCCAAGAACAAATTGGTCGGCTAGCTTTGCTCCTTAATAGACCTGTTGACCATACTGCTATCTTATACCTAGCAGAAGTCAGCAAGTTAGCAGGCTTTGCTTGATCCTAAAATGCAGATGTTTTTACAAAGCTTACTTGATGAAGGGTCAATCCCAGAAACAGTTTTCTTTTTCATCTTTTTTAGTAAATGCACAATTTCCACCCTAGATAGCAGTATTGCCTAGTTGTATTATTGTTTGCATTGCAAATACTACAATATAGGATTGCTCTATTATAGGGTTGGCCGTATTATCATTAAGTTGCTGTGCTTAAGTATTTAATTTCAGCGAGGAGATAGGTTTCGACCCAGTATGTTAGTAATATATATATATATATATATATATATATATAAGATAAGATAAAGTGTAATCTATCATGCACACAATCAGAAAATATTTAAAAAAAAAAAAAAAAAAAACCAAGAAAAGTTATATTGATGCAAAGTATGATATCAGCCAGAGTTTTTAAGATCTAATGACTTGTACAAACATGTAGTAAACATAAGAGATAATTAAAATGAAGAAAGTACTAGTATATAAATTAATTATGTATTTAAACAATAATTGATAAGGAAATCTGTCGTAAGCATATAATTTTGGAATGAACATCGACATTTAAATGTATTAAGTAGATAAGATTATTTCTGTCGTTTAAAATCTTAAAATTGATTATTACATAAAGTTTGGTATTGTAATATGATATCTGTGTATAAAGAAATAATTTTTACATGTTTAAAAACCTGATGCATGAAAATGTTCATTCGTAAAAGAACACAACAACAATGTGATTCCATGATATGTTAAACTGTAGAAAATCTCCAACTTTTTGGCAAATATATTGAACATGTTTGCAAGGTAAATTAATGTTTGTTGTATTTGATCATTGTCTAGCGAAATTTTTTTAAATTTACTTTCAAGGTTCAAAGTTTTTATATTCACATTGCAAGTTATACAAAAGAGAGAGTGTGTACAATATAATTATTATCAGAAGTCCATGAATTACTTCATGGACTTCTGTTATTATCTATACAAAAATATATATTTACATACCTTATCCATTACACATTTGCATCTTTTATAAGTAATAAACGCATATATACCTGTCGGAATGACTCTCATAAATGATAGTACACAAGTTTTTAAATAATCCAAACAAGCACTTTATTTTACCATTCGTCTGATGTGTAATTATTACAAATAGACACATTCATTACAATTGTCAAATAAAGAACATTTTATTTACTTTTTTGTTTGTGTTTAAATATTTTATTTGATTGTTTCAAATAAATGATGAAAACTGTATCAATGCAAATTTTGATATATATACAATATACTGACATGGTTCCTATGATAGCGTGTTCTTTATTATGCCGGGAATGTTTTAATTGGATTTTCAGTTTTTCATGTATATAAGTAATTTATTGTATATATACACAAGTTCTTGTTTTATTTGTTTGCAAAAATATTAACATATTTAACTGTTATCTTTTATTTGTGATTTTTTCAAAGAATAACTAGTTCATTACATCTGAATTTTAGGTTTTAGCATAGATAACAAATAAATAAATAAATAAATAAAATCTGCACACTTTAGTCAATATATCACAATATAAAGTAGCGAAAAAGTTTGTTTTGAACATAAATATAGGGAAGTAAAAGATCTTCTTAAAAGAAATTTTTAGCTGAGTTGAGATATTGCTGTAGAGAGAAATGATGTTATTGTTTACAGTACTTGAACCTGTAACAACTCACATTGAAATTAATTTTAGTTTTTAAATCTTAATATAAAAAAAGCGTATTGCTAGTAGTCATTATGTTCGACTTAAATGAGTATGTAAATGATTTACATCAAGACGCCATAGGCTATTGCCATGGTAACGGGTATATAGTGTATCTTTGTAATGTCAACATCAACATTTACTCAGCAATGCAAATTTCAATATATATATATATTGTTGATTTGTGTCATATTGTGTTCCTTAATGCCGTTGGAAACTTATATTTTTGATTAAAATTGAAATATATTACACCAGTGTATACCTTTTAAATCAGATTATCTGATGTTTCAACTTTGTAATTTATACATAAGTTTGTTTATTTGAAGTATTGGTAGCATGATATGCATATTTATGTAATACTTATAACGTATGACTTGACAAAAGAATTATGTTAATCCATTGCTCAGTGTATTATTTATCTTTGACAAATAAATCTTATCAGATTATTTGATTTGGTTTTTCTTCCTTTGAATATTAGAACTTGTACTAATTATTAAGGTTATTCTCATCCACATGTACATGGTTTACACAAATTTTAAGCAGTTTTGTGTTTTTTTATAACCCCGCCTCAAAGAGGGGGGGTATATAGTGATCCTGATCTCTGTCCTTCCGTCCGTCCGAAATATTATGGTCATGGAAGGAAGGTTCCTTACATTTTTGAAGATTTACCGTTTATCGTTCTGGAGTTATTCCCCTTTTTAGCTCACCTGAGCCAAAGGCTCAAGTGAGCTTTTCTGATCAAAATTTGTCTGTCGTTGTCGTCGGCGGCGTTGTCGTCGTCGTCGTCCGCGGCGTAAACTTTTTCATTTTCAACTTCTTTTCTAAAACTATGAGGTAGATTTCAATGAAACTTGGTCAGATGCATATATGGGCCAGTGCAATTCAGATTTGTTCGTGACGTTGTCATGGCTCCCAAAACTAGGTCAAGGTGACCCATGGTTCCAAAAAACTTAAAAAATCTTCTTCTCCGAAAGCAATGATGGGAGAAAAAATCTGATGTGATATTTGGCTTTTCTAGGGTCTTAAGCTTATAAATTGTTCATTTCGTGAAATTTGGTAAAAAATTAGGTTACGCGTTTTTGCATTTAATTTTGAAAATTTCGTAAAGTGGCTTCAAATTATTATAACTTGACTATATGAATAGATACTGACATGGGGTTTTCAGTTTTGACTTTTTCTTGAAATAACCTTCAAAATGGGGTCAAGGTCAAAGTTCAAGGTAATGACCTAGTTTGTAATTTGTGCAGTTTTAGGCTTTTTTCGTCCAATTTATAAGAGATATATAATATTAAAACATTGTTAAAATGTTTAGCAGGACAAAATGTAAAAAGGTACAAAGTTTCGTAACTGTATGATAATGCATGTAGGAGTTGTTGCCCCTGAAATGTTATTTTTTTGCTAAAAAAGACTAAAATTGTGCGTTAGCTTGAAAACTATAAACTTTTTGTATAGGCATGTATTATAGAATATTGTAGGTATTGACATGACGAACATTTTGATATATGGCTCAAGGTCATACATTCAAAGGTCAAGGTCATAGGTGCATAAAAAGACTGAAATTGTTTATTATCTTGGAAACTATTAACTTTTTGTATTGGCATGTATATTAGATTATTGTAGGAATTGATATGGTGATCATTCTGATATAAGATTCAAGGTTTTACATTTGAATGTCAAGGTCATAGATGCATAAAAAGACCCAAATTTTTAATTATCTTGAAAACTATTAACTTTTTGCAAAGGTATATATACTAGAATTTTGTAGGTATTGATATGACAATCATTTTGATATGTGGCTCAAGGTCATACATTCAAAGGTCAAGGTCATATGTGCATAAAAAGACTGAAATTGTTTATTATCTTGGAAACTATTAACTTTTTGTATGGCATGTATATTAGAATATTGTAGGAATTGATATGGTGATTATTCTGATATAAGATTCAAGGTCTTACGTTTAAAGGTCAAGGTCA
Organism: Tegillarca granosa; assembly: GCA_029721355.1. Taxonomy (NCBI): domain Eukaryota; kingdom Metazoa; phylum Mollusca; class Bivalvia; order Arcoida; family Arcidae; genus Tegillarca; species Tegillarca granosa. The sequence continues at coordinate 51,795,900 of CM056596.1, forward strand.
TAGATGCATAAAAAGACTCAAATTGTTAATTATCTTGAAAACTATTAACTTTTTTGTAGGAATGTATATTGGAATATTTTATGTATTTTTGCAAATGATTTTGGATATATCCTCAGGTTGGCCATGTCCTCAGGTGAGCGTTAAGGCCCATGGGCCTCTTGTTCTGTTTTGAAGTTTTACCCATTTTCAAAACCAGTCTGCAATTGGCGGTTCCCTGAGGGTGGATCACCAGTCTAGTTTAAATCTAACTATAGTCTAGAATTTTACTTCTTATTTCACTGATATATTTTGTTATTCTACGTAGCCCAAATTGCAAGTAACCGCCTCGCCGGTTAAATTCCGTAGCCCAAATTGCAAGTAACCGCCTCGCCGGTTAAACTCCGTAGCCAAAATTGCAAGTAACCGCCTCGCCGGTTAAACTCCGTAGCCCAAATTGCAAGTAACCGCCTCGCCAGTTAAACTCCTTAGCCCAAATTGCAAGTAACCGGTCTTTCTTTAAACTTCGTAGCTCAAATTGCAAGTAACCACCTTGCCGGTTAAAAGGTAGATCGTGTGCCTTGAGAGCTTAAAGTGGGGGGATTTGAACCTTGGTCGGATCATACAGTATTGCAGCATTGAGATATTGCTTCATCGACTGGCGTTTAGAATTTAGATGACAGATTATGGACTAGTTCACCCGATGTCAGGATAATGCGATTTGGGGAGTATTGTACAAAGCAGACGATGAACCACACTACCGAATCACACATAGACACACGTACGAACTTATTCCTAGATTGATCCTTGGAGATAAAAAACTGTGTTTGTTGCGAATAGATAAAATGATGCTGATACGACGATAAACAATATTCCAAGTAACCTAATGCCTAGAACATTCTATGTTTTCAAAAGCAATAAGGTATCTTTCCAATGTTATATATTGAAATCTTTAAACTCTTTAAAGTGTCCTTGGTTTCTTTAAGCATAGAATCGAACACCCGATTGTCACTTACGGAAAAAGTAGACGAATAGTCATATTCTACGTAATTTTTTTCATTTGAAGAAATCTTTTTCAAAGCACGTCATTAAATCACACATTCTCACATGTTTTTTTATCATTATGATTAGCAAAAATGTTTTGATGCAGGTCTCACGTATTTTAGCAATGAAAGTCTCATTGGTTTTAGAGACTGGCATAAGGCTTTGCTTGTCAAGCTCAAGAACTTTAAACAAAATAAACAAAAAAATTTCAGTGACTTTAACAAAATTCTTCAACAGATAAAAAACCTTTGAAATCAAAGATAAACTGACTTTATTTGTACATTTACTTCAACATCTTTAGACTTTTTGGACTTGTGTCATTGGCGTGTTCTAACCCACTAGATCTCCACCTGTTGTTTCTGTACAAGGACAAATGTGTAGCTTCCAGATTCGGTCTCTGTAAAAAAAATAGTACATGAGTATATCATTTAACTCTCTCTCTCTCTCTCTCTCTCTCTCTCTCTCTCTCTATTAAAAATCAATGTTGTTTAATATTTATTACCAGTATGTTCTGACATTATTTCAGTTATTAAACATATTTTTAATAATTTCTCATCAAAATTACATACCAATTACGATTACCAATATGTGACCGTTGTCGTGAGTGTTGATCACTCTTTTTTTACCACATAGCTTTCCACCTACTTTACCCGTTGCCATGGGCAATGGTGGTTGCATTTTGAAATACGTATACCGATTACATGTGTCCGTTGTCATGGACGCTATCACTCTTTTTACTACATAGTTTTCCACGTACTTTGTCCAGTGTCATGGACAATGGTTGTTCCATTTTATAAATAACTTTTACGACTCGCTCATGATCGTTGTCATAAACGCTGACCACTTTATTTAAAGAATATCAATACTACTTATTTATGCCCGTTGTAATAAGCGCTGACCGCTGCATTTAAAGTTTATTTATGCCCGTTGTCATGAGCGATGACCGCTACATTTTAAACATACGTATTCTACTTACTCATGTCCGTTGTCATGGACGCTTACCGCTCCATACAAAACATGACCACTCGGGACCTTAAAATCCATTGCATGGTCGTATGAATTTATGAATCCAGTGTCATAGCAATTTATAAGCGGGGTACAAGCTGAAATAAAGAAGTAACCCCCAATACACACACAACTTAAAAAACTAAGATTAGCTACTGTAGATTACTTATATATCGCGAGAGATTAATTTTCGCGTAAATTCGCGAATACGTCCAATCGCGAATTCAAATATCACGCGAAAATTGTAAAAATCGCGAAAATTTAAACACTCAAGCCAAAGTCAAAGAAATAACATAATTGTCGGCAGTAACTGTTGTGGGTCGGCAGTAACTGTTGTGGGTCGGCAGTAACTGTTGTGGGTCAAGGTTACGCTCTCGCACATGCGCACAAACAACTATAACGACCAAACAACATCAACATAATTCCAAAATGATATAATTTTAATAAATGAAATGAATAGCATTTTTAACAGTAAATGTATGACCAGATCCCGAACATAAATCAGACTGATAAGCTTGGTTAACGTTACGGATGAGTTAGTAGAGGCGTGTTCAAGTTACTGGTTGCTTTCCACTGCACTCGCGCATGCAATTTTTATGTCTATTGAACAGACGCGAGTAATCGCGTTGCATTCAAAATGGCGACCATCGATAAAGAAGAGACTACTGTTGTAAAATAAATTGTGATTGACCAGCCAAGTACTGATTTATCCTTGGCTTCCACATCATATTAAGAGGAAAAACAAGTCGTTTCGTTTTTTATTGATAATACAGAGTATGTCAAATAGTTCCACGCATGCCAAAGACAAAGTACAGGTTCCCTTCCTTTGATTGTTTGAATGGACGTTGTAGACGCGAAAATAAATATGTTTCTGGATTGTAGACGCGAATTCATGTATACGCGAAATGAAGCTCAGGTGTAAGTACGCGAAATTTGATACTCGCGATATTAAAGTAATCTACAGTATTGTCCAATTGCTTTCCCGTCTGTCATCTGTCGTCTGTCCCGCTTTAACATTTTTTACTTTAATGGTGTCATCCATTAAATGGACGTTGTAGACGCGAAAATAAATATGTTTCTGGATTGTAGACGCGAATTCATGTATACGCGAAATGAAGCTCAGGTGTAAGTACGCGAAATTTGATACTCGCGATATTAAAGTAATCTACAGTATTGTCCAATTGCTTTCCCGTCTGTCATCTGTCGTCTGTCCCGCTTTAACATTTTTTACTTTAATGGTGTCATCCATTAAATGGACGTTGTAGACGCGAAAATAAATATGTTTCTGGATTGTAGACGCGAATTCATGTATACGCGAAATGAAGCTCAGGTGTAAGTACGCGAAATTTGATACTCGCGATATTAAAGTAATCTACAGTATTGTCCAATTGCTTTCCCGTCTGTCATCTGTCGTCCGTCCCGCTTTAACATTTTTTACTTTAATGGTGTCATCCATTTAATGGACGTTGTAGACGCGAAAATAAATATGTTTCTGGATTGTAGACGCGAATTCATGTATACGCGAAATGAAGCTCAGGTGTAAGTACGCGAAATTTGATACTCGCGATATTAAAGTAATCTACAGTATTGTCCAATTGCTTTCCCGTCTGTCATCTGTCGTCCGTCCCGCTTTAACATTTTTTACTTTAATGGTGTCATCCAAACTTTTGCCAAATTGTTAAAGCTGCATTAAGTTTTTCAATTCTCTGAATTTTGTTTGATTTTCTAAAAATATATTTTTTTAAAAATAGATATCCTCTAATCACGATCCGTGAGATTCATTTTCTAAAATTTCATTTCTTTTAGCTGTAAATAAACGAAATCCTCTGACAGGTTGGTCAGTGTTTTACAATGGTAATTATGAGCTTGGAGCATGCGCACGGATGTACAGAAAAACCCATGAATCGAAGGTGAAACATGACAAATTGCATTAATTGTCCTTCATTAATATCTAAATGTATTTGAAATGGTGTTATGTATCCCTTACTAAGTCACAAATAACAAATTCAACGAATTTCTGTGTTTAATTTATGTATTTCACCGTTTTGAAAGTTGTGTTTTAATGACCCGGGTTTTGATGACGTAACCATGTTCTAATATTAGATCCCAAAATGCTGCATCTCGTTGGTTTATTACTGTAATTTCCGCATTTATTCGAGCTTTTATCGTTGAACCAAATGTAACATTGTTCATTAGGAACATCATTAATGAGATTAGCACCCTTTTATTTTTTCTTTGGAAAACTTAGTGCAGCTTTAAATGGAACTTTGTGATTGTCTTCAATGGGTAAGGGCTTTCAGATTTCTTTATATGTAGAAGTCGTTGCTTCTTTGGTCTACATAACAGTAGAAAGATTGTAAATCCGAAAAAAAATCTTACAACAAAAAAAAAACTTTCTGAAACTGATATGTTTGTCAACATATCCGAAAAATATCATCGTTGTAAAGACATGAAATTATAATATTTAAGGTATTGATGTAACATTCTTCGATGTATAGATCAAAGTCAAGGGATCAAAAGTCGTCAAGGTCACATATGCACTAGTAAATTATCTAAACTGAAAAACATAACAGAGCAGTTTTCAGTTCTCCGTTATCTTTCTTTGAACAACCTTTAATTTAATGTCAAGATCATGCCCCACCCAATTTTGTAGGGTTATTTAGCATCGTATCAGCACTTTTCGGATATTTGCGACGAAATAAAGGTTCTTGTTTATAGAACAATCAAAGAAAAAGTCCGTGAAATGTGCGAGTGTACATTATGGCTTGCAAAATATTCAGGTCGGCGGATTGGCTTCTAAGCTAACTGAGTCAGTATGCCGGAGACAAGCATACCACGTTTCCCATTCATAATCCTGGTACCGGACAGATACTATGTTCTGAATACCGAGCGCCAGGCGTGGAAGCACAATTTTTTTATTTTTAATCTTATGTAGGACCATACCGGGGTTCGAACCCACGACCTTCCGCTCTTGATGCGGGTGCTCTACAACTAAACCATCGAGGCAGCAGATTTGTGATGCTACTTAATCATTTCATCGATGATTATTACATTGGCTCAGCTGGTTTGGGATTTATCTTGTGTTGGTATACTTGTTGTAATTTTCTATGGTACTTTTTTGCTTTATTCAACGTTACCTGGAGCCTCACAACAATAAAAACTGAATTTCCTGTCTTCCTTTCCGTTGTCATGGATACTTTCTACGCCGTGTACAAAGTGCGAATCCGGACAGTGGTATTCTAATAACTGGTCATAGGAGTTGACATATCCTAAACGAAAATCAATAGTCATATGTCATACACTTACTATTTATAGGTCATCATTATTCGATTTTTATATGTTAATTTTTTTTCACATTTTACATTTTTTTCATTGTGCTGCCATGTGCTATTTAAGAATTTTTATGCATTTATAAGTAGTACATGACAATTTGTATCTGCTAATATTGAATGCATTATTATATAAAATATCAGAACGGCTATTCGAACAAATAATTTTGCAATTTTTCATTTTAAATCTTAGGGTTTATATTTCGCTTGGTACGCCGTGGTGCTTAATATTCTTTTCTTTTCATTTTTTTGACATCAAAAAAATTAAATCGCGAAGTTTAATTTGTGATAATTGCCAATATCATTTGTGTCGAAATGATAGATTTCCGCTAAAGATAGCAGAACTCTTGTCTATTACTGCTACCGAGCTAACCAGTAAAGGGCCTCCGACAAAGGAAAAAAACCCTCTTTTACTTGCAATTGACTGGAGTCGAACCAACAACAACGAGGCGCCTTGAGTTTGAAGGCCAAATGCTCTACACGGTTTTGATTGTGTCACGTTTTTGCGGATAAAATTTTATTTATTTATTTATTTATTTATTTATTTATTTATTTATTTATTAGTATTTATTTACTTATTTATTTTCATATTTAGTTTTCCCGGCCAAAATAAGTGAAGTATTTTTCAACAACGCCATTGGAACTTAGAAGCGATTTCTTAATTCTGCATGAATGAAATAGAATCTCAAAATAAGAAAAAAAAACATATTTATGATATATTCAAAGTTATAATTATAATTAATGCCAAAGTTGTAGTTTGCGAGAGATATGAAAGGTAGTATTTTTAAATGATACCAAATTGATTTTTTTTAAAACAAATACATTAAGAAAAATTTATGCAAAATAGTTACTTTTGCGTCTCCGCAAAATGTACAAAATTCTGTTTCACAGTGTTTGGATTTAAAAATTTTGCTTTTTGTAAAATAGATAAAATAATTAATTTTAGATTGGAAAGTTCCTAGTCTTTTTCGTCATATATAGATTATACTGACCAATGAGAAACCTAGAAAAGATGTAAAGAAGTCATTTTAATATTCCAGAGGAACTAAATCTCGGATATCAATTACCTGACCAGAAACATTTTCCGGTTGTTCCAGGATTCTGTCTACATTCAAAACTCCATCTCCTGTCCTCGTGTCCATTATCATGTACACTCATAATCCTGGATATAGACTGACCAGCCGGACACGTGAAGGTAAAGTGCTCGTCAAAGTTGTTAGCCCAATCAGCGGAAATAGCAGAAACTCCAATTAACAGAAATAACGATAAACCAGTTGTTTTCTAGACAATAGATAATAGAGAACAATGATTTTTTGGCAATAACTTATATAAAACGAAGAACAGGCAATAAAAAACCAAAGAGAGGGTAAATATTTAAAACTTTTTATAAGATTGTTTTCAATCAAAATGTTTTAGTGTTTTGCCTCTATAATGGTATTCAATGCTTTAAATCCCACTTTGGCAGACCTAGTGTAAGACAGTATGTCAGTTCGCCTGCCGATAGGTTTTTTTCGTGCACTCTTGTTTCTCCGGCATCCCAGAACTAACCGCCTCGATGTATGTGAAAGCATCTTGACGGCTATAAAGCACCATTATTCAACTCAACACAACGAACTTGATGGTCGGTATCACCCACAACAATGAAAGCCGGAATTTGATTAAGGCTTCCACCAAATCCTTTTTTATGATCCTTATGTTTTTTTCATTCTTTTCAATTTCATATATATATACTAGTATGAATTTCACTACTAAAGGATATGCTGTATGCTGTTAATTTTCCAAAAATGATAACCTATTTGATCTGTTAGTAAGGGACTTTAAGATAAAATGCATAATAATAAATATTTATGGAAAATGCAAAATTCAAAAGATAAGACATTTGAAATAAAAGCTATTTATCACAGTCTATCAGATAAGTAAGTGACCTTGCTTTATCTTGCTTTATACCGAGTTAACCCTAACAGATGTTTGTGGCGTCTAAATATAACACGGATATCTGTTAAATAATAAGTTTACATTTTCAAGAATTTTCAATATTTTATCTTTCTTCCGAGGATCATTTTTAAGATCAGTAATGCTTTAATTTTGGAATTATTTTTAGAAACAGTAATGTTAAAATTAGAACATCCAGGAGAACAAGGTGAGAATGGTTATCAAAGACCGGGGGGGGGGGGGGGGGGGCATCATGATGTAGCATGTGAAGACAAAACATGGCCTTACGTAGAAAATGACAATTGAATTGAACTTCGTGTGAATTCAAAATGAAAATTCCAAAATTAAATTACTTTTTTAATTTAAGTATGTTTTGACCTGAAACAATAACAAAGATCTGAACTGTAAATTATTTACATACAGAGCATTGAATGTTTCTCATTTTTAAGAATACTAACTTTTACATAGCTGTTCCAAAAATAATAATATCAAATGAACAATTTTTAGTTCACCGTGTTAGCGAAAATATATCAAATGACACGAAAGTTTATTGGAGTCATTTTTCAAATCAGTCACGTTGAAATTGCTGTCGCCCTGTTAACATTATTTGTTCAAAAACATGTTCGGAATTCAAAATGTGGAATCAATGCTATATCAATATACGTACCATTTTGATTTAAAAAACTTTTTATAAATGCCCTTTTATCGCATCAAAGTATGGGAATTATTAAGTTATGTCACGTATCGAACTAAACTTGTATCACTATCTAATTTTACATTGATAAAGATAGCAGTTTGAACTATCCCGGTAGCTTTGATAACATTTTCGTCTATTTTGGGGATTGTATGAAATCTTTTTGAAGTAAACTGTTGCTGTTGTATTCTATGGAATTTTTGGATACCAAACGCTGCCGCGTGAAACCTTCCTTAAGCACGCCACTTGGAAACATATTGCCATTGTATCTTATTTGATTTTCTGGAACACATCGTTAACATGGTGTGCACACCATTTGAGCCTTTCCTAGACACACTACCCAATAACATAATACAATGGTGTTAAATGCGACTTTCCAAAGCACATAATTACACAACATATATTCCTGTGCCCTTTGGACACCCAACTGGACAAAATGTTGCAGTTGTGTGGTATGTTACTTTTTGAAGCACATCAGTATACAACATGTTGTCTTGAGCATATTAAATTCTGTCAAATGCGATTTTGCGAAGGACATCATTATACAACATGTTGCCCCGTTCCATTTAGACCCTTGCTGAAACACACACCACTGACAATTTTTTATTAAGTGCTGAGACGAATTGATGAATAATTTGAGAGTCTATTACATTGTTAAATTGATAACTGAACACCAGGAATTTATTGTAGATATTGAATGATAATCCAACATTTGTATTAAACACAGTTAAAGCACTATAAAGCACTATTAGAACCTTTGCACTGTTGAGCTTTTTATGATGTTTTTGACAGTCCAGTTACAACACTATAGTGCTTAAACTGGGCACCAGGCAACTTTATTACACAATAGGACGGTCTTTAAAGGTCCAGATTGAGCACTTTGATACAGTGTTCAATCTTCAAGTTTAAGTACTAAAGGACAACGTTAAAGGGTCAAGTTTCGGCATCAGAAAGGGTGTAGTACTAGTACATGTATGTATTCGACTGTCGAGTTTGCATAATTTGCAGAAATGTTCGATGATACTTTATTGCAGTGTAAGCAATATTTATAGGTTCTAATCAGACATTTAGTTGTTTGTATGGTGAATTCAGACATAATTTACCGTTTTAACAGGCCGGTAGTACGTCCTCCGTGTTTATTTACTTAAAATAGTGTTTGACAATACGAGGACCTCATGATCAGTTGTTTTTTTTTCATAATATTGTACATTTTAACGTGCCAATGAATCGACTTGCTATAAGAAGTACTATAAATAACCAAAGTTAAATTTCACATTTATCTGTATATTTGAATTGTTCGTTACGTCATGTTGAGTTCAGCATTAGTCAGTCTTAATCTTATTAGATATTTGATACTTATATTTACCTATATTTAATTAGAATGATCAAGTTTAAATTCTGTTCTTTTTCATTTTATCTCACTAACCTACCACTGTTTGATAAGTTTAATAACGGACGGATTACTCGGCTCCTTTTATAATTTAGAAACTTCTTAATAACAAGATTAGAATTCCTCATATCAATGTGGGGTCTGTTATTGTGTGGTTTAATTTATATATTACATTTTTATCTCGTTCAATCGAAAACATGCAGCGGACGTCATATTTTTTCATAATCTGATAATGTTATATACTTTCCTTAAAGATTTAACTATTATCAAAGAATTTTGTTTTATGTTTTGTTGTCCTTTGTTCTCAGTGACAATGGTTATTGTCCTATTGAAAAATATTATTTCCATTTATTGGCGTTTAAAACGCTTTTGTTGCCCTCATCAGACATTTGAATACGGCTTTGACCAAACTAGCCGTTCGGTCCTTGGTTAATGACTAATTAAACGTTTGAAGTTTGAACTCGTTTTCCTCTTACTGGACGTTTGAAAACGTTGACTTGACCTATCTGGGCCTTTTAACATTGTTTGGTCTCAATCGGCCATTCACAATCATACGTTCTAACAATGTCTAAAGTATAGTGCCCAAAACAGGAAGTTCTGTGACTGCATAATTTCCATATTCCGTGTTTACTTTTGTCACTTATTTCATTATGTGTTCGGTTGACGTATGTCATTATTTACTGTAGATATAAACGGTTAAGCTGCTTGTTTTGATCACTTAGTGATAGGTTTTAAATTTCACGTTTTGCTCCGATCAGATAAAGTTTCCGGTTTTGTTGTGACGCGTTTGTTAGGTTTCCAGTCATGCTGTTATAGGTTTTAAATTTTGTCCATACTGTGATAGGTTTTTAATTTTGCCCATGCTGTGATATGTTTTATCTTTTGACAATGCTGTGATAGGTTTTAGCTTTTGCCCATGCTGTGATAGATTTTAGCTTTTTACTTGCTGTGATAGCCTTTTTAAGATTTAAAGAATTTTGCCTTAACAATGTTGTGATACGGATTGACTATTTTTTGATAGATTATAGGAGCTGTGTTGTTGTTGTTGTTTTTTTTTTTTTTAGTTTTGTTTTAGCCCGTGTTGTAATAGTCTTTTAGTTTTTGTCTATTTTTTGTGATAGGTTATTAGACTTTATCCATGCTGTGGTAATTTTAAAATTTTTCATCATTTTTGTAATATTTTAGGATATATCTATGCCATGTTGTTTTACTTTTTAATTTCTTTTTTGCTTTCCATAAACGAGTTGTTACAGAGCTAATGTAGGGTTGGCTGGATAATATTCTATACATAGATTGATATATGTTTAAATGTCTGAATATACAACTATTTAAATCAAAAGGTAATAACTTTACAAAAAGTAATATCTATACAAAAAGTAATATCGTATACAAAAAGTAATATCGTATACAAAAAGTAATATCGTATACATTCTAATTTTCAGATTTTTGTTTATACAGTTGTCATTTCTTTTCAAGTCACCACTGCAGTAGCTCTGTTGGTAGAGTGCTCGCTCTGTAAGTGGGAGGTCGTGGGTTCGAACCCCATCGGGTCTGACCCAAGACTTGAAAGTGGGTAGGGACTGTTCTTTCGCCAAGCACTCGGCATTACGAAATGAAAGTCACGGTTCTTTCGGATGGGAACTTAAAATAAACGAGATCCCGTGGTGACACGACAGACGTGGCACAATAAAGAACCTTGGTGTATTATGCCACCAGCCAAACGCACAGGCAAATTTCTTCGCTAACGTCTATAGCTGGCTACGTCTCGATTAAAGTGAAATATTCTTGACGTTAAGCACCATTACTGACTCACCCACTCTTTTAAAATCACCCTTTATGTTCTCACTTTTCTGTGACTTTGATAACAACTTTCTAATTGCTCTCTCGAAGGATTAACTTTTCACATAAATGTTTTTATAAATATAACTTCAAAATGTATTTTTACAAAATTTAAATTTAAAACGGAGCATTAAACATTAATTTATGTTTTGCATTCACACAGCTAACGTTATACAATAATAAGGTTAGTTTAGAACACAACATTTACACCGCTATTTACATAATTCGTTGTAATGAGTGTTTGTTTGAACTTTTAAAGGGATATGGCAAAGTTCACATTTTTGTAATGAGAGCTTGTTTTATATAATAATAATAATAATAATAATAATAATAATAATAATAATAATAATAATAATAATAATAATAATAAATATTTGTCGTTGTAACGAGTGTTGTTTTATTAAAAAGGAATAAGGCAAAGTTTAATGCTCTAGTTTTTGCCATGATAGTTTTTTACTTCATTATTTCAAATATTCACATTTTTCGTTGTAGAGAGAGCGATTGTTATATTTTTTAAAGAAATGATACAAAGTTTATTGAATCCTGGTCATTTTTAAATAATAAAACGAAATTCGTTGTAACGACAAAGTTTAATGCTTTAGCTTCGCTCATGTTACTTTTTTATTTTATTCTTCACATAGTTTGTTGTCATGAATCTGTCTTTAACTGGATATGACCGAGTCTTCGCTTTTGCTACTATTGCATTACGGTTTCATTTTTACATTCGTGCGTATCGTGACGCAAGCTTTTTGTTTAAAATGCTATAATCTAGCTAATACATTTCCCATGTCACGAAATTCAACCATGAAATACCCAATACAAAGGGAATAAATTCTCGTTTTTAAGGTTTAATCATTTTAGATCTAGAATAAACTGACATCTGCTAAAAGTATAACAGAATTAACTGACTGCCATGGCGGATTAAGAGTATCCTATATTAGCTTCATTATAAACACGTGTCGACAAAAAAGTTTAGAAACACATTTAACTTACATGTTTATTGTATGCCAAAACCTAATTAATATACATCACAAAATGATGGATTAGTTAGTGTTGAGACTGAACTCTCTCTCTCTCTCTCTCTATCTCTCTCTCTCTCTCAGACTCTCTGCACTCTCCGCACATATACAGAGAGAGAGAGAGAGAGAGAGGAGAGGAGAGAGAGAGAGAGAGAGAGAGAGAGAGAGAGGAGACTTTTCTTGCATTTTGCGCTTTTTAAACTTAGAAAATTGCCATTTTTTTTAAATTTTGGAGTGATTCCGGCTTTTGTATGAAATAGATACAAGTTAGTCTGTGTTGATTCTGACGGGTTTTTTTCTAAGTTAGGAATTTCGATTCGGTTTAAGATTCAGTCTGGTCTGCTACATTTAATCTTTTATAATTCACGAAAAGTATGACAATGTCGAAATCAAGTTTCGGAAACTGCGTTGTCGAATTTACAGATGCGCTTATTGGTTCTAAATGTCTACAGGGACCGAGTACTTTAAAGCGCCGGCTGAAGAAAAACATTGCATTTTCAATGCTTATGTTTGAATTAGAAAGATCCCGGCACATCTTTTGTGTGTAAGCTTGTTTGTTAGTTTGCTTGCCGATTGTCGTTTTTAGGACGCTTCGATGTTTAGCAACACACCTGTACTGACTGCCTCGATATGAGTGAAAATAAATAATTACGTGGGCATTCCGTAATAACTCCACCCTCCTTACTTAAATTTAAATACAAAGTTTATTTTCCTTGACATATAATTAATTAATTTTACCTGTGTTAATTGTTCAGGTAGGACAGCTGCATGTTATCAGAACAAATGAGTGCAGAATTAATGATTTTTGTACGGAGGTCACTCTGTAGGAATCTGCATTTAGAATATAAATAATGATTGTAAATTATATACACTTAAACGTTGGCAAAAACCCACTTATTACGACAATTACGGCTACTTTTCGTTTACTTTTTCTTCATTAATAATAACTGTTATTTGGCAAATACATAGGTTCTGTACTTTGTCTGAAACATTTAAACAACTTAAAACCATATCATTGTTTTTAATACAGGTCAACCGGCGAGTAAAAAACTGACAATTAATCAGAAATAGAAGACACCAATCGAATGTGTATAGAAAAAAGAGACAACACTACATGTAGTAACAGAGGAAAGGCAACTTCACATGCACCAACAAAGATGAGACAACTTTACATGTACTAACAGAGGAGAGACAACTTTACATGTACTAACAGAGAAGAGACAACTTTACATGTACTAACAGAGAAGAGGCAACTTTACATGTACTAACAGAGGAGAGGCAACTTTACATCTACTAACAGAGGAGAGGCAACTTAACATGTACTAACAGAGAAGAGACAACTTTACATCTACTAACAGAGGAGAGGCAACTTAACATGTACTAACAGAGAAGAGACAACTTTACATGTACTAACAGAGGAAAGGCAACTTAACATGTACTAACAGAGGAAAGGCAACTTTACATGTACAAACAGAGGAGAGGCAACTTTACATGTACTAACAGAGAAGAGGCAACTTTACATGTACTAACAGAGGAAAGGCAACTTTACATGTACTAACAGAGGAAAGGCAACTTTACATGTACTAACAGAGGAAAGGCAACTTTACTTGTACTAACAGAGGAAAGGCAAACTTTACATGTACAAACAGAGGAAAGGCAACTTTACATGTACAAACAAAGGAGAGGCAACTTTACATGTACTAACAGAGGAGAGGCAACTTTACATGTACTAACAGAAGAAAGGCAACTTTACATGTACTAACAGAGGAGAGGCGACTTTACATGTACTAACAGAGGAAAGGCAAACTTTATATGTACTAATAGAGGAGAGGCAACTTTACATGTACTAACAGAGGAGAGGCAACTTTACATGTACTAATAGAGGAAAGGCAACTTTACATGTACAAACAGAGGAAAGGCAACTTTACGTGGACAAACAGAGAAGAGGCAAACTTTACATGTTCTAACAGAGGAAAGGCAACTTTATATGTACTAACAGAGGAAAGGCAACTTTACATGTACTAACAGAGGAAAGGCAACTTTATATGTACAAACATAGGAGAGGCAACTTTACATGTACTAACAGAGGAGAGGCAACTTTACATGTACTAATAGAGGAAAGGCAACTTTACATGTACTAACAGAGGAAAGGCAAACTTTACATGTACAAACAGAGGAAAGGCAACTTTACATGTACTAACAGAGGAGAGGCAACTTTACATGTACTAATAGAGGAAAGGCAACTTTACATGTACTAACAGAAGAGAAGCAACTTTACATGTACTAACAGAGGAGAGGCAACTTTACATGTACTAATAGAGGAAAGGCAACTTTACATGTACTAACAGAGGAAAGGCAACTTTACATATACAAACAGAGGAAATGCAACTTTACATGTACTAACAGAGAAGAGGCAAACTTTACATGTACTAACAGAAGAGAGGCAACTTTACATGTACTAACAGAACAGAGACAACTTTACATGTACTAACAGAGGAAAGGCAACTTTACATGTACTAACAGAGGAGATGCAACTGTACATGTACAGAGGTGAGGCAACTTTACATGTACTAACAGAGGAGAGGCAACTTTACATGTACTAACAGAGAAGAGACAACTTTACATGTACTAACAGAGGACTTTCATTTCTAAATGCCGAGTGCGTGGCGAAAGTCAAGTTTTGGTCAGACCGACAAGGGTTCGAACCTCCCACTTACGAGCACTCCTCCAACTGAGCTACCATAGTGATACATAAACAAATTCTATGGGGATTTTGTTCTGTCATTTATATATGTAAGCAGTTTATAATTTATATAGATCTTAAATGGATTCCGTTAGTTAGAAGTGTTTAAAAACTTTTTATTTTTACGTGTAAATTATTTCATGATTTTGGTAAACAACACTGGCAATTCTATCATATAAACTTTAACAACAGTGTTTAAAAATGCCTGTAAACCATTTACATGACTACAAGTGGTGAAGTTAAGAAATACCTCTAACAACCCATAAATAACTATACTCAATTCTTTTCAATTTTGAAAAATAAATTGTTAAATTCAGAAAAATAATTCGTTAAGTGCGATTAGAAAGAAAATATTACAAATATAAGAGCGACCACTTAAGCTGGTGAATTTTGCACGTGTAATTGTAAAAGAATTCATAAATATCAACTGCTTATATGCATTCTTAGATCCATTGATGGTTTTTGTTACATGCGTCGTGTTTCCCTTCAATGGATTGGATTGGTATTTTCCAATATTTTGTAAGTTATATCGGGGCGGTAGCCGGGTTTAGAAATGGTGGAGGAAACCGGAGTGCCATGAGAAAACTATCTCCCATTGGCAAATAAACTGACAAACTTTCTAACAAGGATGTACCCGAGTTAGATTTGAACCTAGGTAATGAGAGGCACTGTGAGAAAGCGCGCGGTTTAGATCTCTCGACCACAAAGTCACCATTATACTTAATAGAGAGAAAAAAATAAAGAAAATAAAAGAAATTTTTCTTCGACCTATCAAATAATCTAGCTAATTTAAGAAATCGTGAGCTTTGTTACTTTGCAATTAGGAATCATAAAGAAATCTTTAAAAAATTAAAACACAATTTTTTCCCTTATCTTGTCCAGTTCAGCAATAATACTCAAATATTTTATCATGGCATGTGTTTGTAAAGAAGAAGAAATGTGCTGTTTTTGTTTTGTAGGAGAAGAATCATCACAGTGACATTTATTGGTATTGTCTGACTGATATATACAGACTAACGGGTTATATATGAAATATGGTACCACGAAATCTGAACATTTTATCCACAACTGTCATTTATAACCATTCATTGTCCGTAACTTCTTGTGAATGCCTGATCTTAATGAAGAATTCAAAACTCTAGATTTGTAATTTAAAACTAAAATTATCTGTTCCTGTAACTTTAAAATCAAAAACAGACGGCAAAAACATTTTATCTTGGTGAAATAACAATTTAAATGAATTTATTAGGGGATATTTTTAACATAATACTTTCTATATACAAGGATTTATGTATAAAAATAGGACAAAAGGAATGTAACAATCACGAAATTCTATTGATAAATATAATACTTGATTTATACAGTATTTATTTTAAAAAGGAATACTTAACAAAAACAATATATAAATAAATAAGTAAATAAATAAATGAATAAAAAAAATGAAAAAAAAGTTAAATAAATAAATAGATAGATACATAATAAAATGAATGAATGAATAGATAGATAGATAGATAGATAGATAGATAGATAGATAGATAGATAGATAGATAGATAGATAGATTTTTTAGTAAGAAATGTAAAAATGTCGATGGCTGATAAGTCTAAAGCGCGTTTTCGGATCATAGTGACTCTCCACGCCTGGATTCTTTACCACCCTGGCAGGTCCCATTATCCATTAAAAGAATATTTGTCCGTTTTTATGCCGAAGGTCTGAATTTTTTTACAAAGTTCACTTAAATTTTATCCAATATCCCAGAATTTAGTACCTCTATATGCTATTAAATGAATGAAACAATCTTGACTAAGGCATAGTGTGTGTGTGTGTGTGTGTGTGTGTGTGTGTGTGTGTGTGTGTGTGTGAATCAATAAAAAGTATTACACTCTTAGCAGCACTTCCGCATAAAACAAGATACATATTGGAATAGTTACTTTTATTGTTTTATTGGAAGTCGCTCATACTTTTAAATACATATTACCTTGGAAAATAAAACCACAGAACGCCAAAAATTTACAGAGTTATTTATCATCAAACGATGCATGTACGTTATCGTGGATAAAGATGCACATTTTACTACCAATTATAATAACTACATGCTATATAAGTTGATATAAGTATGGACTTCCTCATTACAAGGCTGAGGAATAAGATAAAGTAAAAATCTCTGTTCATAAAAGAAGCACCATAATGTAGAACATAACCTAGTCTTTTTATATCAGGTTTTGATCACACACACACACACACACACACACACACACACACACACACACACACACATTCTTTTCAATATTCTTCTTTTTCACCTCTTCCTTTTTTCTGTCTCTTCTCCTTCTTCTTTTCTTAATAATAATAATAATAATAATAATTACTATTATTATTATTTTTAGTAGTAGTAGAAGTAGTATAGTATTAGTATAAATTGTAGTATTAGTATTTGTTTTATTATTTACATGTATATTATTATTATTATAATTATTATTATTATTACAACAAAACTTACTACTACTACTACTATGTACTTGACAATAGTCAAGATAGATGTACATCTATGCAGGAACACGCGTACAGAAACAAACTGAAACGAAAGAAAATCAAATCAAATCTAACGATAAAATACAACTTTCAGACTTTTTAGGAAGGTACAATATTTTTACATATTGTTACTTTACTTTTTTAAGTTACCGCTGTTTTAGTAAATTTTGACTCAAATTTTAACTGTACGTGGTATACTTACGTCAGGGTCTTTGAATCACACCTGAACATTTTATCCTGGACACGTTTCAAATACATATTATTTATAAGGGCCATTATAGACCATACTCGGGTTCCAGATTTAGCTGTAGATGTTTTATATTTTACCGAGTTATATGATTTTGACAACTTAAAGTGAAATGGTTTTAAAAAATTCATCAATGCTGTGTTCATTATGTTTAATAAGAGGGGGGTTAATGTTATAGCTTTTAGTGTAACGACATATGCCACTCCCTCTTTTCACTAGGGACTTCGGTTTCCTACTAAAAATCCCATAACTACAGACTCCATGTAAGTGAAGGAATCTTGACTTGGGCATAGACACCATTACACAACTGAAACACTTGGAATAATGATAATTATTTTAGAGATGAGGATGTCTTTAATATACCGTATAACACACATTTGTCCATGATATACGTAGCTTTTTATCTTTAAAGTCAATTATGTTACTATGGCAAAACAATAAAATGGATTTTAAAGTATTGAAAATAGAATATTTCATTTTTGTACATCAATTTGCGTCTAAATCTATTACATAATTTTTTTTAAAAACGGCAATACCTCCCCTTGTTTATAACTAAATGTCTAATAGTTCGCTGTTAGAAATAAGTAAAAAAGTGGTTTTTCATCAAAACTGTTCAGTTCAATAACTTAAATCTTAAATAAACTGAGAAAAACTGTGATAAAGAGAATGCCGATAATCCAATTTGGCGCTCGGATAAACGGTTTTGTAATTCGGTCAATTCTGCGATCCTTTGTAAAATATATATTTATAATTATTATTGCATGGAATCGAGATAATTTATGATTTTAATTTTGTTTCTCACTTTTTAACCGAAGTTTTGTTTGTTTATATTAAATGCAAGCTCAAAAACAGCTCCAAATTTCTAGCTTTGTATGAGTTTTGTTTGTTTATATTAAATGCAAGCTCAAAAACAGCTCCAAATTTCTAGCTTTGTATGTCGCGAGGTACTTGTACTTGTAAATCGGCGGCTGTTCGGAAGTTGCATCAAATGATGTATTTTAAAACAAACAAACAAACAAACAAAAAACCAAAAAAAAAAAAATGTATTGCATTATGTTTACAAAGCCCATTTTCTAGGATGAAACCATGCAAATTTTGAAATTTTACGAAAATTACACTAATTAATGTGAAGAGTAAGGGAGACAAATTTGTTTATGCACTAACATAAATGAATCTTCGGTTTGTCTTTGACCTTAAAATCACTCTAATATCCAGCTTTTCCATTCAATATTTATGGAGCAGATACTTGAGCAACTTTCAGACACGGTTCACGCCATTTTCTCCATCATATTCTCTCTGAATGGATTGTTTATTCACATGCACGTTGTGGCTATGGTTCATTGATAAATAAAAAGTTTGTCAGCAAGACTAGAAATGTTTAAATTCCTCCTAAGCATCTAGTCTCACATCTACTACTGTTGTTTCAGCTTTTGTGTCGCAATTAACTCTAACATAAGACAATTGACACAGATCTGAAATAATCGCATTCTTTCTTGTTTCTATAAAAAATTAAATAAATAGATAGATAGATAGATAGATAGATAGATGGATAGATAGATAGATAGATAGATAGATAGATAGATAGATAGATAGATAGATAGATAAAATAAAAATAAAATAAATAATTAAATAAAGACTAGGTGCTTTCTTTTTCTCCTTCTTTTTTTCACTGTACTTACTACTTTTTCCTATAAAATAATTACTGGTCTTAGGTAACATCTTGACCTAGAAATTACATAAGTGTTACACAGTTAAAGCCCGTGTAAAAGATAATATAATTAAGTTTAGGGAAGAAAGTTTAGACAAAGAACATCTGTAGAAGTGACATAAAATAAACTACTAGTAAGAAAAAATCTGAACACTTATCTTATATACGTCATTGTACACATGATAAGTCATAATTCTCCCATTCAAAAGCAACAAAATAATAAGTGCATATATTACAAAATACATTGAAGTAGAGAATAATCTATAATACAGCTAGAATGCCATAATCTGGTCTTGTTTAAGGTTCACAATGCCCCTCACCGTCGAGTTCGAATCCCACTTATGTAGAAAGTTCGTCAGTTACATGCAAAAGGTAGGTGTTATTCTCCGGTTCCCATTATCCCCATAATTAATTACCTTTATATAAGTGAAAGACTGGGGCGTAAAACGCCATTACTAAACTTCATTGCCTAGTCGGATATTTATTACAAATTTTACAAATTTGGCTCGCGATCGGTTGCAAGAGCTTTCCTGCTTTCACTATCTTTAATGCCCCCCCCCCCCCCAAAAAAAAAAAAGAAAAAAAAAAAAAAAGAAAAAATAAAAAAAAAATAAAAATAAAAAATTTGAACAGATTGTTTCATTGAAAATAAAGATGTCATTTTAATTAACTTTTAATTGGTAATAGTAGTGGTTTACACTTGTGTTTTGGCTAAATCTTTAAAATCATCAACATAAAATTAAGATCTGGCCCCGGTTACACAATCATTCTTCAACTAACATTTTCCTTAACTCTAGCGAGTTTTTGATTTGTGATGAAACTAATTACAAATGAATTACAGCTTGAAGTGAACTTCAAAAGACGCCTTAAATTCATGAATATCCAAGCAAAGAATATATCAAGTTTTCAAAATTGTCGGATTTAAGTTAAGGAAACTCTTAGGTAATGATTAAGAAACTTGGGCCAGGTTGAGCAAATTGGGCTTTGAACAACACGGACAATCCCGGCCCTGATGGTGAATAAAAATAAAGCTTCTTCTCACAAAATATAGGAATTAAAATTATTATAGATGAAAATATAACGTGAAAAAAAATTTACAGCAAGTATTTTACAAATCTTAACAGCACTTGTTTTCATTAATTGAAATAGGAAATTAGTGAACTGACAGGACGATAAAATTATAAACATTCCATTAAAACAACTGTAACATTAAACATGTACTTTAATCTAAGCAATATATATACAATAATATTGAAACCGCATTAGCGTGCAACTGTTATTTCAAAATATTTTGCGCTTTTAAATAAAAAGCTAATTTTATTTTTTTTTCGCCGTTTTACTTTTAAGCGATTAAGAACTACAGAGCAAAAACGTTTTTAAAATAATTTAGCAGAACCATACACGTCAGAACAATAAAGATTTTATGACAAAACAATAGTGGTTCATTGAGGTGGTTCATGAATTTATTTACGAGATTTTATTTTTCATGGTTAAGACAAAGCCGCATAAAAAGGAGAAAATTAGAACACGGCGTAAATTACCAGTTTTACGATATTGCTTCTAATCCAAAGATTCTAAAATGTCGTTCACTTTGTCTTATGTTTCAATATCAATTACATGAATAATAAGGCCCTCAAATATTTGTTATTAATTAGTTAAAAAACTTTACATAAATTAAAAAAGTTCTTCTCGAATTTGATTGGAGGTACTTTTCTAGTTAGTCACCGTAAAATCTTCAATGCATTAGTGCATCACTCAGTAAACAACTATCCTATCTGTGTCATACTTGTGTCATTTGCTCCCTTTTATAAAACAATGCATTAGTGCATCACTCAGTAAACAACTATCCTATCTGTGTCATACTTGTGTCATTTGCTCCATTTTATAAAATAATGCATTAGTGCATCACTCAGTAAGCAACTATCCTATCTGTGTCATACTTGTGTCATTTGCTCCCTTTTATAAAACAATGCATTAGTGCATCACTCAGTAAGCAACTATCCTATCTGTGTTATACTTGTGTCATTTGCTCCATTTTATAAAATAATGCATTAGTGCATCACTCAGTAAGCAACTATCCTATCTGTGTCATACTTGTGTCATTTGCTCCCTTTTATAAAACAATGCGTTAAAACGTAGCACATGGCACTGTTTGGTCATGTATTATTAAGGAGAGTATAATACGTTTAAATCTCGATTCAATGCGGACATTTTGGAAGTTAAATTTCGGTATTGTAATTATTTTAATTTATCGATTGGAATAAAAAGGTAAAAATATTTGAAAATATTTTTAAATTTCAAAAGATCGTGGAGATAAGCAAGATTGCTAACAGACCAAGGGTCGCCATCACTAGATTTTGCTGGAAACATGTTTTTAATCTTTGTAGAGACCTGTCTTTGATAAACTCCAGGCGAAATGAAAAAGTTTCATATATTTCAAAGTAATAGACCGATAATTTTTGGAGTTACGGTCCCTGATCCGCTAGAGGGCTACTACTTCTGGGGAGTTCACTATTGCGCTACAGTTTATTATAAAATTGACATATTAAGATAGTATCAGTAATTATATTTTAGATATTAAAGTATATGTGTTATATCTTGTTATATTTGGTTCTTTCTTTCATTTACTTGTAATGTCCAATGTTTTTATCACATTTGTTGTCAAGTAGGCCGATTTCATTGGTTGTGAAGTAAATTGTTTTTTTCAGTTTTAATTTTCTTTGTCCAATTACTTAGTGTACATGTCTTTCCGTCTCAACATGTTTGAATTTTATTGTATTTTCGTTTATTCTTTGTCTATCTAGATGTTTCTGACTCGCTAAGTATGTGCGCTAGCTTCAGCTGCAAACGAGAAAATACTAGAAAATAAATAAATTATATTTCTGCGCATTCATAAACATTTTGCAGCTATTTGTTGAACTTACAAAAACAGTATTTTAATTCAATTATTTTGTAACGTACATTTTCATTGGTTCGTGCTTTAAATCTAGACTGAGCGTTAAACATCATTACTCCAATTCGCTCATACAGACACTCAACATAATACTTAATGAAAACGTCCAGAAAAACGTAGTCTCTATATAGATTCTTTCTGTAAGCGCTCAAGGCTTTGTTTCTAGTAAGTTGGTATGTTTACTAAGCATCCAGTAAGTTGGTATGTTTTCTGAACATCCAGTAAGTTGGTATGTTTACTGAGCATCCAGTAAGTTGGTATGTTTACTGAGCATCCAGTAAGTTGGTATGTTTACTGAGCAATGTTTTAAGACATTTCGGTTTTTATAAAAGCTGGCGTTCTCTCATTTACCGAGTTTCTTAAGTATTTGTGTAGTCTTGATGATTTTATTGTTCTGACTGGAAAATTATGACCAAGTACCTTCAAAAGGAAAAATAATATAGTAATAAAAAATTTTTCTTCTGCGAAATACATACAAAATAACAAGTATTATGATAGGCGATTTTCTCACTTTATTTTATTGTACTATTATGATAATGTCTTTATGTAAAACAGGAAATAATTATATATACGACCATAAAACGATATACAGATGTTTTACATAAACCTATTTAGTAAGAAAATTGTAATTAAAAGTTTTATTTTTCTAGTTATAAAGAATGAACAGAACAAGTGCCGGTAGTCCAAACAAATATACATTATACAATAGTTTAGTCCAATAATCAAACATATCGGTCCAAGTTCAAATTACAATTCAAAAATTATAAAAAATGGCAATTTAGGTTAATTCGTAAACTTCCTCCTTGAACGTGAGGCCAGGTGCTCCGGAGGTGTAAACACATCCTGTCTCCCTAGCTACACCCGCCAGCTGTGAAATAAAAATTGACAATGAAAGGAAAAAGGAATAAATGGAAGTCAAATATATCAAGTATAAGTTTGTATACAGCGACTTCATACTTATTAACAATACTGTCAAACACTTTTTGAGGGCCTTTAAAGCCTAGACTTGAATTATCCCCGAGTTAACAATTAATATTTTAGCAGTTTGTTATCTTCAGAGGTCAAACAGTTTAAAGCCAACGCTTACGTATCACAGCGCCTCTAATCGCCTATGTTTGAAATCCACCATAGCAGAAATCAGTGAGAAAAAAAAAGTTATTTCACATTGCCAAAGGCCGATTAATTTTCAGCTTTCACCCTTTTTTCCTGTTTCATCATCGAAACTGAACGCCTTGATGAAAGTTTTAGTGTTTTTGACTTTAAAACACAATTTCTATACTTCACTCTTGGCACGAGCCAGAAACAAAACAGAATACAAACAGTAACAACACTAACAACCATATATGCATCTTGAAGACAAAATACAAAAATAAGAGACATCGT
This sequence comes from Tegillarca granosa, assembly GCA_029721355.1. Taxonomy (NCBI): domain Eukaryota; kingdom Metazoa; phylum Mollusca; class Bivalvia; order Arcoida; family Arcidae; genus Tegillarca; species Tegillarca granosa. The sequence goes on from CM056596.1 coordinate 51,819,692, forward strand.
AAGTTAATTGTGATGAAGGTGACTTTGGGTCAACTCTAGACTACGTCTTGAGTGACTGGTCAAAGATTTCTCGATAATATGTCAAACATCCTAAATTTGACTTTCATATCACTAAGTCAAAATAAGTTGAAATGAGTTAAGTAATTGTGTTTTATGCCCTCGTGAAAATTCTTTCATTTATGTCGAGGCAGTAAGTTCTTGGACGGTTGAGAAAACCGGAGTAATCGGTACAAAGTACTTATCTTTTGAGTACAAAGACAACAGACCTTTGCAAGCCAACAGACAAACAAGAGGACTTGCCCGAGTTGGATTCGAACCCAGAATGGGGTCGGCCAGCGTTGCCCCTGAGTTTAATTATTTGTTAAGTTTTATTTTAATTTTTTTTCTCCTTTCCAACCTTTAAGAAGTTTGGTAGAGTTTTGCTGTGGTGTACCAGTGATAGTCTTATTACTCTATTTTTGTTGAATCAGCATTGGGCGTTGTTAACCAGGTGTGTAAATGTGTACACCGGTACATTATTATAGTAATAAGCAGACACTTGTCGGAAAGAGCAAATGAAATAACACGTGCGTAATTACCGTTTTACTGTTTATTTTTAAAAAGCAACATGCATTAATTATGTATAGACAGGAAACTGTTTTTACTGTTCGAACAACATAATTAAGTTCGACAGTACAATCACTGTTATTCTAATAACGAAGCTTCTACTAATTAAATCATTAGGGGAAAGCATTTGTTTTGCATTACGGCAACTCCAGTTTATTTTAAGAAATTCTTCAGCTGTTTTAAATAAAGATCTGTGTTTTACCTTGTCCTAAAATCCTTCTCAAAACAAAGCATTTAATCTTTAAAATTGCTGATTCACGTAATTTTGTACAAATGGTTATAATTATTACGCCGAGATCTGGATGTGTGGTAACACGAGGAACCGTTTCCGTCAGTCGGTCTTTTAGTCTGGATGACATTACTCAGAAGAATTAACATCAGATTCTGTTTTATCTTCAGAACATATGTTCTGTATTCGAACTAAGCCTTTAATGATTTAACCGATAAATTAAGGATGTTGTGTTTGATATACTCATGTTTAATCCAACATATGAGATGCATCTGAACCATGTTAATAAATTATTGATGACCAAAAATACCAAATATGAATATTTTAGATCAGAACAGCAAAAGGCAGTCATATTCAGACATAAAATCAAACTCTGACAACTGTATTTAAATTAATAACCAGAAAAAAGGTGATCACCTTCAAGTGAAGCCGTGTCATTTGCTACTTTTGCATTTTCATGGACAAAAACTTCAGCACGAACGATTTGTATATGGTTATTATGGCCCTATAACTTTTCCAGGCAAACTTAATACGTTAAATATGATTAGTTTGTCTCATATTTTAAATACCCTTCTTTTACGACATTAAGATAATGTGACGCCACTTGATGTAACAGCCACGTTGTTAAACAAAGTAAATTACTTTACTATGACTTGGCGTGACGTAGTGTTTTGACATATTTGCCGGTTTTCGCTGGGGGCAATAATGGTCTATTTATTCAAATAGGATTTGTTACAGGGGTAATGGGATAAACAGGCAACAAATGTAAATACATGTATGATGAAGTAATAATACATATATAATGCATAATGCAAGTCATGTATCTGTCTACCAAAGTCAAGGTTAGATAAACACTTTATCAAAGAGGCTTATTTAAATGGCAAAAGTACAGCGTAATGTACTAATTATGGTTTAAAAACCGAAAATACAAAATAAATACATAGAAACAGCAATAAACCAAAAGAATGCAACGCAACTGAAATAATAATGTTTGAATTAGCACTTTTGAACTGAGAGAACAAAACATCTCATTTATTTTGAATCAAAAAATTTACATAGAAAAATAAATAAATAAATAAATAAATAAATAAATTAAATAAATAAATAAATATAAAATTCGTAATTTCATATAATTGACTAAAAACAATCTGACATCGGAGTACTGGAGTGACGCCTATAAACAAGTATGCATAATCAATATGCATAAAATGCTATTAAGAATATTTAAGAATATTCCTTCCGTTGAAGCTGACCGCGATGAACTGTAAAACTGCTAAACATTCGTTGAATTACATGGAAAAAGGAAAAAAAACATCATATTCTAATTTAACTGGTATTTGTATTATATAATTACTACCCCTGAGCGGGTACCGCTGCTGGTGGAGTAAAACTCCCCGAGGGTATCCATAACTCAGTAGGCAGTACTTCGTGTTGTCAGAAAATATACGATTTAGCAAAATTTCCAGTCGCCTAAAATTTGAAATTAATTTAAAACTAAGGTTTGTTCCCTCATGCACAGCATTCCTTAGCTGGATTTGGATTTATATAATTTTAAAACTTTAGATTTATTATTTTCAACTGTTTGGCTTATATTTTCTATGTATGAAACTTTTCGGTCTTAGTGTCACTGATGAGGAATGAATTTCCGAAATGTGCACATCTGGCACATCAAAATTTAACAGGTATTTGTATTATATATATACATATATATATATATATATATATATATATATATATATATATATATATATATATATATATATATATATACGGTACATCGTAGAGAAACACAAACAGACATACAGTATTAAGTATATTTTTCTTTTCTGTTGAACATTTGGTTGCAAAGAGAAAGATGTGTCTGTTGCGTCAATAAATTCTAAAACGTAAGAGTACAACCAAAGATATTCTATCGATGGAGATGGCGGAGCTGATAAGAGAAACAAAAAACAAATAGAATAATTATAGTTGTCAGTATAGATGTTTGTGTAGATTTATTAACCAATATAAAGGAAGAATAAGGGGCGTGGTCACTAAGACCACAACACGTGTTTAGTGGTAATTTGTTAATGAGTTGACTAACTTTAATGCAGCTAAAACAACTTCTCTTTTAATGAAGAGATTCTTATCTTGATAAGAGTCATACTTTTTTGAACGAGTCCATATCACAAAAAGAGCAAAGAATAAATGATAAGAAAATGTGTTTTTAACGAGAAATGAAGATGACCTTGACCATTGCACTTTTATCATCCAGAGCGATTTGTTTTGGTTACAGAATGCTTTGTTGTTGTCGATTTCTCTTCTTTAAATTTGTTATGTTTGTTTGTTTTTTTTCTGTAGTTTTTCCATTCAATCAGTGTGAGACTTGTTTACAATATAAAGTGAAGCCTCTCGTCTAGAAAGAAGTGAATTAACAAAAATATTATGAGGTTTAACTAAGTGTACAAAAATAATAAAATTATTCAGTAGTAAACTTAGAGATCTGAAAAAAGTAAGAAAAACAGTCAACCTATACATGCATTTCAAAAAATCGTTGGGCATTTTTTTTCACTGTAACCTTCAGTTTTCCAGTTTCCATCAAAAGAGTGGAGTTATGGTTATCTATGCCTCAGTCAAGATGCTTTCAATCGCATCGAGGTAGTCCCTATTGGAATGTTGGAATGTTGGGTGAAATCGAATTGACCAGAAAAAAGCATCGACCTTCAGCAAGCAAACGGACGAACATTCTCGGTCAAGGACTTCTTTAAATATTGTATCACAAAGGTGTGGAAAAAATTAAATAAAATTACGCTGGTTGGCTAGTGTGTTGATTGTAAATTTGCTGGTTGGTCCGGTGGTAGGTAGGTACATGTAAATAGGTTCGTTTCATGCTTACGTTACGGTTATTGCGTGCGCACGTGGAAGTAATCATTTTTGCGTGACTACACAATAACTTTCGGGTGCTCACGCCAAATTTTTCTCTTGAGCACGTGATAATTTCGCGTTTGCACGCGATAACCCTCGCGTGGACACGCAAAAACTTTTGCATAACCACGCGAAAACTATCACGTGAACATGCGTTGAACATTTACGTGAACACGTGGTATAAAAATGTTTAAATGTCACCTTTGTGCCGCCGTACGGTAGCCAAGGTTAGATTAAATAATAGAATATCACCTATATTGAGTCATTTATGGCGGAGGATACCGGAGAAATTACCTTACAAAAAAAAAAAAAAAAAAAATGACGCAAAGAGGCTATAATGAAAAAAAAACAAAAAATAATGGTTTAATAACCCCCCCCCCCTTTTATATTTCCGTCAAATATAGAAAATTCCATCAGTATCACATGAATATTTAATTGAAAAACCGAAACTTTTATTTATTACATTGTACGTATAACTGTGTGAGCCGTAAACAAAAAAAAAAACCAGTTTATTACAAGCAGGTATATATATATATATGTATTGATAAGTATAATCAACATAATTCTTACTTATATCATCTATTAAGATAAAAAAAATACATTGTATGAACAGATATAAAAATAAGATAAGTAATAAATTTTAAAATATATTTCTTATGATAGGAACGCATTTCTCAGAACATTTAGTGTGGAACACATGAGTGTTGTTTAGTAATCAGTTGCTGTAAACAACATTTGTAACTAGGGAAGTAACTTGTCACGAAGTCCGTATTTTGATACAAAAGGGCGCGTAAAAGTGACGTGTAGAATGTGTAAAACATGAAAACATCCGTCTTTTTTATATCAAAATAGAATAAATCGTGGGAGATGTTAGATATTGAAATAAAAAGTAAAAAGTTCATTCAACTGACGACAAGGCAGTTTATTATATATATATATATGTGTGTGTGTGTGTGTGTGTGTGTGTGTGTGTGTGTGTACATCAATAATCTTGTGTGCGATTCTGCAAATTCAGATGCGTTGTTGCCACCCGAAAGATACAAAAAAGTCGTGTTTACATGATTTAATTGATAATAAACAATACACTATTTATAATACTCATTGTTTAAAGGCTTTTGGGAGTTACAATTTAAAAAAAGATATGTTTAAAATTATAATGGCTTCAAGACTAATGAAGAGAATTTTTTTTCTGTTATACAGATTTAGAACTTTTATAAAGTAACATACCCGGTATACATATTACATGATAAAAATACTGTTTTAAAAAAAATCCTAATTTTCTGTGATTTTACACATTCATGTTATGCCATTTTTTGACGTCAACACCTGTCATATACTGTATATATATCCTAATTTTTAAAAAGTAACATTTATCTTTTTTTTCAAATTCTGAAAAAAGTTTTGCGTTCGCACGAACATGTAGCATTGAATTGATTGAAAAATAGAAACTTACTTTGAAGTGATAAAAACTGTTATTGAAAACGGGCTTTTGTATAAAATATAATGGTATTCATTAAGAATAGCTAAAACCACCAAGAGCACACCAAATTGAAAGGAATAAACTATACTCCTTGCGAATCAAGTATGATTTAAAACCGTAACGTCCCATTTCATTTCAGCATTTTAGGTAATTATTATCATTTATTTCAATTTAGAGTAGGCGGCATGTTAGTGTTAATTGTTTGATTAATGCTGATATAAGGGAATTAAATTAGTTTCTTGTAAACTTAAAATTTAAAGTTTATCTATTTCACTGAACCAGTTATAATGATACAACGATGCCAAGTACATCCTAATTACGAAGAAATAACATTACAATTAAAACAGCCAAGTTAAAGTTGAAAATCATCATCATCATCATCGATAATACCACCACAACCATCATCATCACCATCATCAACATTATCATCATCTTCATTTATTGTGTTTTTATACACATAATTGGCCATATATGTCATCATTATTACCATCATCAACAACAACACAATCGTCATCATGACCAAGATAATGATGATCATCATCATCACCATTAATGCATCCAACTATAAATACAGAAAAAAGAAACTGAAACCATTAACTTGTCAAAAAATCAATGATTTTAAACTTTCAAAATCCCTCAGCTAACAAAAACTACGATGTTTATTATCTAGTCTTCCGTAAAAACAGCTAAATGCTAAGATAAATTCTACCCACAAAACATTCACAAGACATCATTACAAAGCATTGTAAAGTCAACCACACGTATTGCAGTAACGTAAAGATATCTGTTTTCAATGTTGTAATGTGAAATGTTGTCAGTTAATGCATTCAAAAATCAAGACAATGTTTGTTGAAACTAAAAATTATTTATTTTTATTGGTGGAGTGTAAAAATATAAAACTCAGTATGTTCAATGTTGTCATTTTTATGATATCATAACCATCCAACAACAACGACAACAATAATATTTATTGTATGTATGTATGTAAATATGTATGTTGAAAACAAGTGTTTAATTCAAATTTTGTCATATTTGTGACCTTTCTATCTATTTTGGGAAAAGGGTTTAATAAGGATCTTTGATTATTTCTGACTGGATTATCCCGAGTGAAGTCAAAGATTGTATTTAATCGCACTCTATATTAAGTTGCATGGTTTTGGTCAATTAAATATTTATCACATCTTCGTTGGTGTGATGCTGAACCCTAAAGCGATAACCTAGAAATGTAATTCATATATAATATTAGTTTCTTATTTCATCCCCGTTCATACTGTGCCATTAACTTCATCAGTTAAGCCCAGCAGATTTTTAAGATAAGGTTTGTTTTAATGGAAAATATACACAGCAGTTTTGATTAATCCAATCATTTAATGCACGTGCGATTATTATATGACACTAAGTCAATTACTTTAATCTAAATCTAAGGAGTTAATAAGATCTAATTTCGGTTTATAAGCAGATAAATCCTGTTTTCTATATTTATATTTCTGCTGTCTCTCTCTGGAATATTTTTACAGATAACTTACAAGCCTGAAATAATATTTGAATCTCAAACTTCAGATTTATATAAGCTTTTTATGGATTAATTTTGACATTTATGATCAGAATTTGATACCAAAACATGGTGTTTTAAACTTGATACCTATGATTATGACACATTAAAGCTTTTAATTTGAAGGGCTTGAATGAAACACAAAAACAAAATAAAAATTGACGGGTTTAATTAAAATAAACAAAATCATTACTTTTAAATGCAAACTTGGACAATAATATAATTGTTTTACAAACCTAAAATGTAAAACAAAACTTTTAAGAAATGTTTCGACCTCTAGACAGCCATAACAACAACAATAATGCCACAACGAACCATTAAGATAGGCTTGGACAAAAATAATAATAATAAAAACAACAACAACAACAACAACAACAACGATAATAATAATAACAGCAACAAGAACAACAACAATAACAACAGCAGCAACAACAACAACAACAACAATAATAATAACAATAATAATAAAACTAATAATAATAATAATAATAATAATAATAATAACAACAACAACAACAACAAAAATAAAAATAATAATATTAAACGTTGATTGTGCTGTCCATAATGAGATGTTTTTTTATCTATTTTTCGGAGCATCGTCCTTTACAATGCTCATTTGATTCAAATCAAAGTTATATAAATGAGTAAAATAGTGAAAATGAAATACAAATATTAGTTGATGTAAAAAAAAACCTTGAAAATACCAAAAAGTTGTGGTTTCTAATTTTCCTTTTCTTGAAAAGTAGTTTTTAATATTGTAATTTATTTATGTATCGTAACAAATGTTCGTTGGTTACTCAGAAACATTATTGTTTTTGACTGAATCTCTGAATAAATTATCTTATATCTTTTTTCTTAATTTTACTTACTTCCAATGTTCATACGAGATATGTATTTACCCTGAAAGAATCGGCATATGATAACCGAAATGGCTAAAGATTTAGAAGTTTTCTTTCATTATTTGACACATTTAGTTTCATATTAACATGTCAAGATTTGGAAATTATCTATCATTTTTGACAGATTCAGTTCCATAATAACATGTCAAGGTTTGGACGTTTTCTATCATTATTTGACACATTCAGTTTCCATATAAAAATGTCAAGATTTGGACGTTTTCTATCATTATTTGATACATTCAGTTCCATTATAACATGTCAAGATTTGGGAGTTTTCTATCATTATTTGACACATTCAGTTCCATTATTACTTGTCAAGATTTGGAAGTTTTCTATCATTATTTAACACATTCAGTTTCCATATTAAAATGTCAAGATTTGGACGTTTTCTATCATTATTTGATACATTCAGTTCCATTATAACATGTCAAGATTTGGGAGTTTTCTATCATTATTTGATACATTCAGTTCCATTGTAACATGTTAAGATTTGGACGTTTTCTATCATTATTTGATACATTCAGTTCCATTACAACATGTCAAGATTTGGAAGTTTTCTATCATTATTTAACACATTCAGTTTCCATATTAAAATGTCAAGATTTGGACGTTTTCTTTCATTATTTGACACATTCAGTTCCATTATAACATGTCAAGATTTGGACGTTTTCTTTCATTATTTGACACATTCAGTTCCATTGTAACATGTCAAGATTTGGACGTTTTCTATCATTATTTGACACATTCAGTTCCATTATAACATGTCAAGATTTGGACGTTTTCTATCATTATTTGACACATTCAGTTCCATTATAACATGTTAAGATTTGGACGTTTTCTATCATTATTTAATACATTCAGTTCCATTATAACATGTCAAGATTTGGGAGTTTTCTATCATTATTTGACACATTCAGTTCCATTGTAACATGTTAAGATTTGGAATTTTTCTATCATTACTTGACACATTCAGTTCCATTAAACAAGTCAATTATCTGCCACAAACATCAGTATACGTTTGTTTTGTTCTGTTACTAGTTAGGTACCATAAAGTGATGACTATGTCTTGTTATACTAACAGATGCACTATACTAGTTGTAGTAGTCTTAATGTGAGAGCTAATCATTACTTAGAAACAGAACTAAACACATACACACACACGTGTTGGATGTAAACAGAGTGTCCGGATTGAGTATTTAGTATCGGAGTCATAGTCAATCTATTCAAAATATTATACATTCTAGTATTGTTGTTATATAGTGTGAGGATAGTAAAAGTGGAACTTGGAAAAAAAATCCAATTATAAATTGTTGAAGTATGTATACTGTATATTTTAAATGGTTTATAATATGATGATTAAACAAAGTATAATGGTGGTTTTACTTTTATAAAAGGATTCATTGAAATGAGAGTGTTTTAATATTCCTATCAAATTAGTGGTGAAGGAATTAAAAGAATTAACAAACGATTAACCTTCTAAAATTGTGTGAGTGATAAAGGACTTTGAAACAAAAAGTCCGAATTCTTATTATCTATTTTCTATGAAGAACAATGTTTATTGTGTAATGTTATAATTCGAGAGTGAGATTCAAAACAAAACGTCATATTTTAATACTCAATTTTCACAGAGAAACACGCTTTTGTGTAATGTTATAATTTGAGAAGTGTAAATAGAAGGCAATTTAAGCGTGTGAGATTCAAAACAAAGGGTCAGATTTTTTAATACTCGATTTTCTGCAAAGAATATGCTTATTTTATGGTAAGATTTATGTGATAAAAGAGAACATTTTAAATGTATAAGATTCAAGTAATTACGGATGTCTTTTCATAATTGGAACAAAGATCCGAAACCTTTAATGGAGGATAAACATCACAAAACGTCACATTATAACGGTGGAAAGGATATAAATATACTTATACTAGGAGTCCGAGGGGTTGGGAAGTCAGGTATGTAATATACTAATTAAGTATTTTAAAAATCGCTATCAAGTTAGCAAGATCAAGTTCAAGTTCTTTATTTCTCACATTGCATACTTACAACATAGAGGATATATCATAGCATATAATGATCAAAAACATAACAATAACACACTTGAGTTTATATATATATATATATATATATATATATATATATATATATATATATATATATATATATATATATATATATGCTATTTGCAAGACTGAAGAAAATAAAATGTAATTTTACCAAGCCAGAGATGATAAAAGTTTTTTGAGGTATTTCTGCTAAGCTCATTTTTAGAACATCTGTGTCTTTTTTTAAATTATACAAGTCCAGTTCCTACTGATTTCTGTTAAATCTCTCCATTTTATGTGCCAAGATATAAGAAATGAAGGATTGTTACAACAACTTTTTAAGCCACTAATGGTTAATCGTACTAGTGGTAAGTTTGAGCCAAGACCCCAAAACACTCGATTTTATATAAATCCTTTGATCTGTTGGACAAGGCAATAAAAACCAATGTCATGATTACCAAACAAAGAGTTTTTGTTAATTTTGAACATTTTGCAATGCTATATAGTGTTCTACTTTTTCGTTTGTTTTGCTGGTTTTGTCTAGGTATAAATGCAATACAGTAATAATACGACGCAAAATATCGCCTCTTTATGACTCAATATAACTATATTATAACGGCTTGCTACAGTTTCAAGAGGCAGAAAAACTCAATCCAATCTTGCATAAAATTAAGCGCTACAACACGGCTCGTAGTTCAAAAGTTGACCACAATTAAAACTGTCTTGGCACGACTTTTCGAACAAAGTCCGATATATATGTACACGAATGCCGATTTATAAATACCGATTTGTCACATTTTGTTGTTGCTTGTACGAAGTCGGGATGTGAGTAGTCCGAAGTCTCAAAAGTGTATTATGCGATTTTTAATTGCTATTTTTTAATTAAATTAAATATCCTTGTTAGATTTTGTAAATCGATCTTTTTCAAAGTAAATATAAAGACGTTAAGATCTTTAAATAATTTATAAAGTATTTATAAGTAAATTATACGTAAGTCACCTTTAGATTAAACCAGATTTGGTAGATAATGTTAAAATCGAACACTCGAGTTATAAGCATGACATACTTAATATGTTTATTAAATAACCAGAGTTCCCACCGTGATAAAATATCAAGTAAACAAGAAATATAATTATTTTAGTTCAAATGTCATAAGTCTCATGAAATTATACACACGATTTATTACGGAAATAATACATTAATTTGGATTTTAAAAACCTTTTGAACTTTACATTAGTTTTGCACCTGATGACGTTATATTTCCGTTACATTAGTTTCCCATCACCGCAATGTACTTTCTCTGTTTCCACGCTTCTGTGATCCAATGTTGCTCCCTATCTGACCAAAATTTTCCGGATTTTTACGCTCTTTACAATCATAGATTCTTTATTCCGCCAAAATTTGCCTTTAAGTTTCTAAACTCTCCGTCAATTTGAAATCTGATAAAGACGACAAAATAACCTCCATTAATTTTCGCATGGAATTATATCACGAAGTATGTTAATTTTTTTTTTTTGCGGTCTTTGCCAATCATTGGTTCGTCGTCCCTACATATGTGCTCTCTGAGTAACCTTAATCTTTATCAATTGTGAATTTGTCATCACATCGCCGCTAAATTAAGTGTTCATGTTGCCTGTCATGCTAACCTTAACCTTATTTGACACGTGTGTTTTATACCCATAATAAATCATAGACTAATTCAATGTTCTCTACCGTTTTTACGTTCGTTCTTCTGTTAGCTCTTTAGATTACTTATTGTAAATGTATATTTAGTTTGATGAAATGGTTTGTTTCACAATGAAGACACGGTGCTGTGAATAGCATAATCAAGAAATAATGTAGAATATCTTATTTAATCAAATCACATGATTCATCGGCGTTGGTTGGCGTTACGTAAGGTCTTCCGGAAAGACCTTCACTTTATCAAAGATAAGTGCTGAATAAAATCAAGTAAGATGGCGAAATGATATGACTCTGATTTGAGTAATTGATATTATTAATGGATAGCAAATAATAAAAAAATACACTAAGATAATTGTTAAACATTTATTGGCATAATCTGGCCACGGCATGACAATAAAGGAGCCAAGACTCCAAGCGAGTCTGTAATGGGCATCCCTTTCAATTAAATAGATAGAATGTACCCTGGTAACAGATGTACACCTTCAAATAAACTTGAACAATCAACAATAAACTTATTACAGTCACTGGTGAGCGCACAAATTGCCGAAAAATTGATTAATTCCAGCCACTAGAATATTGCCTGCCAAAAACATTTCCAAGTTCAATAATGCCGTGACGACTGTAGTATGAAATGTTACATCAAAATGAAATGAGTCATCTATATCCTGAAAAATATAAACAATACAGCAGCAGTAAACCATTCACAATACATATAATGGGGTGGGTGGGTGGGTGAAAATCTAGAGAAAAATGACATGCTACGAAGTTTTCACCTTGATTTTATACCTGTGCAAAAGAGTTCTAAACAGGGGTGACAATTATGCTTGTAGATGAACTGTAAGATGGATATAAAAAGGGGGATAATACATAATATCTCTTAGAAAAAGATATATACTAAGGCAGATAACTAATAATAAAGATATGAATATTGTATAGAAAGGCACATTACTTAGATAAATATATTTAATCTATAAGGATTAAATTTGATTATATAATTATATAAAGTTTGATTGAAATTTATTACGTCGAACCAACATAAGATATTGTATATAAACCTTTAACTCGCTTGCAATATCTAGTTGATAACAAATTATAGTATAATTCTGGTAAGCATTTTAAGAGCGCCGATGAAGAATGCGGTTGCCAGTAGGGTTTTAAAATCTACATATATTTGTCACTATTACGCACAAAAAGCAAAAATTCATAGATTTGGAACTATGTCATTGTATTATTTAGAATCCTATTAAATACACGTATTTAATTTTTTCTAACTAAAAATAGCTGATGCATTAAATCAGGTCTTGGACAATGAAGGTTATATGTTTTTTAAAAAGTAGCAAATGCACAAAAAATTTCTTATGTAGGCAGTATTATTGATCTTAGAACGATAGTTCGCTTGCCGAAGAACGTAAGGTTTCTACGGGCACTCCAGTTTTCTCTGCAATCTATCAACTGACACCTCAACATAAGTAGAAATAATCTTTATTTGGACGTAAACACAATCAATCCAATACAATCCAATCCGTCTACATTTTACCCATCTTTCAATCAATAATTATGGTACTGTGGATGGCCTTATAAAATTGTCGGAACATCTCAATTTACTTGCTCAGAATATTACAAATAATAACACTAATTGCTTCAATTATTTCACTACTTTTTGATAATTCTTTGTTATGGTTTCAGTATTAATGTTTTATATACTGCTAATAACTTTGTAATTTGTTTACGTAAATCGTGATAACACACGTGTTATTTTCTGTCTGTTGTCCTGTTTTTTGTACTTTATAATATTGTAATTTGTTTTAACATGTATTTACTCAGCTGCTTATTCAGCTAATGTTTTATATTGTTTGATAACGTCTTGTTTTTACATGTGCGAAATAGCACCGAATTAAAAAAAAGAACGTAGATTTTCTCGAAATAACTTAAAACTTAAGCACCGATTCACCTTACATTTTGCATGTTTCAGACGATTTTAATCAGTTTGAATTTCACACTGAATTACCATCGTGCTATCCGTCATTTACTTTTTTTTTTTTTTTTTTTTTTTTTTTTTTTTTGACGTAATAAGAAGTAAAAATGTATTTAAAAAACGATTTGCAAGAATTATTTTTAAATGATACAAGGAATATTATTCAATACGTATTTATTTCCATTTTGCAACTGTATGTACACTCCATCAAAAAGATTTTTAGAAAGAATAAAACCCAAACAGATTCGTGGTCTAGATAAGTGGAGTGGAGTAATGGTGTTTTACGCCCAGTCAAGAATCTTTCACTTATTTCGAGGCGGTCAGTTCTGGGATGGTGGAGGAAACCGGAGTGCCCGGAGAAAACCACCAACATTCGGCAAGCGAACTGACTAGACAAAATGGATGAGACAATCTTGTTGTGTTTATCAATTTGCTACATGAAGTCGGAAGATAAATTTGTATCAATTGTAGGAATTTGTTTAAACATTTAAATAATTATCAATAAAATACGTGATATTTTGTACGAAGTTGTTTATGAATATGATCATTTTAAAAGTATTACGTATACTGTACCGATTGATTATACGAAATTATCTTATAAATATATACATGTATATATATATATATATATATATATATATATATATATATATATATATATATATATATATATAAATACACGACTACACGTAGATGACATGATTTAGAAGACAAAATACGCCATCACCATTCATAGAACATGTTCAAAAGACGTCAATGATAGTCTTACATTCCTATAACAATAATCTAAAGTGACCACTTTTGTCTGGTCGGATAGCTGACCACCATAGACAAGTTACAAATTTTTGCGTTCTATCTTAATATTTTAATTTGGAAGTTCATTACCTAGTTGTTTAATACTTGATAATTTTAACTAGGTTGTATACATACGCCTAATCAATAAAAGGAACTTTTCAATATAGAGCTTGAAGTTTTATGCAAAAATGTTTCATTTTGATAACATTCTTTTCTATTATTATCTTTTTTTAGTAGAAATTCCCAGAACAGAGTGATTACATTAAATAAACAAGAAATGGCTTATCAGTTGATTAAACTAAGTTAAGTGTTAAACAGCAATAAACTTTCATTATTATTATTAATTTGGAATAATTACATATTTTTAATTTTGAATTTTCTGAATGAAATAAAAAAAATAGATTATAAATTGAAATATGACCAAAACAATTCTTAAGATGAATATTCTTTAGTTGTTTGACCAATTGTACCTAGGCTAAAAAGATATATCCATTTTTATTTCCATGCTTAAAGAAGACATTCATGTTACAGCTAGAATTTTTAAGTATTTTGTATAAAACTTTGGTCATGATATCGAGATTTCAACATGAACTAATGGACCTTGATAGATCAGTAGGAGAATGTTTATATAACACTAATTGATGTTATTACAGAGATATCGCTGTAATTATACAGTTATCACCAGATAAGTGGTTTTACCTGACCCTTGGCTATTTCAATCTAAAAATACTGTTTCTGCACAGAAGAATATATACAATTACTTACGGAATAATATAAAATATGTTGCTCTCCGTGCCCTTTGTCTTCAAGTACACGATATAAACGAGCTCTTGGGGATGCACTATGAAATAAAAAGCGCACTAAATGCTATCTGAATACCCAGACGTTACCAGAGATGTTTTATTGGTGCGGAAAATCTAGTACCATATATTGAGTTCTTAATAAACTAGATGTTAAGAAATTTCTAAGTGATCCAGATCACTGGTGGGAGTTAGTGCATGACGTCATAAAGATAGAGCCCCGTCTGTGTCATTGTTATAGAGTTATTTCATTACTTCTACTAACAATTGATGCTCGTGCATTTTACATTCAGTCTGTTGAATTTTCATTTCTTTTAAACAACAAGTGCATATCTCTTTTAAGCATAAGGCAACCGTTTCCTTATGATTGGTATCAACATGCAAGTGGAAAAGAGTATTGATGTTTTAACGACCTCGGCAGAGGTCTTAATATTTGAGTAGGGAGCATTCATATTGCTGTATGCTCTAGACCAATTATGTGAGTGAAAAAAAAAAGAAATTTCGTGGTATGCCCAGTGTTCTAAATATGCGAGTAAAGAACATTAATACATGTAGTGTTTACCCCATCTCCATTGTCAGTAAAGACGGCAATTGTGTATACGCCCTAATAAGGGAGCTCAATATGCATTGGTCTAGTTACTTTGTTAAAATGGTTATTGTTAGGTATGCTTTTGTAGCTACAAATTTTTCTTATTTACTCAATTTATTTCTCTGTAAGTGCTGATTTAGTCACGGATGTTTAGTTTTTAATTAGCCAGTTACGTTTTACTTTTACTTGTTGTGCTTCATATTTAATGGTTTTGCATTTCTTATGGTTTGTTAATTACTAAATATATTTTCATTCATATGGTTCTCATGTACTCATTTATAAATGTGCGTATTACATTGTTATCATACTTGCGTCTATTGTTGTCTTGTTTCTTAGTTGGAGATTTCTTTCCGATTTTTCTCGAAAAGAAAATTAAATGATTGATGTATAAATAAGAATGGTTTATCATTTATCTTATAAACTGTTATACGTCTCATTAACCAGTCACCGTGGCTATCTAAATGTCTTCCGGAAGTTGATTACCTTCGGAAAGCCTCGTCCTCCGGAAAACGATTGCCGTTGGAAAATTTCGGCCTTCCGAGAGGCGATTATCTTTGGCCAGTAGACTTCGTCTTCCTGTAGACGATTACCATTGAAAAATACTAACTAAACCCGTGAAGTTAAATGATTAGATTCTGTGGCTGTCTTAACTCTAATTGATATTTACAATATAGGTTGGATATGGTTCACTCTAAGTTGAACAAGCATATCATTTTAAGTGAAGCCATTCATCTTTGTTGTTATAATGCACTGTAGGCTACTTGGCGAGTGTTCAATCTTTTGTTTATTTTTATAAATTCTTGTATATTATTTTAAACATTTCTGTCAACATAAGAATAATTGGTGTTTTGTTTCATTTTGAACACACGTGTAGAAATTGAAGAAAAAAAAATATATCCTGGTGTTTCCTAATTTATCATTTTTATTTTTATAAGAAAATAATTGAAAGTAAACAGCTTCTGTAAATGTTTGATAAATTTTCCAGAACTACTGCTAAAAACTTAACATCTATCTACTAGGTCGGTTAGTATTAAATCTCCAAAACAACTTCTACATTCTACATTTTGTAGCTAGACGCTCCTAGCACTACGAGTTTAATGAAGGGGAAAAGATTTTAAATATAAAATGATAACTAAAGACATTTTGGCCACCTCTCTAAAACAGAAAAAAAAAGGCACGTGTTACTTTTCAACCATTTAAAAGAAGCACGTGATATTATTCTGTGTTTACTATGATACATTTCTATGTCTTTGTGTTTATTATTGTGCGTCGTTGACTACTAGTGTTAGTTTTTAAAGTTCTCGAAATTCAAATGCAATACATTTTGTCATTGGTTGTTAAAGACGCTTTATTCAGAATATAGATCCGTATATTTTAAATCAACTTACTTGGATTCAATTTTACATTGTCATGTCCAATCGTTATTAATGTTTATTTCTAAAATAAACTACAGTTCCATTTATAATAATAAATATTATCATTTTGAATATCGTTATAAACTGTCACATGTAGCACATGATAGTGGCTGGCAATGTGCTCATAGGCATTAGATTTACGTATGAAATATTATCATTTTGAATATCGTAATAAACTGACACCAGTAGCACATGATAATGGCAGGCAAAGTGCTCATAGGCATTAGATTAACGTATGAAATATTATCATTTTGAATATCGTAATAAACTGACACCAGTAGCACATGATAATGGCAGGCAATGTGCTTATAGGCATTAGATTTACGTATGAAATATTATCATTTTGAATATCGTAATAAACTGACACCAGTAGCACATGATAATGGCAGGCAATGTGCTGATAGGCATTAGATTCACGTATGAAATATTATCATTTTGAATATCGAAATAAACTGACACCAGTAGCACATGATAATGGCAGGCAATGTGCTCATAGGCATTAGATTTACGTATGAAATATTATCATTTTGAATATCGAAATAAACTGACACCAGTAGCACATGATAATGGCAGGCAATGTGCTTATAGGCATTAGATTTACGTATGAAATATTATCATTTTGAATATCGTAATAAACTGACACCAGTAGCACATGATAATGGCAGACAAATTGCTTATAGGCATTAGATTTACGTATGAAATATTATCATTTTGAATATCGTAATAAACTGACACCAGTAGCACATGATAATGGCAGACAATTTGCTTATAGGCATTAGATTTACGTATGAAATATTATCATTTTGAATATCGTAATAAACTGACACCAGTAGCACATGATAATGGCAGGCAATGTGCTCATAGGCATTAGATTTACGTATGAAATATTATCATTTTGAATATCGAAATAAACTGACACCAGTAGCACATGATAATGGCAGGCAATGTGCTTATAGGCATTAGATTTACGTATGAAATATTATCATTTTGAATATCGAAATAAACTGACACCAGTAGCACATGATAATGGCAGGCAATGTGCTCATAGGCATTAGATTTACGTATGAAATATTATCATTTTGAATATCGTAATAAACTGACACCAGTAGCACATGATAATGGCAGACAATTTGCTTATAGGCATTAGATTTACGTATGAAATATTATCATTTTGAATATCGTAATAAACTGACACCAGTAGCACATGATAATGGCAGACAATTTGCTTATAGGCATTAGATTTACGTATGAAATATTATCATTTTGAATATCGAAATAAACTGACACCAGTAGCACATGATAATGGCAGGCAATGTGCTTATAGGCATTAGATTAGATAGACGTATGGGATATTGAAAGAAACCCAATTACAAGTATGGATTTGCGGGTCTATGGAAAGAATATAGGCATTTTATACACAAAACTGGTTGTTATGGTTGAATCATGACTTAGTTTATCTTACGGGCAATATTTATAATCGATGGCAAGATATCATGATTCATAACTCACAGTTTATATAGTTTTTTTGACCAGACATGATATTTACTGGATATCTATGATTTTTGGATTTGAAGTATCTTCTGGGCGATATTAATTTACATGTATTTAAAAGACGATTATTGTTATTGTTGTTGTTGACCTGATAAAGCGCCTTGCGTTATTTATGACTCTAACGAACGACTATACTGCCTAGTTTTTATCTTCCAGACTGAATCCAAAACATTCAACCGACTTTTTGCTGATTTTCTTTGACATCTATAACTATTTTCTGTTGTAACAGACATTGTTATGTATACGTATCTTCAATGAAACACGATAAAAGATACACTTGACCGCAATGTGAGGTCTGATACATATATATTCCGCGCGTGTGAGGTCCACTTGACCCTGGCCAAGGTCATGTGTGTCATTTAAACCCATTCTAAAAGCAAACTTAATTACGCATTCAATCTGTACCACGGTATAATTATACATTCGGAAACAGAAGTTAATTTTGTAGCTTTATACGGATCCTGTAGTTAAGTTTGGCATTAATTATCAAACTGAATTATCTTGACAGGTACTCAGACGAATGTAAAGAAGGAAACTGTCAGGGTTAATTAGACAAAAAAAAACAAAAAAAACAAAAAAAAACAAATACATAAAATAATTATTTAAAACTATAGTCTTGTGATGATGACGAATGGCCTAAATTTCTTCAAAATAATTGGTTCAAATAAGACAGAGGTTACATGATTCACAATAAGAACGATATGGTTCGATACAAAATTAGGATCTCCACGACCTTGCTGAGGGATGGTTACCTATATATCTCATCATTATATACGTGGAAAACGAGCAAAATGACTGAAATATTCAAAAGTTTATAATATGACAAAGTTTATAAGAGCGCAAACAACTTTTGTAAATTTATGTCTAAATTCTTTGTCATGTTAATATCGATTTTTGAGTTTTCTGAATGAAATATTCAATAATTTATAATATGACAACTGTTTAAAACTTAAAAAGAAAATAAAATCAAAACTCGGTGATAAACTTTGAAAATAATAGTGATTCTACATAACTAGATTACTAAAGTAAAATTCGTGTTATCTCGCAAAGAAAGCTCACATAAAGACAGTTATACAAATACTTGAAACAATTTAAACGGGTTGATGGTCCTGACTATAGTATAGTTAACCACTAGTAGAAACTGTTATACGAGTAAGAAAATTGTTGTTTTAAAGCTGTGTTATAAATTTTGAAGCTATTCGCGGCTAGAAAAAATGTTAAAGATGTCACAGTATAAATGGTAAAATGAAAATAATGTGTAAATAAGAAAAAAGCAACCGTAACTGAAATATATAAATTCATGTGTTTAAAATACAAAAGGAGTGACAGAAAAAATAAACAAATATGACTTTAGACTAATTATTCTTATTACTCTTCTTCATCAATGATTTCATTGGTCCAAATCTAGAGTTAAAAAAGTTGGACTATTTTTTCAGCCGCAACTGCCTCTTACATTAACCGGAAATAAATAAATAGCAAAAATGTTTTTATATTAACGCATTTATGGTTTTTTTTCTGTATGTGTTTATTTTTTTTTTAATTAAAAAAATTAAATTCGCCGCAATATGTTTTTGGTATAATTAAAATTGATTTTGTCCATAAATTTGATTAGAAATAATACAGTTAATGCTTTGTAAGACATGGGTTAGAATGTACAAATAGCAAAATTTTCGCCGTTGAGAATAACAGGATAATGACAATTACAGCTGCAACACTACAACAATCCACATCTTGCAAATTTAAAGTAAATAGCAACTTTACAATACTCTTGTCACTATACACTCAGTGATTGTCCAAAGTCGGGAATAGTATTCCTTTAAATCTATACATGTTTATATATCCCAGCTTATCCGAAAAACGCAGTTACCACTGTTAAGAGTGGGTATTTATGTAGAACCCGACATTGTTAAAGTTAAATATATATAAATAACATCACAAGACATATATAATATTTTGTCAAGAGCCCGTCTTAAGTCGTTAGTGTTTTCTCTTTTAACTTGATATTTGTGCATTACCCTTATCTGAGTAAACCTATCAATGCTGTTTCAGAACTGATTATTATTACTTAAATGACATCTGATGTATATATCAAACATTCCATCAACATGTCCATATTTAGAAGGAAATAAATGTAAATATTATGTACTTAATGATTTATGATTTAAAATTTTTCTGTAAATTTGTATATTCCTCCTAACTTTACATAATTTAATAAACCTCTTGATTTGTACTGATATGTTTGATAAACATTTAGAGTTCAACCACAGGAAGAAAAAACCAAATAAGACGTGTCCAGTGTGAGTGAGTTGAGTAGAATTGAGTACATTAATGTGTTTCACGTTCTAGTCAAGATTTTTCATCTATATCAAGACGTCGCATAGAGAAATCTGTGTTCTTGGAAGAAAACCACCGACCTTCGGCAAGCTAACTGATGAACTTTCTCACACTAGAAACTGCCCAAGTCGGAATTAAAACCTAGATGATAAAAGGCACTGTGATCCGTAAGCACGCGTGCTAAATCACTTGACCGACGAGGCAACCGTTTCCACATTCTGTATAATCCAGAATCAATATCCGCTCCGCTATGCTACTATATCGCGTAGGTAACGGAGCAGATTTAGACTCTGTATTATACAGAATGCCGTTTCCAATAAGAAAATTGTTTATAATGGGGTTCTTATTTCACATTCATCAAAAAGATAAATAAACACAATCAGATTTATGAAGTAAAGATAGAAATTAATTTATCAAAAATTCACTAGGTAAATAAATGCCAAGGATAAAACAGTCAAACAAGACAGAATTGACAAACTGATTTAGGAAATATCTGGTGACGAAACTTTGCAATTTGCATTTGGGTAATTGTTGTTTACATCATTGCTTTAACTTGTAATAGCAATCTTAAAACCATTATGTTAAATTATACATGTTATGTGTGAGTTTTAATTATCTTTTAGGTTGATTTTCTTTTCATGGGGGTCGCACAAGTTCAGTCAGGTTAATTCCCGATGTATTTAATTGGAGATCCCTCTTAGCGTCTAGTTTTGAATCTCACTAGCAGCATCAGCAGTGTGAATTTTTTAATTATCTTTTGGGTTAATTTTTCTTTTTCTCTTTATGGGGGCCACAAAACGTTAGCTAGTTTATTCTCAATTCATTTATTTGGAGATCCCTCTAAGCGCCTAGGTTTGAATCTCACCAGGAGCATCAGAGTGTGAGAAAGTATGCCAAAGCTTTCTATATATAAGAGAAAAAAATTTTACCTGGGCGTAATGAAACACACAAAATTGATAGAGAACTTAACTAATTGAGAGGAATGAAACAAAGGTGTTGTCATGTGCAGAATTTTGAATATTTCTCTTTGTAAAAATTCAAAATTCTGCACATGACAACGCCTATGTTTCATTCCACTCAATTAGTAAAGTTCTCCATCAATTTTCTAGTAATCGAACTCAAATGAAATGTGCCGTAGTAGTTTTAATGCGATGAAGCATTTAATGATTATGATTATTTCCTGGGCATTAAAAATTATATTGAATGTGAGCTTTTTTGTTATATTCAGTGCTCTTCAAGAATAATAAAATATATTTCTATTTTTTTCAGCATTAACAGTCAGATATTTGACAGAAGATTTATTGGAGATTATGATTCAGAGCTAGGTGAGTCAATAAACCAACTTCAATTTCAATAGTCAAAATATAGTCAGAGCATGTCTTAATGTTGAAAATTTAAATATGGATCAGACATGACAAAAAAGTCAGTGCGAGTATGCCAATATCAAAACTTGCCTTCGTATAACAATAATGGACATACGTACTAAAAAAACATCAATGATATTCACGAAAAACAGAAAGATGTGCGGTCAGAAATTGATTATTAGGAATTGTAGCTTAAACACGTTTAATAACTAAATAAATAAAAATGAAAATAAATAAGTAAATAAATCCGTCAAATCACCAGGTTTAAAGAGATATTTGAAAACGAATTAACACTTATTTAAAAATAAATTTAAATCAACAAAACAAATAAACAACATATAAAGAACACTTTATGTCGGGAACATAAACAGTTTGAAGATAAAATACAGAACTGATACGTTATCAGATAAAATGGAAACCGGATACGAATTGTGGAAATGTTTTACCATAAACAATTGCTTATCTGTGTAAAAGAGATGTGCATTCTTACTAAATTATGGATCTAATTTCCAAAAATTACATAACAGTCGAACGAAACTGGTTATTTATTTATGCATGAAATATGAAATATCTGAATGTTACGACAACGTAAAAAAGAAAAAAAAAAAAAAAAAAAAACATGTAAAATCGACACCATTACAAAATATAGTACTGCAATTTCAAAAAAAAAATTATTTTAGTAGATGCCGAACGGTAAAATGGTAAATCTTCTAAAATTTTAATTCTTGTTTAATTTTTTGCAAA
>CM056596.1:51842748-51882748 GCA_029721355.1 Tegillarca granosa
GGGTTAAGTGTTTATGCACACACTTATTATCTTAAAATATTATTACGTAAGAACCGAAAGATCGGTTTATTTATTTTAGTTTTTATTTATTTTATTTTATTTTATTATTTATTTATAACTATTTATTTACTTATTTATTTAATTTCGAAATTTATTTTATCTTATTATTACTTTTTTTTTTTTTTTGCTCAGAGAAAATATTTTAAAAATCTGACAGTGTGTCTGTCACTTGAAGCTTCACACACACACACACACACACACACACACACACACACGTAAGCAACATAGACTTGTAAAATGCTGAAGTCCGTCCTATGTACCAAATCATACAAATTATTGTACAAGTTTTATATTTTGTCTGAAGAAAAACTTTTCACCTGACATATTCCACTTTCTAAAGTTTAATAAATAATATATTCAAAAAGTGATACAAGACGGATCGGATCGATACGCTAAAAAAACGCCATCTTCTATTTATAATCAATTGTTAACGAAGTGATGTTTAAAATTGTAATTCTTCTAAAACATCGGTAACCCCTTTTTTTAATGCACAACTTGATATTTACCTCAGTGTCTCTCCGGTGTCTAGAGTTTGATAATCAGGGTGTTTTTGTCTTTCATTGTAACGTGTGACTGTTATATTGTTTTGGTGTGTTAGCTATAAACAATAGTGTGTTTTTTCGATTACAAATATCTATTTTGACTTATTTGACTTATATTTAAAAGACGCATCTTATAAGACCTAGCAGGTAATGTTCATGTTCCGCTGTTAATGATATATATATTTCATTTAACTTAAAACATCACGCACTCGCGCACGCGTAACCACATTCAAAATTTGCATTACTTTATAATCATTTACAAAGGACTTAAATACAAATGTATAACCATCGTTATCAATGTTCTAATAATTACTCTCAATAAATGTGCTGTTTATAACATTCTAAAAGAAATCATGATTAAATGCATCATGTAATATGAGTGAATTCAAGAAGTTTTCATTAACGATTTTATAAGATGAAGTTTATATCATAAAAATTTATTATCACATGATTAAACACAGTGTGATGTTCTTAAAATGAAGATATTTCTTGTTCATTACAAATGATCTGATTGGAAGGAAATTCGTTCAGGCTTAATATAAAAGTTAGTAGTTTAGAGAATATGGATGTGTATCTATTAACATGTACTTGACAAAATACAAGATCTGAAAAAATGAGCACTTGACAACCTTAATAAAGGAGCTGGAAAAGGTGTACCTGGCAACCTTAAAAACGCAAGAGGTAGAAAACGTTTACTTGACGACATCAAACAGAAAAGAACTAGAAAAACGTGTACTTGACAACCTCTCGAACAAAAAAAACTGTAAAAATCGTACTTGCAATTTACAACTTCTAAAACACAAGAGCAAGAAATTGTAAACATGACAACCTTCAAAACACAACAGGTTAAAAACCTGTACTTGTAATTTACAAAAACTAAAACAAATTAGGTAAAAAGTGTACTTGGCAAACACCTTAGCTGAAAACATATGCTTGAAAACTTCTCTTAAAAACACATGAGCTAGTAAAAGTGTTCTTGACAAACACCTTAGCTGAAAACATATGCTTGAAAACATCTCTTGAAAACACATGAGCTAGTAAAAGTGTACTTGACAAACACCTTAGCTGAAAACATATGCTTGAAAACATCTCTTGAAAACACATGAGCTAGTAAAAGTGTACTTGACAAACGCTTTAGCTGAAAACATATGCTTGAAAACATCTCTTGAAAACACATGAGCTAGTAAAAGTGTACTTGACAAACACCTTAGCTGAAAACATATGCTTGAAAACATCTCTTGAAAACACATGAGCTAGTAAAAGTGTACTTGACAAACACCTTAGCTGAAAACATATGCTTGAAAACATCTCTTGAAAACACATGAGCTAGTAAAAGTGTACTTGACAAACACCTTAGCTGAAAACATATGCTTGAAAACATCTCTTGAAAACACATGAGCTAGTAAAAGTGTACTTGACAAACATCTTAGCTGAAAACATATGCTTGAAAACATCTCTTGAAAACACATGAGCTAGTAAAAGTGTACTTGACAAACACCTTAGCTGAAAACATATGCTTGAAAACATCTCTTGAAAACACATGAGCTAGTAAAAGTGTACTTGACAAACACCTTAGCTGAAAACATATGCTTGAAAACATCTCTTGAAAACACATGAGCTAGTAAAAGTGTACTTGGCAGCCATGATACGTGGCATCGGTTTTAAGGTCTCCTCCGAAAGACCCCGTGATTTTCATTTCTAAATGTCTATTGCTTGGCGAAAGAACAGTCACTACCAATTTTCCGGAATACCTTGTATTTGTCTTTTTTTTTTTTTTTTTTTTTTTTTGGTAAGGATTAAGGGCCACAAGAACGCCAACACAAAAAGAGGCCGAATAGGGCCTGTACTGTTTAATTTGCAGCTAAAAGAATTGCAAGATATGACATATAGTTTTAACATAAGTTATTCCAGTTTTGGAAATGTTTGAAGTTCCCATGAAAGTGGGGACATATCCATTCTAGCTTTAAGCTAAGGTTATAAACTTATATAATCTCCATTTTATGTTTTAATCATTTATAGTTACGACGACCATCTCGGATTTAGGAGTAAACTCCCCGAGGGTATCCATAACTCATTAGGCAGTACTTTGTGCTGTCAGAAAATGTACCATTTAGCAAAGTTTTCAGCCGTCTTAATTTTTGAAATTTATTTAAAACTAAGATTTGTTCCCTCACGCAAAGCATTCCCTAGCAGGATTTGGATTCATATAATTTTGAACCTTTTGATTAATTATCAACTGTTTGGCTTATGTTTTTATCTATCAAACTTTTCGGCCCCTATTGTCACTGATGAGGAATGATTTTCCGGAATGTGCACATATGGCACATCAAAAATTAAACAGGGATTTTGTGTTATGTATTTACTTAATCTAGTAGCCTTCCGCATCCAATATGAATTCATATGGTCGAGTACGAAGGATACGTACGTATAGACCCATTCCTATATTACCCCAAATTTCGCTTGCAAGGGGAAAAACATAATAATATTTAAAATAGATAAACTGTAAAACTACATATTTGACAACGGATACAATAAATAAACTGAAAAGCATAAATTTGGCAATAGCTCATCTCGAAAACTGTAACAAAATGTGTATTTGACAATAGAACTTGAAAACGTGTATGTACTCAACTACAGCTTTACGAATTAACTAGAAAATTATAGTTAAAGGCAGAGGAGACTTACGAAATGTGTGCTTTAGTTTAACAGTTTAATTACTAAAAGACTACTTTTTGGTTAACATAAGGTCTATGATTAAATCCGACAACGGGATACTTTGTTAAATTCAAGTAAAACTCGGGTATTCATCATCATTGATGCGATAGAAATAACGTTGAAGAAAGCCAAGTACGATTTGTATTGTTTTGCCATGTACCTGTCTGGATCTACATCTGTTTAATATTAATCTTAAATGACGATCTTTATCATACATTTAAAGTTGTTATATTTCAGTTTTTAGCTTTCGTATAGATTTAAATAAGTAGCTGGTTTGTTAACGTTTGGGTTCCTGTGTAGGTTTTAAATTATTTTTAAATGTTTCCAAATAAATAAATAATTGAATAAATAAATAAATAAATATTGCAGTTGACAAGCGGTTCGTCGTTAATTTGTGGCCTATTAGGTCTTGAAAGTCAGACATTTAACATAAGACACAATCCTGCTATTCAATTTTTTAAACACTTGCTCATGTTCTGAATTTTTTTAAAATATAGAAAAATAAAACCTACAAAGTTTTTAAAAAGACACCGAATTGTCTATAACAGCACCTTGGTTTTATATATAATACTTAGTTTTATATATATATATATATATATAATATATATATATATATATATATATATATATATATATATATATATATATATATATATATATATATTATTGGTGGTGTGGGTTGCATTTCCTGGTTACATTGAATATTGCCAAGACAACACCGAACCGCTTTTATTTTCTTCTAAAAAACGGGCATTAACAGAAAATTCTCAGTAAGATTTGTAAACTACAAAACAAGCTTTGTAAAACTTTGTAAATATTTATATAAGTACATAAAATAACTTTAAAACACATCACGCTTCTCGAGAGAAATTTAAAAAAAAAAAAAAACGTTATTTTTGGTATTTACATTTCTACTTCTTGATATAAAGGTGGAAAACATTTCGGCATGTGTTTAATATCTGATTTCACAGCAGTTTTAATCAATGATTTTATGAGGTAATGTTTATATAACAAATGAGATTATTATTCAATCAAACACGGCATGAGGTATGTTTTCAATGTACAAAATAATGTAAATTGTTTTAGTTTATTGCAAATTAAGAGCTTGTTAAATTACATAATCTTTAAAAACTTTATGGTTCGTTCTGAACATTTAAGTTACGATAAAACCACCGAATTCTTTGAATAACATTTGAAACTAATTTGATAATATTTTAGTACATCATGGATTGTGTTTATAAGATCTTTCAATTTAATAAAGTAATGATTGAAGGAGCCTTTACAACCTTCAATCTTAGTAGCCTCTTTCCTTTCGCACTGAATGATAGGCTCGAGAGACTTGATATATATAATAGCTTATATATTTAAAGAAGGATTTTATTCAGTTTTGTCAAACGGTTAACACAAATTTTCATGCTTTTACAAAATTCTGTGGCCTTGGTGACCGAATGGTCTTAAGCGCGTACTTACGGATTCCATTCTCTTTTATCAATTAAATTAATATCCCACTCGGGACAGATCCTAGTGTGAGAAAAATTTGGCAGTTCTCTTGCCGAAGGAGGTTTATTTTCTCCGGATACTCTGGTTTCCTCCACCATCCCAGACCGACTAGATAAAAGTAAAACAATCGTGGCCTGGGGCGTAAAACACTATTTCTCAACTATCTCAAATTTAACAAATTGGTGACCAAATCCAACTTCTCGTTCCCCGTTTTAGATGTGTTGCAAATATTTAATTCTTTTAGCATTTTAGTATTAAACCAATTCAGATTAAACATCTAATAAAATGTTTAACAAAAGCTTTTTTGAACCCATTGTTGACAAACAATTTATTCTAGGGCTAGAACAATTCGGCTGTAAAACCCTATACAAACGTTTAAACTTTATTACTCAACAAAAGCTTGTTAACCCAATGTTAACAAACAATTTATCCCCTTAACTAAAAATATATAAGATAGCCAAAATCGTGAATAATACATCTCATAAATATTCAGTTTCTTCACAGATTTAATTAAAAAGTAATCTGTTATAATTATCTGACATCCTAAACAAGATATCTTGTCAGTTTTGTCTTACCGAAGTATGAAAAATAGCCACCGATACATCGTAAATCTTCTATAATGTCTGATCTTAAACGTTAAGGTCAGATATTCAAGATCTGAAACATCTCAAATATTTGGACATGGTAATAAATTTATATGATTACAAACTCATGAAATTACTCCAGTTATTTGCTTCTGATACGATTTCATACGGATTCCTCAGTTATATGAAGGATTATCTTTCTTTGTTGGAATTCTTTTGTTTTATATACAATTACATGTAATGTGACGGTGGATACAAGGTATAAAACAAGTTGTGTAGAAGGTTCCCTCTTGACAATCATTCTTTTTTTTTTCTCGGATATTCAGGAATTAAAGGAGTTTTTAAAAGTTCACTTCAAGCTGTAATTCATCTGTAATTAGTTTCATCACAAAAGTTATTTCTAATTCAAAAACTCGCTAAAGTTAAGTTAAGGAAAACCTTTTTTTTTTTTTTTTTTTTTTTTTTTTTTTTTTTTTTTTTTTTTTTTTTTTTTTTGTTTGTTTGTTTGAAATGAATGATATACATTAAAAGGGGGAAGATTACAAATAATTAGGCCCCGGTTCCTAAATTTCCTCCCATTGTGAGTCATTTAAATAAAATAGGAACCATTAAATAGAGAAATAACATTGTTCGAGTAAAATATGCACCATTGGTAATATTAAGGTATAATCGGAAGCCACGCTCACCAAGTTTTATCTGCTAATAATCGACACGTGACTCAGATTAAGTTATCTCTCTCTTTACAAAAAATACGTATTTATAAGTTTTTATGTTTCAAAAACAATTTTGTTTAACAAGATAAGAGATTTTAAAGCCTCAGAACTAAAAAAATATTTTAAATGATTAAAATCTGAAAAGTTTCAGCATCTATAAAAATATTTTTATATGAAATTGCAGCACTATCCATTTGAAACAATATTTTACAATGATTAAAATCTTTAAATCTCAAAAAGCGACAAAAATAATTTTGGTAAAACTGCAGTTTTATCAAATTTGTAACTGTCGAGTTAATAATACCTAAAATAAAAATTTTTAAAGCTTCAAAACGGACATACAACTTTTTATTGAAATTTCATGACTATTATATTTATAACAATGTCAATTTTGACATTGACAAAAATATTTTTGGCGAACTTGATTGCATTATTATCACATTTGTAACGGTATAGATTTTACAATGATTTAAATCTTAAAAACTTAAACCTTGCCATATATATTTTTGTAGAAATTGCAGTGATATCAAATTTGTAACGTTGTCGATTTTACAATGATTAAATCTTTAAAGCTTCAACATAGGTTTAAATATTTTTGGTGAAATCGCTGTACTATCTTAGTTATAATGGTGTTTTTTTTTTTTACAATGATTGACATCTTAAAAGCCCCTGCATTGATATAAATATTTTTGGTTACATTGCAGTGCTATTTATTGATAATGTTGTCAATTTTTCAATGATTAAAATCTTCAAAACTTTCAAACTTGACAACATATTATGTTTAAATTTCAATATTATCACATTTGTAACAATTTTTACAATGATGAAAATCTTAAAAGCTCCAGAATTGTTATAGATATTTATGGTTACATTACAGTCCTATCACATTGATATCATTGTCATTTTCCAATGATTAAAATCTTAAAATCTTTAAAATTGACAACATGTTACTTTAAAATTTCAATACTTCCTCATTTTTCAAGATTCTAACAATGTTTAACACCTTTGAAGCTCCAGCATCGAAATAAATATTTTTGGTAAAATTGTAGTGCTATCACATCTGTAACGTTGTCGATTTTTTTTACAGTGATTTACAAGTTAAAAGCTCTAACATTTGACATAAATGTTTTTTTTTTAAATTGCCTTACTGTTTATACATGCAATGTATATATTGTGAGGGGGGGGGGGGGGTAAATTGTAGTACTATCAAGTTTAAATGTCGTATATATTATAATTAAATTGCAGAACTATCAATTTTGAAACGATTTTTGCAAAAAATTAAACAAGAATTAAAATTTTAGAAGATTTACCATTTTACCATTCGGCATCTACTAAAATAATTTTTTTTTTGAAATTGCAGTACTATATTTTGTAATGGTGTCGATTTTACATGTTTTTTTTTTTTTTTTTTTTTTTCTTTTTTACGTTGTCGTAACATTCAGATATTTCATATTTCATGCATAAATAAATAACCAGTTTCGTTCGACTGTTATGTAATTTTTGGAAATTAGATCCATAATTTAGTAAGAATGCACATCTCTTTTACACAGATAAGCAATTGTTTATGGTAAAACATTTCCACAATTCGTATCCGGTTTCCATTTTATCTGATAACGTATCAGTTCTGTATTTTATCTTCAAACTGTTTATGTTCCCGACATAAAGTGTTCTTTATATGTTGTTTATTTGTTTTGTTGATTTAAATTTATTTTTAAATAAGTGTTAATTCGTTTTCAAATATCTCTTTAAACCTGGTGATTTGACGGATTTATTTACTTATTTATTTTCATTTTTATTTATTTAGTTATTAAACGTGTTTAAGCTACAATTCCTAATAATCAATTTCTGACCGCACATCTTTCTGTTTTTCGTGAATATCATTGATGTTTTTTTAGTACGTATGTCCATTATTGTTATACGAAGGCAAGTTTTGATATTGGCATACTCGCACTGACTTTTTTGTCATGTCTGATCCATATTTAAATTTTCAACATTAAGACATGCTCTGACTATATTTTGACTATTGAAATTGAAGTTGGTTTATTGACTCACCTAGCTCTGAATCATAATCTCCAATAAATCTTCTTGTCAAATATCTGACTGTTAATGCTGAAAAAAATAGAAATATATTTTATTATTCTTGAAGAGCACTGAATATAACAAAAAAGCTCACATTCAATATAATTTTTTAATGCCCAGGAAATAATCATAATCATTAAATGCTTCATCGCATTAAAACTACTACGGCACATTTCATTTGAGTTCGATTACTAGAAAATTGATGGAGAACTTTACTAATTGAGTGGAATGAAACATAGGCGTTGTCATGTGCAGAATTTTGAATTTTTACAAAGAGAAATATTCAAAATTCTGCACATGACAACACCTTTGTTTCATTCCTCTCAATTAGTTAAGTTCTCTATCAATTTTGTGTGTTTCATTACGCCCAGGTAAAATTTTTTTCTCTTATATATAGAAAGCTTTGGCATACTTTCTCACACTCTGATGCTCCTGGTGAGATTCAAACCTAGGCGCTTAGAGGGATCTCCAAATAAATGAATTGAGAAATAAACTAGCTAACGTTTTGTGGCCCCCATAAAGAGAAAAAGAAAAATTAACCCAAAAGATAATTAAAAATCACACTGTGATGCTGCTAGTGAGATTCAAAACTAGACGCTAAGAGGGATCTCCAATTAAATAAATCGGGAATTAACCTGACTGAACTTGTGCGACCCCCATGAAAAGAAAATCAACCTAAAAGATAATTAAAACTCAACACATAACATGTATAATTTAACATAATGGTTTTAAGATTGCTATTACAAGTTAAAGCAATGATGTAAACAACAATTACCCAAATGCAAATTGCAAAGTTTCGTCACCAGATATTCCTAAATCAGTTTGTCAATTCTGTCTTGTTTGACTGTTTTATCCTTGGCATTTATTTACCTAGTGAATTTTTGATAAATTAATTTCTATCTTTTACTTCATAAATCTGATTGTGTTTATTTATCTTTTTGATGAATGTGAAATAAGAACCCCATTATAAACAATTTTCTTATTGGAAACGGCATTCTGTATAATACAGAGTCTAAATCTGCTCCGTTACCTACGCGATATAGTAGCATAGCGGAGCGGATATTGATTCTGGATTATACAGAATGTGGAAACGGTTGCCTCGTCGGTCAAGTGATTTAGCACGCGTGCTTACGGATCACAGTGCCTTTTATCATCTAGGTTTAATTCCGACTTGGGCAGTTTCTAGTGTGAGAAAGTTCATCAGTTAGCTTGCCGAAGGTCGGTGGTTTTCTTCCAAGAACACAGATTTTCTCTATGCGACGTCTTGATATAGATGAAAAATCTTGACTAGAACGTGAAACACATTAATGTACTCATTCTACTCAACTCACTCACACTGGACACGTCTTATTTGGTTTTTTCTTCCTGTGGTTGAACTCTAAATGTTTATCAAACATATCAGTACAAATCAAGAGGTTTATTAAATTATGTAAAGTTAGGAGGAATATACAAATTTACAGAAAAATTTTAAATCATAAATCATTAAGTACATAATATTTACATTTATTTCCTTCTAAATATGACATGTTGATGGAATGTTTGATATATACATCAGATGTCATTTAAGTAATAATAATCAGTTCTGAAACAGCATTGATAGTTTTACTCGGATAAGGGTAATGCACAAATATCAAGTTAAAAGAGAAAACACTTACGACTTAAGACGGGCTCTTGACAAAATATTATATATGTCTTGTGATGTTATTTATATATATTTAACTTTAACAATGTCGGGTTCTACATAAATACCCACTCTTAACAGTGGTAACTGCGTTTTTCGGATAAGCTGGGATATATAAACATGTATAGATTTAAAGGAATACTATTCCCGACTTTGGACAATCACTGAGTGTATAGTGACAAGAGTTTGTAAAGTTGCTTATTTACTTTAAATTTGCAAGATGTGGATTGTTGTAGTGTGCAGCTGTAATTGTCATTATCCTGTTATTCTCAACGGCGAAAATTTTGCTATTTGTACATTCTAACCCATGTCTTACAAAGCATTAACTGTAATTATTTCTAATCAAATTTATGGACAAAATCAATTTTAATTATACCAAAAACATATTGCGGCGAATTTAATTTTTTTAATTAAAAAAAAAATAAACACATACAGAAAAAAAACATAAATGCGTTAATATAAAAACATTTTTGCTATTTATTTATTTCCGGTTAATGTAAGAGGCAGTTGCGGCTGAAAAAATAGTCCAAACTTTTTTAACTCTAGATTTGGACCAATGAAATCATTGATGAAGAAGAGTAATAAGAATAATTAGTCTAAAGTCATATTTGTTTATTTTTTCTGTCACTCCTTTTGTATTTTAAACACATGAATTTATATATTTCAGTTACGGTTGCTTTTTTCTTATTTACACATTATTTTCATTTTACCATTTATACTGTGACATCTTTAACATTTTTTCTAGCCGCGAATAGCTTCAAAATTTATAACACAGCTTTAAAACAACAATTTTCTTACTCGTATAACAGTTTCTACTAGTGGTTAACTATACTATAGTCAGGACCATCAACCCGTTTAAATTGTTTCAAGTATTTGTATAACTGTCTTTATGTGAGCTTTCTTTGCGAGATAACACGAATTTTACTTTAGTAATCTAGTTATGTAGAATCACTATTATTTTCAAAGTTTATCACCGAGTTTGATTTTATTTTCTTTTAAGTTTTAAAAAGTGGTCATATTATAAATTATTGAATACAGTTGTCATATTATAAATTATTGAATATTTCATTCAGAAAACTCAAAAATCGATATAACATGACAAAGAATTTAGACATAAATTTACAAAAGTTGTTTGCGCTCTTATAAACTTTGTCATATTATAAACTTTTGAATATTTCAGTCATTTTGCTCGTTTTCCACGTATATAATGATGAGATATGTAGGTAACCATCCCTCAGCAAGGTCGTGGAGATCCTAATTTTGTATCGAACCATATCGTTCTTATTGTGAATCATGTAACCTCTGTCTTATTTGAACCAATTATTTTGAAGAAATTTAGGCCATTCGTCATCATCACAAGACTATAGTTTTAAATAATTATTTTATGTATTTGTTTTTTTTTTTGTTTTTTTTTTTTTTTTGTCTAATTAACCCTGACAGTTTCCTTCTTTACATTCGTCTGAGTACCTGTCAAGATAATTCAGTTTGATAATTAATGCCAAACTTAACTACAGGATCCGTATAAAGCTACAAAATTAACTTCTGTTTCCGAATGTATAATTATACCGTGGTACAGATTGAATGCGTAATTAAGTTTGCTTTTAGAATGGGTTTAAATGACACACATGACCTTGGCCAGGGTCAAGTGGACCTCACACGCGCGGAATATATATGTATCAGACCTCACATTGCGGTCAAGTGTATCTTTTATCGTGTTTCATTGAAGATACGTATACATAACAATGTCTGTTACAACAGAAAATAGTTATAGATGTCAAAGAAATCAGCAAAAAGTCGGTTGAATGTTTTGGATTCAGTCTGGAAGATAAAAACTAGGCAGTATAGTCGTTCGTTAGAGTCATAAATAACGCAAGGCGCTTTATCAGGTCAACAACAACAATAACAATAATCGTCTTTTAAATACATGTAAATTAATATCGCCCAGAAGATACTTCAAATCCAAAAATCATAGATATCCAGTAAATATCATGTCTGGTCAAAAAAACTATATAAACTGTGAGTTATGAATCATGATATCTTGCCATCGATTATAAATATTGCCCGTAAGATAAACTAAGTCATGATTCAACCATAACAACCAGTTTTGTGTATAAAAATGCCTATATTCTTTCCATAGACCCGCAAATCCATACTTGTAATTGGGTTTCTTTCAATATCCCATACGTCTATCTAATCTAATGCCTATAAGCACATTGCCTGCCATTATCATGTGCTACTGGTGTCAGTTTATTTCGATATTCAAAATGATAATATTTCATACGTAAATCTAATGCCTATAAGCAAATTGTCTGCCATTATCATGTGCTACTGGTGTCAGTTTATTACGATATTCAAAATGATAATATTTCATACGTAAATCTAATGCCTATAAGCAAATTGTCTGCCATTATCATGTGCTACTGGTGTCAGTTTATTACGATATTCAAAATGATAATATTTCATACGTAAATCTAATGCCTATGAGCACATTGCCTGCCATTATCATGTGCTACTGGTGTCAGTTTATTTCGATATTCAAAATGATAATATTTCATACGTAAATCTAATGCCTATAAGCACATTGCCTGCCATTATCATGTGCTACTGGTGTCAGTTTATTTCGATATTCAAAATGATAATATTTCATACGTAAATCTAATGCCTATGAGCACATTGCCTGCCATTATCATGTGCTACTGGTGTCAGTTTATTACGATATTCAAAATGATAATATTTCATACGTAAATCTAATGCCTATAAGCAAATTGTCTGCCATTATCATGTGCTACTGGTGTCAGTTTATTACGATATTCAAAATGATAATATTTCATACGTAAATCTAATGCCTATAAGCAATTTGTCTGCCATTATCATGTGCTACTGGTGTCAGTTTATTACGATATTCAAAATGATAATATTTCATACGTAAATCTAATGCCTATAAGCACATTGCCTGCCATTATCATGTGCTACTGGTGTCAGTTTATTTCGATATTCAAAATGATAATATTTCATACGTAAATCTAATGCCTATGAGCACATTGCCTGCCATTATCATGTGCTACTGGTGTCAGTTTATTTCGATATTCAAAATGATAATATTTCATACGTGAATCTAATGCCTATCAGCACATTGCCTGCCATTATCATGTGCTACTGGTGTCAGTTTATTACGATATTCAAAATGATAATATTTCATACGTAAATCTAATGCCTATAAGCACATTGCCTGCCATTATCATGTGCTACTGGTGTCAGTTTATTACGATATTCAAAATGATAATATTTCATACGTTAATCTAATGCCTATGAGCACTTTGCCTGCCATTATCATGTGCTACTGGTGTCAGTTTATTACGATATTCAAAATGATAATATTTCATACGTAAATCTAATGCCTATGAGCACATTGCCAGCCACTATCATGTGCTACATGTGACAGTTTATAACGATATTCAAAATGATAATATTTATTATTATAAATGGAACTGTAGTTTATTTTAGAAATAAACATTAATAACGATTGGACATGACAATGTAAAATTGAATCCAAGTAAGTTGATTTAAAATATACGGATCTATATTCTGAATAAAGCGTCTTTAACAACCAATGACAAAATGTATTGCATTTGAATTTCGAGAACTTTAAAAACTAACACTAGTAGTCAACGACGCACAATAATAAACACAAAGACATAGAAATGTATCATAGTAAACACAGAATAATATCACGTGCTTCTTTTAAATGGTTGAAAAGTAACACGTGCCTTTTTTTTCTGTTTTAGAGAGGTGGCCAAAATGTCTTTAGTTATCATTTTATATTTAAAATCTTTTCCCCTTCATTAAACTCGTAGTGCTAGGAGCGTCTAGCTACAAAATGTAGAATGTAGAAGTTGTTTTGGAGATTTAATACTAACCGACCTAGTAGATAGATGTTAAGTTTTTAGCAGTAGTTCTGGAAAATTTATCAAACATTTACAGAAGCTGTTTACTTTCAATTATTTTCTTATAAAAATAAAAATGATAAATTAGGAAACACCAGGATATATTTTTTTTCTTCAATTTCTACACGTGTGTTCAAAATGAAACAAAACACCAATTATTCTTATGTTGACAGAAATGTTTAAAATAATATACAAGAATTTATAAAAATAAACAAAAGATTGAACACTCGCCAAGTAGCCTACAGTGCATTATAACAACAAAGATGAATGGCTTCACTTAAAATGATATGCTTGTTCAACTTAGAGTGAACCATATCCAACCTATATTGTAAATATCAATTAGAGTTAAGACAGCCACAGAATCTAATCATTTAACTTCACGGGTTTAGTTAGTATTTTTCAATGGTAATCGTCTACAGGAAGACGAAGTCTACTGGCCAAAGATAATCGCCTCTCGGAAGGCCGAAATTTTCCAACGGCAATCGTTTTCCGGAGGACGAGGCTTTCCGAAGGTAATCAACTTCCGGAAGACATTTAGATAGCCACGGTGACTGGTTAATGAGACGTATAACAGTTTATAAGATAAATGATAAACCATTCTTATTTATACATCAATCATTTAATTTTCTTTTCGAGAAAAATCGGAAAGAAATCTCCAACTAAGAAACAAGACAACAATAGACGCAAGTATGATAACAATGTAATACGCACATTTATAAATGAGTACATGAGAACCATATGAATGAAAATATATTTAGTAATTAACAAACCATAAGAAATGCAAAACCATTAAATATGAAGCACAACAAGTAAAAGTAAAACGTAACTGGCTAATTAAAAACTAAACATCCGTGACTAAATCAGCACTTACAGAGAAATAAATTGAGTAAATAAGAAAAATTTGTAGCTACAAAAGCATACCTAACAATAACCATTTTAACAAAGTAACTAGACCAATGCATATTGAGCTCCCTTATTAGGGCGTATACACAATTGCCGTCTTTACTGACAATGGAGATGGGGTAAACACTACATGTATTAATGTTCTTTACTCGCATATTTAGAACACTGGGCATACCACGAAATTTCTTTTTTTTTTCACTCACATAATTGGTCTAGAGCATACAGCAATATGAATGCTCCCTACTCAAATATTAAGACCTCTGCCGAGGTCGTTAAAACATCAATACTCTTTTCCACTTGCATGTTGATACCAATCATAAGGAAACGGTTGCCTTATGCTTAAAAGAGATATGCACTTGTTGTTTAAAAGAAATGAAAATTCAACAGACTGAATGTAAAATGCACGAGCATCAATTGTTAGTAGAAGTAATGAAATAACTCTATAACAATGACACAGACGGGGCTCTATCTTTATGACGTCATGCACTAACTCCCACCAGTGATCTGGATCACTTAGAAATTTCTTAACATCTAGTTTATTAAGAACTCAATATATGGTACTAGATTTTCCGCACCAATAAAACATCTCTGGTAACGTCTGGGTATTCAGATAGCATTTAGTGCGCTTTTTATTTCATAGTGCATCCCCAAGAGCTCGTTTATATCGTGTACTTGAAGACAAAGGGCACGGAGAGCAACATATTTTATATTATTCCGTAAGTAATTGTATATATTCTTCTGTGCAGAAACAGTATTTTTAGATTGAAATAGCCAAGGGTCAGGTAAAACCACTTATCTGGTGATAACTGTATAATAACAGCGATATCTCTGTAATAACATCAATTAGTGTTATATAAACATTCTCCTACTGATCTATCAAGGTCCATTAGTTCATGTTGAAATCTCGATATCATGACCAAAGTTTTATACAAAATACTTAAAAATTCTAGCTGTAACATGAATGCCTTCTTTAAGCATGGAAATAAAAATGGATATATCTTTTTAGCCTAGGTACAATTGGTCAAACAACTAAAGAATATTCATCTTAAGAATTGTTTTGGTCATATTTCAATTTATAATCTATTTTTTTTATTTCATTCAGAAAATTCAAAATTAAAAATATGTAATTATTCCAAATTAATAATAATAATGAAAAGTTTATTGCTGTTTAACACTTAACTTAGTTTAATCAACTGATAAGCCATTTCTTGTTTATTTAATGTAATCACTCTGTTCTGGGAATTTCTACTAAAAAAAGATAATAATAGAAAAGAATGTTATCAAAATGAAACATTTTTGCATAAAACTTCAAGCTCTATATTGAAAAGTTCCTTTTATTGATTAGGCGTATGTATACAACCTAGTTAAAATTATCAAGTATTAAACAACTAGGTAATGAACTTCCAAATTAAAATATTAAGATAGAACGCAAAAATTTGTAACTTGTCTATGGTGGTCAGCTATCCGACCAGACAAAAGTGGTCACTTTAGATTATTGTTATAGGAATGTAAGACTATCATTGACGTCTTTTGAACATGTTCTATGAATGGTGATGGCGTATTTTGTCTTCTAAATCATGTCATCTACGTGTAGTCGTGTATTTATATATATATATATATATATATATATATATATATATATATATATATATATACATGTATATATTTATAAGATAATTTCGTATAATCAATCGGTACAGTATACGTAATACTTTTAAAATGATCATATTCATAAACAACTTCGTACAAAATATCACGTATTTTATTGATAATTATTTAAATGTTTAAACAAATTCCTACAATTGATACAAATTTATCTTCCGACTTCATGTAGCAAATTGATAAACACAACAAGATTGTCTCATCCATTTTGTCTAGTCAGTTCGCTTGCCGAATGTTGGTGGTTTTCTCCGGGCACTCCGGTTTCCTCCACCATCCCAGAACTGACCGCCTCGAAATAAGTGAAAGATTCTTGACTGGGCGTAAAACACCATTACTCCACTCCACTTATCTAGACCACGAATCTGTTTGGGTTTTATTCTTTCTAAAAATCTTTTTGATGGAGTGTACATACAGTTGCAAAATGGAAATAAATACGTATTGAATAATATTCCTTGTATCATTTAAAAATAATTCTTGCAAATCGTTTTTTAAATACATTTTTACTTCTTATTACGTCAAAAAAAAAAAAAAAAAAAAAAAAAAAAAAAAAAAAAAGTAAATGACGGATAGCACGATGGTAATTCAGTGTGAAATTCAAACTGATTAAAATCGTCTGAAACATGCAAAATGTAAGGTGAATCGGTGCTTAAGTTTTAAGTTATTTCGAGAAAATCTACGTTCTTTTTTTTAATTCGGTGCTATTTCGCACATGTAAAAACAAGACGTTATCAAACAATATAAAACATTAGCTGAATAAGCAGCTGAGTAAATACATGTTAAAACAAATTACAATATTATAAAGTACAAAAAACAGGACAACAGACAGAAAATAACACGTGTGTTATCACGATTTACGTAAACAAATTACAAAGTTATTAGCAGTATATAAAACATTAATACTGAAACCATAACAAAGAATTATCAAAAAGTAGTGAAATAATTGAAGCAATTAGTGTTATTATTTGTAATATTCTGAGCAAGTAAATTGAGATGTTCCGACAATTTTATAAGGCCATCCACAGTACCATAATTATTGATTGAAAGATGGGTAAAATGTAGACGGATTGGATTGTATTGGATTGATTGTGTTTACGTCCAAATAAAGATTATTTCTACTTATGTTGAGGTGTCAGTTGATAGATTGCAGAGAAAACTGGAGTGCCCGTAGAAACCTTACGTTCTTCGGCAAGCGAACTATCGTTCTAAGATCAATAATACTGCCTACATAAGAAATTTTTTGTGCATTTGCTACTTTTTAAAAAACATATAACCTCCATTGTCCAAGACCTGATTTAATGCATCAGCTATTTTTAGTTAGAAAAAATTAAATACGTGTATTTAATAGGATTCTAAATAATACAATGACATAGTTCCAAATCTATGAATTTTTGCTTTTTGTGCGTAATAGTGACAAATATATGTAGATTTTAAAACCCTACTGGCAACCGCATTCTTCATCGGCGCTCTTAAAATGCTTACCAGAATTATACTATAATTTGTTATCAACTAGATATTGCAAGCGAGTTAAAGGTTTATATACAATATCTTATGTTGGTTCGACGTAATAAATTTCAATCAAACTTTATATAATTATATAATCAAATTTAATCCTTATAGATTAAATATATTTATCTAAGTAATGTGCCTTTCTATACAATATTCATATCTTTATTATTAGTTATCTGCCTTAGTATATATCTTTTTCTAAGAGATATTATGTATTATCCCCCCTTTTTATATCCATCTTACAGTTCATCTACAAGCATAATTGTCACCCCTGTTTAGAACTCTTTTGCACAGGTATAAAATCAAGGTGAAAACTTCGTAGCATGTCATTTTTCTCTAGATTTTCACCCACCCCATTATATGTATTGTGAATGGTTTACTGCTGCTGTATTGTTTATATTTTTCAGGATATAGATGACTCATTTCATTTTGATGTAACATTTCATACTACAGTCGTCACGGCATTATTGAACTTGGAAATGTTTTTGGCAGGCAATATTCTAGTGGCTGGAATTAATCAATTTTTCGGCAATTTGTGCGCTCACCAGTGACTGTAATAAGTTTATTGTTGATTGTTCAAGTTTATTTGAAGGTGTACATCTGTTACCAGGGTACATTCTATCTATTTAATTGAAAGGGATGCCCATTACAGACTCGCTTGGAGTCTTGGCTCCTTTATTGTCATGCCGTGGCCAGATTATGCCAATAAATGTTTAACAATTATCTTAGTGTATTTTTTTTATTATTTGCTATCCATTAATAATATCAATTACTCAAATCAGAGTCATATCATTTCGCCATCTTACTTGATTTTATTCAGCACTTATCTTTGATAAAGTGAAGGTCTTTCCGGAAGACCTTACGTAACGCCAACCAACGCCGATGAATCATGTGATTTGATTAAATAAGATATTCTACATTATTTCTTGATTATGCTATTCACAGCACCGTGTCTTCATTGTGAAACAAACCATTTCATCAAACTAAATATACATTTACAATAAGTAATCTAAAGAGCTAACAGAAGAACGAACGTAAAAACGGTAGAGAACATTGAATTAGTCTATGATTTATTATGGGTATGAAAACACACGTGTCAAATAAGGTTAAGGTTAGCATGACAGGCAACATGAACACTTAATTTAGCGGCGATGTGATGACAAATTCACAATTGATAAAGATTAAGGTTACTCAGAGAGCACATATGTAGGGACGACGAACCAATGATTGGCAAAGACCGCAAAAAAAAAAAAAATTAACATACTTCGTGATATAATTCCATGCGAAAATTAATGGAGGTTATTTTGTCGTCTTTATCAGATTTCAAATTGACGGAGAGTTTAGAAACTTAAAGGCAAATTTTGGCGGAATAAAGAATCTATGATTGTAAAGAGCGTAAAAATCCGGAAAATTTTGGTCAGATAGGGAGCAACATTGGATCACAGAAGCGTGGAAACAGAGAAAGTACATTGCGGTGATGGGAAACTAATGTAACGGAAATATAACGTCATCAGGTGCAAAACTAATGTAAAGTTCAAAAGGTTTTTAAAATCCAAATTAATGTATTATTTCCGTAATAAATCGTGTGTATAATTTCATGAGACTTATGACATTTGAACTAAAATAATTATATTTCTTGTTTACTTGATATTTTATCACGGTGGGAACTCTGGTTATTTAATAAACATATTAAGTATGTCATGCTTATAACTCGAGTGTTCGATTTCAACATTATCTACCAAATCTGGTTTAATCTAAAGGTAACTTGCGTATATTTTACTTATAAATACTTTATAAATTATTTAAAGATCTTAACGTCTTTACATTTACTTTGAAAAAGATCGATTTACAAAATCTTAAAAGGATATTTAATTTAATTAAAAAAACAATTAAAAATTGGATAATACACATTTCGAGACTTTGGACTACTCACATCCCGACTTCGTACAAACAACAACAAAAAAGTAACAAATCGGTATTTATAAATCGCCATTCGTGTACATATATATCGGACCTTGTTCGAAAGTTCGTGCCAAGACAGTTTAAATCGCGGTCAACTTTTGAACTACGAGCCGTGTTGTAGCGCTTAATTTTATACAACATTGGATTGGGTTTTTCTGCCTCTTGAAACTGTAGCAAGCCGTTACAATATAGTTATATTGAGTCATAAAGAGGCGATATTTGCGACGTATTATTACTGTATTGCATTTATATCTAGACAAAACCAGCAAAATAAACGAAAAAGAAAAACACTATATAGCATTGCAAAATGTTCAAAATTAACAAAAACTCTTTGTTTGGTAATCATGACATTGGTTTTTATTGCCTTGTCCAACAGATCAAAGGATTTATATAAAATCGAGTGTTTTGGGGTCTTGGCTCAAACTTACCACTAGTACGATTAACCATTAGTGGCTTAAAAAGTTGTTGTAACAATCCTTCATTTCTTATATCTTGGCACATAAAATGGAGAGATTTAACAGAAATCAGTAGGAACTGGACTTGTATAATTTAAAAAAAGACACAGATGTTCTAAAAATGAGCTTAGCAGAAATGCCTCCAAAAACTTTTATCATCTCTGGCTTGGTAAAATTACATTTTATTTTCTTCAGTCTTGCAAATAGCATATATATATATATATATATATATATATATATATATATATATATATATATATATATATATATATATATATATATATATATATAAACTCAAGTATGTTATTGTTATGTTTTTCATCATTATATGCTATGATATATCCTCTATGTTGTAAGTATGCAATGTGAGAAATAAAGAACTTGAACTTGATCTTGCTAACTTGATAGCGATTTTTAAAATACTTAATTAGTATATTACATACCTGACTTCCCAACCCCTCGGACTCCTAGTATAAGTATATTTATATCCTTTCCACCGTTATAATGTGACGTTTTGTGATGTTTATCCTCCATTAAAGGTTTCGGATCTTTGTTCCAATTATGAAAAGACATCCGTAATTACTTGAATCTTATACATTTAAAATGTTCTCTTTTATCACATAAATCTTACCATAAAATAAGCATATTCTTTGCAGAAAATCGAGTATTAAAAAATCTGACCCTTTGTTTTGAATCTCACACGCTTAAATTGCCTTCTATTTACACTTCTCAAATTATAACATTACACAATAAGCATGTTTCTCTGTGAAAATTGAGTATTAAAATATGACGTTTTGTTTTGAATCTCACTCTCGAATTATAACATTACACAATAAACATTGTTCTTCATAGAAAATAGATAATTAGAATTCGGACTTTTTGTTTCGAAGTCCTTTATCACTCACACAATTTTAGAAGGTTAATCATTTGTTAATTCTTTTAATTCCTTCACCACTAATTTGATAGGAATATTAAAACACTCTCATTTCAATGAATCCTTTTATAAAAGTAAAACCATCATTATACTTTGTTTAATCATCATATTATAAACCATTTAAAATATACAGTATACATACTTCAACAATTTATAATTGGATTTTTTTTCTAAGTTCCACTTTTATTATCCTCACACTATATAACAACAATACTAGAATGTATAATATTTTGAATAGATTGACTATGACTCCGATACTAAATACTCAATCCGGACACTCTGTTTACATCCAACACGTGTGTGTGTATGTGTTTAGTTCTGTTTCAAAGTTATGATTAGATTAGCTCTCACATTGAGACTACTACAACTAGTATAGTGCATCTGTTAGTATAACAAGACATAGTC
Organism: Tegillarca granosa; assembly: GCA_029721355.1. NCBI lineage: Eukaryota > Metazoa > Mollusca > Bivalvia > Arcoida > Arcidae > Tegillarca > Tegillarca granosa. The sequence continues at coordinate 51,864,394 of CM056596.1, forward strand.
ATCACTTTATGGTACCTTACTAGTAACAGAACAAAACAAACATATACTGATGTTTGTGGCAGATAATTGACATGTTTAATGGAACTGAATGTGTCAAATAATAATAGAAAACTTCCGAATCTTGACAAGTCAATATGAAACTAAATGTGTCAAGTAATGATAGAAATCTTCCTAATCTTAACATGTTATAATGGAACTGAATGTATCAAATAATGATAGAAAACTTCCAAATCTTGACATGTTACAATGGAACTGAATGTGTCAAATAATGATAGAAAACTCCCAAATCTTGACATGTTATAATGATACTGAATGTATCAAATAATGATAGAAAACGTCCAAATCTTAACATGTTACAATGGAACTGAATGTGTCAAATAATGATAGAAAACTCCCAAATCTTGACATGTTATAATGATACTGAATGTATCAAATAATGATAGAAAACGTCCTAATCTTAACATGTTACAATGGAACTGAATGTGTCAAATAATGATAGAAAACTCCCAAATCTTGACATGTTATAATGATACTGAATGTATCAAATAATGATAGAAAACGTCCAAATCTTAACATGTTACAATGGAACTGAATGTGTCAAATAATGATAGAAAACTCCCAAATCTTGACATGTTATAATGGAACTGAATGTGTCAAATAATGATAGAAAACGTCCAAATCTTAACATGTTACAATGGAACTGAATGTGTCAAATAATGATAGAAAACGTCCAAATCTTAACATGTTACAATGGAACTGAATGTGTCAAATAATGATAGAAAACTCCTAAATCTTGACATTTTAATATGGAAACTGAATGTGTTAAATAATGATAGAAAACTTCCAAATCTTGACATGTTATAATGGAACTGAATGTATCAAATAATGATAGAAAACGTCCAAATCTTGACATTTTAATATGGAAACTGAATGTGTCAAATAATGATAGAAAACGTCCAAATCTTGACATTTTAATATGGAAACTGAATGTGTCAAATAATGATAGAAAACGTCCAAACCTTGATATGTTATAATGGAACTGAATCTGTCAAAAAATGATAGATAATTTCCAAATCTTGACATGTTAATATGAAACTAAATGTGTCAAATAATGAAAGAAAACTTCTCAATCTTTAGCCATTTCGGTTATCATATGGCGATTCTTTCATGGTAAATACATATCTCATATGAACATTGGAAGTAAGTAAAATTAAGAAAAAAGATTTAAGATAATTTATTCAGAGATTCAGTCAAAAACAATAATGTTTCTGAGTAACCAACGAACATTTGTTACGATACATAAATAAATTACAATATTAAAAACTACTTTTCAAGAAAAGGAAAAATTAGAAACCATAACTTATTGGTATTTTCAAGGTTTTTTTTACATCAACTAATATTTGTATTTCATTTTCACTATTTTACTCATTTGTATAACTTTGATTTGAATCAAATGAACATTGTAAAGGACGATGCTCCGAAAAATAGATAAAAAAACATCTCATTATGGACAGCACAATCAACGTTTAATATTATTATTTTTATTTTTGTTGTTGTTATTATTATTATTATTATTATTATTATTATTATTATTATTAGTTTTATTATTATTGTTATTATTATTGTTGTTGTTGTTGCTGCTGTTGTTATTGTTGTTGTTCTTGTTGCTGTTATTATTATTATTATTGTTGTTGTTGTTGTTGTTGTTTTTATTATTATTATTTTTGTCCAAGCCTATCTTAATGGTTCGTTGTGGCATTATTGTTGTTGTTATGGCTGTCTAGAGGTCGAAACATTTCTTAAAAGTTTTGTTTTACATTTTAGGTTTGTAAAACAATTATATTATTGTCCAAGTTTATTTGCATTTAAAAGTAGTGATTTTGTTTATTTTAATTAAACCCGTCAATTTTTATTTTGTTTTTGTGTTTCATTCAAGCCCTTCAAATTAAAAGCTTTAATGTGTCATAATGGTAGGTATCAAGTTTAAAACACCATGTTTTGGTATCAAATTCTGATCATAAATGTCAAAATTAATCCATAAAAAGCTTTTATAAATCTGAAGTTTGAGATTCAAATATTATTTCAGGCTTGTACGTTGTCTGTAAAAATATTCCAGAGAGAGACAGCCGAAATATAAACATAGAAAACAGGATTTATCTGCTTATAAACTGAAATTAGATCTTATTAACTACTTAGATTTAGATTAAAGTAATTGACTTAGTGTCATGTGATAATCGCACGTGCATTAAATGATTGGATTAATCAAAACTGCTGTGTATGTTTTCCATTAAACAAACCTTATCTTAAAAATCTGCTGGGCTTAACCGATGAAGTTAATGGCACAGTATGAACGGGAATGAAATAAGAAACTAATATTATATATGAATTACATTTCTAGGTTATCGCTTTAGGGTTCAGCATCACACCAACGAAGATGTGATATTTAATTGACCAAAACCATGCAACTTAATATAGAGTGCGATTAAATACAATCTTTGACTTCACTCGGGATAATCCAGTCAGAAATAATCAAAGATCCTTATTAAACCCTTTTCCCAAAATAGATAGAAAGGTCACAAATATGACAAAATTTGAATTAAACACTTGTTTTCAACATACATATTTACATACATACATACATACAATAAATATTATTGTTGTTGTTGTTGTTGGATGGTTATGATATCATAAAAATGACAACATTGAACAAACTGAGTTTTATATTTTTACACTCCACCAATAAAAATAAATAATTTTTAGTTTCAACAAACATTGTCTTGATTTTTGAATGCATTAACTGAAAACATTTCACATTACAACATTGAAAACAGATATCTTTACGTTACTGCAATACGTGTGGTTGACTTTACAATGCTTTGTAATGATGTCTTGTGAATGTTTTGTGGGTAGAATTTATCTTAGCATTTAGCTGTTTTTACGGAAGACCAGATAATAAACATCGTAGTTTTTGTTAGCTGAGGGATTTTGAAAGTTTAAAATCATTGTTTTTTTGACAAGTTAATGGTTTCAGTTTCTTTTTTCTGTATTTATAGTTGGATGCATTAATGGTGATGATGATCATCATCATTATATTGATCATGATGACGATGGTGTTGTTGTTGATGATGGTAATAATGATGACATATATGGCCAATTTTGTGTGTAAAAAAACAATAAATGAAGGTGATGATAATGATGGTGGTGGTTGTGAAGGTGTTGTTGATGGTGGTGATGATGGTTGTGGTGGTATTATCGATGGTGATGATGATGATGTTGATGATTTTCCACTTTAACTTGGCTGTTTTAATTGTAATGTTATTTCTTCGTAATTAGGATGTACTTGGCATCGTTGTATCATTATAACTGTTCAGTGGAATTGATAAACTTTAAATTTCAAGTTTACAAGAAACTAATTTAATTCACTTATATCAGCATTAATCAAACAGTTAAAACTAACATGCCGCCTACTCTAAAATTGAAATAAATGATAATAATTAGCTAAAACGCTGAAATGAAATGGGACGTTACGGTTTCAAATTATACTTGATTCGCCAGTAGTATAGTTTATTCCTTTGGTTTGCTCTTGGTGGTTTTAGCTATTCTTAATGAACCCCATTATATTTTATACAAAACCCCGTTTTCAATAACAGTTTTAATAACTTCAAAGTCAGTTTCTATTTTTCAATCGATTCAAAGCAACATGTTCGCGCGAACGCAAAACTATTTCAGAATTTGAAAAAAGATAAATGTTACTTTTTAAAAATTAAGATATATATATATATATATATATATATATATATATATATATATATATATATATATATATATATATATATATAACGGGTGTTAACGTCAAAAAAGGGCATAACATGAATGTGTAAAATCACAGAGATTTAGGATTTTTTCTAAAACAATATTTATACCATGTAATATGTATGCCTGGTATGTTACTTTATAAAAGTTCTAAATCTGTATAACAGTAAAAAATTTCTCTTCATTATTCTTGAAGCCATTATAATTTTAAACATATCGTTTTAAAATTGTAACTCCCAAAAGCCTTTAAACAATGAGTATTATAAATAGTGGATTGTTTATTATCAATCAAATCATGTAAACACGACTTTTTTGTATCTTTCGGGTGGCAACAACGCATCTGAATTTGCAGAATGCGCACACAAGATTATTGACACACACACACACACACACACACACACAGACACACACACATGTATATATATATATATATATATATATATATATATATATATATATATATATATATATATATATATATATATATATATATATATATATATATATATATATATAAACTGCCTTGTCGTCAGTGGAATGAACTTTTTTCCTTTTTAATTCAATATCTAACATCTCCCACGATTTATACTATTTTGATATAAAAAAGGCGAATGTTTTCATGCTTTACACATTCTACACGTCACTTTTACGCGCCCTTTTGTATCAAAACACGGACTTCGTGACAAGTTACTTTCTTAGTTACAAATGTTGTTTACAGCAACTGATTACTAAACAACACTTATGTGTTCCACACTAAATGTTCTGAGAAATGCGTTCCTATCATAATAAAATATATTTTAAAATTAATCATTCATCTTTTTATATCTGTTCATACAATGTGTCATTGATTTTTTTTTTATCTTAATAGATAACATAAGTAAGAATTATGTGGATTATACTTATCAATACATATATGTACCTGCTTGTTATAAACTGTTTTTTATTGTTTACGGCTCACACAGTTATGCGTACAATGTTATAAAAAAAAAAAACACCAGTTTCGGTTTTTCAATTTAATATTCATGTGATACTGATGATATTTTTTATATTGGACGGAAATATGAAAGGGGGAGGCCTTTTTATTAAACCAATTATTCTTTGTCTTTTTTATAATAGCCTCTTTGCGTCATTTTTTTTTCGTAAGGTAAATAGTCCGGTATTCTCCGCCATAAATGACTCAATATAGGTGTTATTCTATTATCTAATATAACCTTGACTATGGTACGGCGGCACAAAAGTGTCACGAAAACATTTTTATGCCGCGTGTTCACGCAAAGGTTCAATGCATGTTCACGTGATAGTTTTCGCGTGCTTACGCAAAAGATTTTGCGTGCCCACGTTTGGGTTATCGCGTGCGAACGCGAAATTATCACGTGCCCACGAGAAACCTTTGGCGTGAGCACCCGAAAGTTATTGCGTTGTCACGCAAAAATGATTACTTCCACGTGAGCACGCAATAACCGTCACGTAAGCAAGAAACGAACCTATCTACATGTACCTACCTACCATCCGACCATCTAACAAATCAACAATCAACCCGCTAGCCAACCAGCGTTATTTCATTATTTTTTTTACCCCCTTTGTGAAACAATATTCAAAGAAGTCCTTGACCGAGAATGTTCGTCCGTTTGCTTGCTAAAGGTCGATGTTTTTTCTGGTCAATTCGATTTTACCCAACATTCCAACATTCCAATAAGGACTACCTCGATGCCAATGAAAGCATCTTGACTGAAGCATAAATAACTATAATTCCACTCTTTTGATGGAAACTGGAAAACTGAAGGTTACAGTGAAAAAAATGCCCAACGATTTTTTGAAATGCATGTATAAGTTGACTGTTTTTCTTACTTTTTTCAGATCTCTAAGTTTACTACTGAATAATTTTATTATTTTTGTACACTCAGTTAAAACTCATAATATTTTTGTTAATTCACTTCTTTCTAGACGAGAGGCACTTTATATTGTAAACAAGTCTCACACTGACTGAATGGAATCACTACAGAAATCACTACAGAAAAAACAAACAAACATAACAAACTTAAAGAAGAGAAATCGACAACAACAAAGCATTCTGTAATTAAAACAAATCGCTATGGATGATAAAAGTGCAATGGTCAAGGTCATCTTCATTTCTCGTTAAAAAAAAAACACTTTTTTTTCTTATCAATTAAAGAATGCTCTTTTTGTGATATGGACTCGTTCAGAAAAGTATGACTCTTATCAAGATAAGAATCTCTTCATTAAAAGAGAAGTTGTTTTAGCTGCATTAAAGTTAGTCAACTCATTAACAAATTACCACTAAACACGTGTTGTGGTCTTAGTGACCACGCCCCTTATTCTTCCTTTATATTGGTTAATAAATCTACACAAACATCTATACTGACAACTATAATTATTCTATTTGTTTTTTGTTTCTCTTATCAGCTCCGCCATCTCCATCGATAGAATATCTTTGGTTGTACTCTTACGTTTTAGAATTTATTGACGTAGAGCAGCAACAGACACATCTTTCTCTTTGCAACCAAATGTTCAACAGAAAAGAAAAATATACTTAATACTGTATCTCTGTTTGTGTTTCTCTACGATGTACCGTATATATATATATATATATATATATATATATATATATATATATATATATATATATATATATATATATATATATATATATGTATGTATGTATATGTATATATATAATACAAATACCAGTTAAATTTTGATGTGCCAGATGTGCACATTTCGGAAATTCATTCCTCATCAGTGACACTAAGACCGAAAAGTTTCATACATAAAAAATATAAGCCAAACAGTTGAAAATAATAAATCTAAAGTTTTAAAATTATATAAATCCAAATCCAGCTAAGGAATGCTGTGCATGAGGGAACAAACCTTAGTTTTAAATTAATTTCAAATTTTAGGCGACTGGAAATTTTGCTAAATCGTATATTTTCTGACAACACGAAGTACTGCCTACTGAGTTATGGATACCCTCGGGGAGTTTTACTCCACCAGCAGCGGTACCCGCTCAGGGGTAGTAATTATATAATACAAATACCAGTTAAATTAGAATATGATGTTTTTTTTCCTTTTTCCATGTAATTCAACGAATGTTTAGCAGTTTTACAGTTCATCGCGGTCAGCTTCAACGGAAGGAATATTCTTAAATATTCTTAATAGCATTTTATGCATATTGATTATGCATACTTGTTTATAGGCGTCACTCCAGTACTCCGATGTCAGATTGTTTTTAGTCAATTATATGAAATTACGAATTTTATATTTATTTATTTATTTTATTTTATTTATTTATTTATTTATTTATTTATTTATTTATTTATTTATTTATTTATTTATTTATTTATTTATTTATTTATTTTTCTATGTAAATTTTTTGATTCAAAATAAATGAGATGTTTTGTTCTCTCAGTTCAAAAGTGCTAATTCAAACATTATTATTTCAGTTGCGTTGCATTCTTTTGGTTTATTGCTGTTTCTATGTATTTATTTTGTATTTTCGGTTTTTAAACCATAATTAGTACATTACGCTGTACTTTTGCCATTTAAATAAGCCTCTTTGATAAAGTGTTTATCTAACCTTGACTTTGGTAGACAGATACATGACTTGCATTATGCATTATATATGTATTATTACTTCATCATACATGTATTTACATTTGTTGCCTGTTTATCCCATTACCCCTGTAACAAATCCTATTTGAATAAATAGACCATTATTGCCCCCAGCGAAAACCGGCAAATATGTGACGTTAGCAAAACACTACGTCACGCCAAGTCATAGTAAAGTAATTTACTTTGTTTAACAACGTGGCTGTTACATCAAGTGGCGTCACATTATCTTAATGTCGTAAAAGAAGGGTATTTAAAATATGAGACAAACTAATCATATTTAACGTATTAAGTTTGCCTGGAAAAGTTATAGGGCCATAATAACCATATACAAATCGTTCGTGCTGAAGTTTTTGTCCATGAAAATGCAAAAGTAGCAAATGACACGGCTTCACTTGAAGGTGATCACCTTTTTTCTGGTTATTAATTTAAATACAGTTGTCAGAGTTTGATTTTATGTCTGAATATGACTGCCTTTTGCTGTTCTGATCTAAAATATTCATATTTGGTATTTTTGGTCATCAATAATTTATTAACATGGTTCAGATGCATCTCATATGTTGGATTAAACATGAGTATATCAAACACAACATCCTTAATTTATCGGTTAAATCATTAAAGGCTTAGTTCGAATACAGAACATATGTTCTGAAGATAAAACAGAATCTGATGTTAATTCTTCTGAGTAATGTCATCCAGACTAAAAGACCGACTGACGGAAACGGTTCCTGGTGTTACCACACATCCAGATCTCGGCGTAATAATTATAACCATTTGTACAAAATTACGTGAATCAGCAATTTTAAAGATTAAATGCTTTGTTTTGAGAAGGATTTTAGGACAAGGTAAAACACAGATTTTTATTTAAAACAGCTGAAGAATTTCTTAAAATAAACTGGAGTTGCCGTAATGCAAAACAAATGCTTTCCCCTAATGATTTAATTAGTAGAAGCTTCGTTATTAGAATAACAGTGATTGTACTGTCGAACTTAATTATGTTGTTCGAACAGTAAAAACAGTTTCCTGTCTATACATAATTAATGCATGTTGCTTTTTAAAAATAAACAGTAAAACGGTAATTACGCACGTGTTATTTCATTTGCTCTTTCCGACAAGTGTCTGCTTATTACTATAATAATGTACCGGTGTACACATTTACACACCTGGTTAACAACGCCCAATGCTGATTCAACAAAAATAGAGTAATAAGACTATCACTGGTACGCCACAACACAACTCTACCAAACTTCCTAAAGGTTGGAAAGGAGAAAAAAATTAAAATAAAACTTAACAAATAATTAAACTCAGGGGCATCGCTGGCCGACCCCATTCTGGGTTCGAATCCAACTCGGGCAAGTCCTCTTGTTTGTCTGTTGGCTTGCAAAGGTCTGTTGTCTTTGTACTCAAAAGATAAGTACTTTGTACCGATTACTCCGGTTTTCTCAACCGTCCAAGAACTTACTGCCTCGACATAAATGAAAGAATTTTCACGAGGGCATAAAACACAATTACTTAACTCATTTCAACTTATTTTGACTTAGTGATATGAAAGTCAAATTTAGGATGTTTGACATATTATCGAGAAATCTTTGACCAGTCACTCAAGACGTAGTCTAGAGTTGACCCAAAGTCACCTTCATCACAATTAACTTACGATGTCTCTTATTTTTGTATTTTGTCTTCAAGATGCTTATATGGTTGTTAGTGTTGTTACTGTTTGTATTCTGTTTTGTTTCTGGCTCGTGCCAAGAGTGAAGTATAGAAATTGTGTTTTAAAGTCAAAAACACTAAAACTTTCATCAAGGCGTTCAGTTTCGATGATGAAACAGGAAAAAAGGGTGAAAGCTGAAAATTAATCGGCCTTTGGCAATGTGAAATAACTTTTTTTTTCTCACTGATTTCTGCTATGGTGGATTTCAAACATAGGCGATTAGAGGCGCTGTGATACGTAAGCGTTGGCTTTAAACTGTTTGACCTCTGAAGATAACAAACTGCTAAAATATTAATTGTTAACTCGGGGAAAATTCAAGTCTAGGCTTTAAAGGCCCTCAAAAAGTGTTTGACAGTATTGTTAATAAGTATGAAGTCGCTGTATACAAACTTATACTTGATATATTTGACTTCCATTTATTCCTTTTTCCTTTCATTGTCAATTTTTATTTCACAGTTGGCGGGTGTAGCTAGGGAGACAGGATGTGTTTACACCTCCGGAGCACCTGGCCTCACGTTCAAGGAGGAAGTTTACGAATTAACCTAAATTGCCATTTTTTATAATTTTTGAATTGTAATTTGAACTTGGACCGATATGTTTGATTATTGGACTAAACTATTGTATAATGTATATTTGTTTGGACTACCGGCACTTGTTCTGTTCATTCTTTATAACTAGAAAAATAAAACTTTTAATTACAATTTTCTTACTAAATAGGTTTATGTAAAACATCTGTATATCGTTTTATGGTCGTATATATAATTATTTCCTGTTTTACATAAAGACATTATCATAATAGTACAATAAAATAAAGTGAGAAAATCGCCTATCATAATACTTGTTATTTTGTATGTATTTCGCAGAAGAAAAATTTTTTATTACTATATTATTTTTCCTTTTGAAGGTACTTGGTCATAATTTTCCAGTCAGAACAATAAAATCATCAAGACTACACAAATACTTAAGAAACTCGGTAAATGAGAGAACGCCAGCTTTTATAAAAACCGAAATGTCTTAAAACATTGCTCAGTAAACATACCAACTTACTGGATGCTCAGTAAACATACCAACTTACTGGATGCTCAGTAAACATACCAACTTACTGGATGTTCAGAAAACATACCAACTTACTGGATGCTTAGTAAACATACCAACTTACTAGAAACAAAGCCTTGAGCGCTTACAGAAAGAATCTATATAGAGACTACGTTTTTCTGGACGTTTTCATTAAGTATTATGTTGAGTGTCTGTATAAGCGAATTGGAGTAATGATGTTTAACGCTCAGTCTAGATTTAAAGCACGAACCAATGAAAATGTACGTTACAAAATAATTGAATTAAAATACTGTTTTTGTAAGTTCAACAAATAGCTGCAAAATGTTTATGAATGCGCAGAAATATAATTTATTTATTTTCTAGTATTTTCTCGTTTGCAGCTGAAGCTAGCGCACATACTTAGCGAGTCAGAGACATCTAGATAGACAAAGAATAAACAAAAATACAATAAAATTCAAACATGTTGAGACGGAAAGACATGTACACTAAGTAATTGGAGAAAGCAAATTAAAACTGAAAAAAAAATTTACTTCACAACCAATGAAATCGGCCTACTTGACAACAAATGTGATAAAAACATGGAACATTACAAGTAAATGAAAGAAAGAACCAAATATAACAAGATATAACACATATACTTTAATATCTAAAATATAATAACTGATACTATCTTAATATGTCAATTTTATAATAAACTGTAGCGCAATAGTGAACTCCCCAGAAGTAGTAGCCCTCTAGCGGATCAGGGACCGTAACTCCAAAAATTATCGGTCTATTAAATATATGAAACTTTTTCATTTCGCCTGGAGTTTATCAAAGACAGGTCTCTACAAAGATTAAAAACATGTTTCCAGCAAAATCTAGTGATGGCGACCCTTGATCTGTTAGCAATCTTGCTTATCTCCACGATCTTTTGAAATTTAAAAATATTTTCAAATATTTTTCCCTTTTTATTCCAATCGATAAAATTAAAATACTTCTTTACAATACTTAAAGTTAACTTCCAAAATGTCCGCATTGAATCGAGATTTTAACTCTCCATAATACTACATGACCAAACAGTGCCATGTGCTACGTTTTAATGCATTATTTTAAAAAAGGGAGCAAATGACACAAGTATGACACAGATAGGATAGTTGTTTACTGAGTGATGCACTAATGCATTGAAGATTTTACGGTGACTAACTAGAAAAAGTACCTCCAATCAAATTGGAGATGAACTTTTTTAATTTATGTAAAGTTTTTTAACTAATCAATCAAAATATTTGAGGGCCTTATTATTCACGTAATTGATATTGAAACATAAGACAAAGTGAACGACATTTTAGAAACTTTGGATTAGAAGCAATATCGTAAAACTGGTAATTTACGCCGTGTTCTAATTTTCTCCTTTTTATGCGGCTTTGTCTTAACCGCTAAAAATAAAATCTCGTAAATAAATTCATTTACACCTCAATGAACCACTATTGTTTTGTCATAAATCTTTATTGTTCTGACGTGTATGGTTCTGCTAAATTATTTTAAAAACGATTTTGCTCTGTAGTTCTTAATCGCTTAAAAGTAAAACGGCAAAAAAAAATAATAAAATTAGCTTTTTATTTAAAAGCGCAAAATATTTTGAACCGCTTCAAGTAACAGTTGCACGCTAATGCGGTTTCAATATAATTGTTTATATTTTGTTTAGATTAAAGTACTTAGATGTTTAATGTTACAGTTGTTTTAATGGAATGTTTATAATTTTATCGTCCTGTCAGTTCACTAATTTCCTATTTCAATTAGTGAAAACAAGTGCTGTTAAGCTTTGTAAAATACTTGCTTTAATTTTTTTCACGTTATATTTTCATCTATAATAATTTTAATTCCTATATTTTGTGAGAAGAAGCTTTATTTTTATTCACCATCAGGGCCGGGATTGTCCGTGTTGTTCAAAGCCCAATTTGCTCAACCTGGCCCAAGTTTCTTAATCATTACCTAAGAGTTTCCTTAACTTAAATCCGACAATTTTGAAAACTTGATATATTCTTTGCTCGGATATTCATGAATTTAAGTCTTTTGAAGTTCACTTCAAGCTGTAATTCATTTGTAATTAGTTTCATCACAAATCAAAAACTCGCTAGAGTGAAGGAAAATGTTAGTTGAAGAATGATTGTGTAACCGGGGCCAGATCTTAATTTTATGTTGATGATTTTAAAGATTTAGCCAAAACACAAGTGTAAACCACTACTATTACCAATTAAAAGTTAATTAAAATGACATCTTTATTTTCAATGAAACAATCTGTTCAAATGTTTTTTTTTTTTTTTTTTTTTTTTTTTTTTTTTTTTTTTTGGGGGGGGGGGGAAGGTTATTAAAGATAGTGAAGGCAGGAAAGCTCTTGCAACCGAGCCAAATTTGTAAAATTTGTAATAAATATCCGACTAGGCAATGGAGTTTAGTAATGGCGTTTTACGCCCCAGTCTTTCACTTATATAAAGGTAATTAATTATGGGGATAATGGGAACCGGAGAATAACACCTACCTTTGGCATGTAACTGACGAACTTTCTACATAAGTGGGATTCGAACTCGACGGTGAGGGGCATTGTGAACCTTAAACAAGACCAGATAATGGCATTCTAGCTGTATTATAGATAATTCTCTACTTCAATGTATTTTGTAATATATGCACTTATTATTTTGTTGCTTTTGAATGGGAGAATCATGACTTATCATGTGTACAATGACGTATATAAGATAAGTGTTCAAATTTTTTCTTACTAGTAGTTTATTTTATGTCACTTCTACAGATGTTCTTTGTCTAAACTTTCTTCCCTAAACTTAATTATATTATCTTTTACACGGGCTTTAACTGTGTAACACTTATGTAATTTCTAGGTCAAGATGTTACCTAAGACCAGTAATTATTTTATAGGAAAAAGTAGTAAGTACAATGAAAAAAGAAGAAAAGGAAAGCACCTAGTCTTTATTTAATTATTTATTTTATTTTATTTTATTTTATTTTATTTTTATTTTATTTTATTTTATTTTTATTTTATTTTATTTTATTTTTATTTTATTTTATTTTATTTTATTTTATTTTATTTTATTTTATTTTATTTTTATTTTATTTTATTTGACTATCTATCTATCTATCTATCTATCTATCTATCTATCTATCTATCTATTTAATTTTTTTGATAGAAACAAGAAAGAATGCGATTCTTTCAGATCTGTGTCAATTGTTTTATGTTAGAGTTAATTGCGACACAAAAGCTGAAACAACAGTAGTAGATGTGAGACTAGATGCTTAGGAGGAATTTAAACATTTCTAGTCTTGCTGACAAAATTTTTTATTTATCAATGAACCATAGCCACAACGTGCATGTGAATAAACAATCCATTCAGAGAGAATATGATGGAAAAAATGGCGTGAACCTTGTCTGAAAGTTGCTCAAGTATCTGCTTCATAAATATTGAATGGAAAAGCTGGATATTAGAGTGATTTTAAGGTCAAAGACAAACCGAAGATTAATTGAGCCGTTCCATGCGAAAACCTACAACTTGGTCAAAATTTTCGAAATTGGGTTTTTTACATTTTATGAAAGTCCATATTTTTTTATATATCTCAACAAAATTTAAAAGTACAAAAACAATCTTAAAATGTAGAAATGACGTCACAAAAAATTGGATGACGTCACAATTTATTGATTAAGTTTTCAGCACTGCTTACAGTTTTTTCCATATTGAATCAAAGTTTTACAAAATGAATATCACTCCTCTGACGGTGCTGGGCATGTAATGTCCTGAAACATGGGTCTCACATATGGCCTGACTGACTTGAACAAGTACTTCTGTCGGTCTCTACTCAGTCCTTTTGGTGTTACTGGATCTGGTCGGTTTAATGGTACCTGGTCAACAGATCTCTTTACAAGTGTAAAGGTTGTTTCAGATTCATCATCATCGCACTTCTTTAGGAAAACCTTACCGGGATATGTACTTGAAAACCTAAAATCAATTTTGTTTAAAGTTTTGTACAGTGAAATCAGAATATGTATCAGAAGTATATGTAATTATCTTTTGTTTCATTGCCCTGTAAAGTCTTTATACTACGTCGACAATTACCGGATAGTTTCGTGATAATATAGAAGTGTTCCCAATTAGATATTTGATAAAATTAAAACATTTTTTCTTTTCCATTCATATTATCTATTGAATTTTAAAATTCCCGACGTGCATTGACTCCTAAGTAAATTACGGTTGACAGTGGCAAAGTGGTTAAGCGTCAGCCACTAAACTGAAGGTGTCAGCGCTGTTGGTTTACCTTAAGTGAAAGAAGAGATTTTTCCTTGCTGTAGGATAATAATGTTTTGCTGTTTTTATGCGTTACTAGTGTACTTAGTCTAGCAATTTAAAGGTTGTGCTAACTAGTACAATCAAAAACAAAACCACTTGCACCGTGGATCTCGCACACCACATGGACATAAAACAAATAGCCTAACAACAAAAACCTACTCAACCAATTTAAATAATATTACTACATGTATATTGCTTTTTCAAACTGATTAAAAAGGCATTCATAAAATAGTGCCTGCGCGTTCCAATGCAAATACTGGCAATTTCCTACTTTGCAAATTTTAGATTTAATAAATATGTATGTATGTATGTATGTATGTATGTATGGATGGATGGATGGATGGATGGATGGATGGATGTATTAGATTAAATTTGATATTGTACCTAAAATGTTGGTAAGATGATATACCCCGTAAAGATCGAAAGTGTGCTGACAAAAAGGATTTCCAATCTCTCCACTCCCAGTTTCTGGATCCATTGGTAGCTTTGTACAGTACTGGTCTATTGCTATAAGCTGATTTTGTTACCACCTCTGCCAGATGTACAAGAGTGTCAACATCAGTACGTCGGTATTGGCGTTTTAAATGGGCAAATCCACCATCTATCAGGCATCTTGCATGTCCTGCAATTTGCATTTTTAAGTTAACTTCTGTATTTAGGCCTGCCAAAATCCGCCATGCAAAATAAGCCATTACATACATATTTTTGTTCTGCCCTACAAAATAGATTTAATATTGTTCAGATTAATTATCTCGGTGACAAAACACAAAATGCTTTATGACACTCGCCGTTACCATAATGTTTTACAGACATATAAATAAATAACAACTAAATTATAAAGAAGTGGCAGAACGTCCGCCTCGAGAGCGGGAAGTTAAATCCCAGCCAGGTCATATATAAAACCTAATTTTGAGATACTGACTTTGTGAGCTAGCATCTTACCAATAAGACACCCCAAGGTCACACAAGGACACGGCAGGCGATAATAGACACTGGCACATGACACGCATACATGAACTAGATCTTAGACTAATGGAGATTATTTATCTTGCACTGGTCGCAAATAGCTGAAAATTCCTGATGCGACGTTAAAAAAAATTACAACAACGGCTATCAAAATTATGTGCTCTCATGATTTTGTTTTGTTATACATTTTACTTTTTGGGAAATAAAAAAATAAATTAATAGGTGACAGTTATATGACTGCTACAAACTATATTACAAAACAGGATATAAGTAAAGCATTTGATGCTTAAAAGTTCTTAACAGAATTGCAATATCTTTATATACAATTACCTGCGCAGTTATCAGAATGCAGTGTTAAAACTCTTTCACCAAGACTGTACTTTGACAAAGCATCATCTAGCATAGATATAACTGAGTTAGGTCCATGAACGTTTCTGCCATCTTCACCTACTGTTTGGTCTTCATCTATCAAATAATTCAGCTGCAGTGGAAAACCATCAAAACGTACACCAAAAATCTGGATTTTACGGGGTGTCAGAAAGTAAAGTGCACCGATCTGCCTAGCAAAATGGGGTATAGATACACCCTGTGCAAAATCAAAAGTTACATGTACGTGCTGGTAATCCGAAGACAAAGGCTCAGCTGGAAAACTCGGGATTGCGATGTTGGATAGTTCTTCCTTTGCCTTTGTAATACAGGTTTTATACAACTCTTTTTCCTTTTTTACAGCAATTATGTGGTCACGCATTGCATCAGCAGCTAAAAGTTTCTCGTTTTCTGTATGTGCATCAGTTATCATTTTCCGAAGCTTTTCACATTTGCTGCACACATCTTCTTCGGGTTTTGATATCTTTATATGACCACAACAAGTGTTCCATATGTCTACAAAAATTCAAAAACCAAATTACAATATTTTACACGCTAAAATACTTTCATTAAAACTGCAATACTTCCATTTTGGTCAACAATTAAAAAAGTGAAATATTCATTATGTCCAAGTTCATTCCATAGCACAGCAAGTTACTTGACTTAAAAGCTTTGATTTCTGTTTATTTCACTTGAACAAAAGTATATTATTTAAACACTATTAAACAGTGCAAACTTTATAGATAATCTGAAAGTGTAAATTGCTTTAAAACAGATCTTACCAGTAAATGCGCTGTACTTTGCAGCTCTCTGTTCATTTGCAATACAAGCATCTTCATATACTTTATGAATGGACCTTTTATTTTCAGAAGAGTGTAAATATACTATTGGAATTTCATCTCGGCCTCTAGGTGGTGCGGGGAAAGGCATGCCGTTCTCATCTGCATAATTATTTATAAATTTCACAATCGTCTCAATATCATTAAAATTGAAAGCGTTGTGTGGTTTCTTGCCCCTGTTCCCGTGTGTTCTTGGAGTGTTTCCATTATTCTTCATATGAATGATGATGTTGTGTAATACAATCTCTCCAATGGCATAACATATTTTGAATGCTTCCCTGCAAATAACTTTATCTTTAAAATGAAATTCACAGTGGAACTGTTTTCTCTCTCCTCGTTTTGTTTGTGTTTTCTCTGGATGTCTTATACTGATAGAACCCATCACATAAGCTTCTTTCTGATCTTTCTGCATCTCACAAACATTTAAAACGTGATCGAAAATTGTAAGCTCACTGTAGCTATGGAAACAATTTTTCTTACAGCATCCATTCTGTCTTTTCTTTCTTATGGTTTCTCAATCTGGATCATCTGCTCTTTCTTCATCTGCAATCAGCTGATCACCCCTTGTTTCATCCTCCACAACCAAAGATTGTATCTGTTGGCGTAACAGTTCATTTTGATCTATTATTGGCTCATTAAAATCATCAAACAACATTGGTGTCTCTTCCTGTATTTCTGTCACACCACCAGACCGCCTTGTCCTACCCCAAAATTCGTCCACCATGTTATTAAGATCCTGTTGAAGAAAGATAAATAAATTTTATATGTGGTGTGAAGTAAAAAACAAATAAAAGGTGTACAGGAACAGTAAGTAAATGTTACAATCAGTATAATATATACTTCTACATAATTATGCATTAACAAAAAAAAAAAAAAAAAAAAAAAAAAAAAAAAAAAAAAAAAAAAAAAAAGGCGGTATTGGGAGTCGAACCAATCAAACCCATATAGAAAAATTGAGAGACCATAATCGTATCCACTACGCCACGGTGAACATTATGTGAGTGAACAGTTATACAATGTATATAAAATCTGGGACGTCATCATCAAGGCCAATAACTCTATTATTTACATTTGCAGACGTTCAGTTTATATGGGCAGATGTAATCAAAATGTTTTACATTGTTAATTTATTTCTACAAATTTACTGAAAATTCCGGGAACATTTTGTCTTTAAATATATTGTATGCAACATTGCAAGTCAGATAAACACAACATCACACAGCGCGTCTCTCTCTCTCTCTCTCTCTCTCTCTCTCTCTCTCTCTCTCTCTCTCTCTCTCTCTCTCACACACACACACACACACACACACACACACACACAATTAAAATGGTAACCTTTGTTATTATATTTTTAAAAGATTTGCTTATATAAAGACTGATATGATTATATATGACAGGTATCCAGTGTAAAATAATGAAATATCGTCCGACTCAAATGTACATCGCCGTCCATATACTAGTCTACATCGGGTTTGAAACCTAGCATTAATGGTGTAATGAAACATATTGATAAACTAAATACCTCAAACTCGTCTGTCGCTTCTTCGGCTGCCATATTCTACCACGTAGCACACTCCAAATCACTTCGATATAATTATCTTCAACTTCAACTCGGTCTAAAACGTCAAGTAAGTTGTCACACTTGC
>CM056596.1:51887748-51990912 GCA_029721355.1 Tegillarca granosa
ATGTACAGTTGCCTCTCCTCTGTAAATATAGGTGTAAAGTTGTCTCATCTCTGCAGGTACATGTACAGTTGCCTCTACTCTGTAAGTACATGTAAAGTTGCCTTTCCTCTATTAGCAAATGTAAAGTAGCCTTTCCTCTGTAAGTACATGTAAAGTAGCCTTTCCTCTGTAAGTACATGTAAAGTCGCCTTTCCTCTCTTAGCACATTTAAAGTTGCCCTCCACTTAAAAGAATGATAATTATTTAAGACACGAGGTTGTCTTAAATATACCGTATAACACACAGATGTCCATAATACACGTAGCTTTTTATCTTTAAAGTCAATTATGTTACTATGGCCAAACAATAAAATGGATTTGAAAGTATTGAAAACAGAATATTTCATTAGTTGCCTTAGTACGTATACATGTAAAGTTGCCTCTCCTTTGTTAGTACATGTAAAGTTGCCTCTCGTCTGTTAGTACATGTAAAGTTGCCTCTCCTTTGTTAGTACATGTAAAGTTGCCTCTCCTCTGTTAGTACATGTAAAGTTGCCTCTCCTCTATTAACAAATGTAAAGTAGCCTTTCCTCTGTAAGTACATGTGAAGTCGCCTCTCCTTTGTTAGCAAATGTAAAGTAGCCTTTCCTCTGTTCGTACATGTAAAGTCGCCTTTCCTCTCTAAGCCCATGTAAAGTTTCCCTCCTTTGTTTGTATGTAAAGTTGCTTCACCTTTATTAGTACATGTAAAGTTGCCTTTCCTCTGTTAGCACGTGTAAAGTTGCCTCTCCTCTGTTAGTTCATGTAAAGTTGCCTTTCCTCTGCTAGTACATGTAAAGTTTGCCTCTTCTCTGTTTGTCCACGTAAAGTTGCCTTTCCTCTGTTAGTACATGTAAAGTTGCCTTTCCTCAATTAGTACATGTAAAGTTGCCTCTCCTCTGTTTGTACATGTAAAGTTGCCTCTCCTTTGTTAGTACATGTAAAATTTCCTCTGTTAGTACATGTAAAGTTGCCTTTCCTCTGTTAGTACATATAAAGTTTGCCTCTTCTCTGTTTGTCCACGTAAATTTGCCTTTCCTCTGTTAGTACATGTAAAGTTGCCTTTCCTCTATTAGTACATGTAAAGTTTGCCTTTCCTCTGTTAGTACATGTAAAGTCGCCTCTCCTCTGTTAGTACATGTAAAGTTGCCTTTCCTCTATTAGTACATGTAAAGTTTGCCTTTCCTCTGTTAGTACATGTAAAGTCGCCTCTCCTCTGTAAGTACATGTACAGTTGCCTCTCCTCTGTAAATATAGGTGTAAAGTTGTCTCATCTCTGCAGGTACATGTACAGTTGCCTCTACTCTGTAAGTACATGTAAAGTTGCCTCTCCTATGATTGTACATATAAAGTTGCCTTTCCTCTGTTAGTACATGTAAAGTTGCCTTTCCTCTGTTAGTACATGTCAAGTTTGCCTCTTCTCTGTTTGTCCACGTAAAGTTGCCTTTCCTCTGTTAGTACATGTAAAGTTGTCTTTCCTCTATTAGTCCATGTAAAGTTTGCCTTTCCTCTGTTAGTACATGTAAAGTCGCCTCTCCTCTATTAATACATGTAAAGTTGTCTCTGTTCTGTTAGTAGATGTAAAGTTGCCTCTCCTCTGTTAGTACATGTAAAGTTTGGCTCTTCTCTGTTAGTACATGTAAAGTTGCATTTCCTCTGTTTGTATATGTAAAGTTGCCTTTCCTCTGTTAGTACATTTAAAGTTGCCTTTCCTCTATTACTAAATGTAAAGTTGCCTCTCCTCTGTTAGTGCATGTAAAGTTGCCTCTCCTCTGTTAGTGCATGTAAAGTTGCCTTTCCTCAATTAGTACATGTAAAGTTGCCTCTCCCCTGTTAGTACAGGTAAAGTTGCCTTTCCTCTGTTTGTACATGTAAAGTTTGCCTTTCCTCTGTTAGTACATGTAAAGTTGCCTTTCCTCTATTAGTACATGTAAAGTTGCCTCTCCTCTGTTAGTACATGTAAAGTTGCCTCTCCTATGTTTGTACATATAAAGTTGCCTTTCCTCTGTTAGTACATGTAAAGTTGCCTTTCCTCTGTTAGTACATGTAGAGTTTGCCTCTTCTCTGTTTGTCCACGTAAAGTTGCCTTTCCTCTGTTAGTACATGTAAAGTTGCCTTTCCTCTATTAGTACATGTAAAGTTTGCCTTTCCTCTGTTAGTACATGTAAAGTCGCCTGTCCTCTGTTAGTACATGTAAAGTTGCCTCTTTTCTGTTAGTACATGTACAGTTGCCTCTCCTCTGTTAATATAGGTGTAAAATTGTCTCATCTCTGCAGGTACATGTACAGTTGCCTCTACTCTGTAAGTACATTTAAAGCTGCCTCTCCTCTGTTAGTACATGTAAAGTCGCCCGTCCTCTTTTAGTACATGTAAAGCTGTCTCTGTTCTGATAGTACATGTAAAGTTACCTCTCCTCTGTTAGTACATGTAAAGTATGCCTCTTCTCTGTTAGTACATGTAAAGTTGCATTTCCTCTGTTTGTATATGTAAAGTTGCCTTTCCTCTGTAAGTACATTTAAAGTTGCCTTTCCTCTATTACTACATGTAAAGTTGCCTCTCCTCTGTTAGTACATGTAAAGTTGCCTCTCCTCTGTTAGTACATGTAAAGTTGCCTTTCCTCAATTAGTACATGTAAAGTTGCCTCTCCTCTGTTAGTACATGTAAAGTTGCCTTTCCTCTGTTTGTACATGTAAAGTTTGCCTTTCCTCTGTTAGTACATGTAAGTTGCCTTTCCTCTATTAGTACATGTAAAGTGGCCTCTCCTCTGTTAGTACATGTAAAGTTGCCTCTCCTATGTTTGTACATATAAAGTTGCCCTTCTTCTGTTAGTACATGTAAAGTTGCCTTTCCTCTGTTAGTACATGTAAAGTTGCCTTTCCTCTGTTAGTACATGTAAAGTTGCCTCTCCTCTGTTAGTACATGTAAAGTTGCCTCTCCTCTGTTTGTACATGTAAAGTTGCCTCTCCTCTGTTAGTACATGTTAAGTTGACTTTCCTCTGTTAGTTCATGTAAAGTTGTCTCTTCTCTGTTAGTACATGTTAAGTTGCCTCTCCTCTGTTAGTAGATGTAAAGTTGCCTCTCCTCTGTTAGTACATGTAAAGTTGCCTCTTCTCTGTTAGTTCATGCGAAATTGCCTCACCTTTGTTAGTACATGTAAAGTTGCCTCACCTTTGTTAGTATATGTAAAGTTGCCTCACCTTTGTTAGTACATGTAAAGTTGCCTCTCCTTTGTTAGTACATATAAAGTTTGCCTTTCCTCTGTTAGTACATGCAAAGTTGCCTCACCTTTGTTAGTACATATAAAGTTGCCTGTCCTTTGTTAGTACATGTAACGTTGCCTCACCTTTCATAGTACATGTAAAGTTGCCTCTCCTTTGTTAGTACATGTAAAGTTGCCTCTCCTTTGTTAGTACATGTAAAGTTGCCTCACCTATGTTAGTACATGTAAAGTTGCCTCTCCTCTGTAAGTACATGTAATGTTGCCTCTCCTTTGTTAGTACATGTAAAGTGGCCTCTCCTCTGTTAGTACATGTAAAGTTGCCTTTCCTCTGTTAGTACATGTAAAGTTGCCTCACCTTTGTAAGTACATGTAAAGTTGCCTCACCTTTGTTAGTACATGTAAAGTTGCCTCTCCTTTGTTAGTACTTGTAATTTTGCCTCACCTTTGTAAGTACATGTAAAGTTGCCTCTCCTTTGTTAGTACATGTAAAGTTGCCTCACCTTTGTTAGTACATGTAAAGTTGCCTCTCCTCTGTTAGTACATGTAAAGTTGCTTCTCCTCTGTTAGTACATGTACAGTTGCCTCTCCTCTGTAAATATAGGTGTAAAGTTGTCTCATCTCTGCAGGTACATGTACAGTTGCCTCTACTCTGTAAGTACATGTAAAGTTGCCTTTCCTCTATTAGCAAATGTAAAGTAGCCTTTCCTCTGTAAGTACATGTAAAGTAGCCTCTCCTCTATTAACAAATGTAAAGTAGCCTTTCCTCTGTAAGTACATGTGAAGTCGCCTCTCCTTTGTTAGCAAATGTAAAGTAGCCTTTCCTCTGTTCGTACATGTAAAGTCGCCTTTCCTCTCTAAGCCCATGTAAAGTTTCCCTCCTTTGTTTGTATGTAAAGTTGCTTCACCTTTATTAGTACATGTAAAGTTGCCTTTCCTCTGTAAGCACGTGTAAAGTTGCCTCTCCTCTGTTAGTACATGTAAAGTTGCCTTTCCTCTGCTAGTACATGTAAAGTTTGCCTCTTCTCTGTTTGTCCACGTAAAGTTGCCTTTCCTCTGTTAGTACATGTAAAGTTGCCTTTCCTCAATTAGTACATGTAAAGTTGCCTCTCCTCTGTTTGTACATGTAAAGTTGCCTCTCCTTTGTTAGTACATGTAAAATTTCCTCTGTTAGTACATGTAAAGTTGCCTTTCCTCTGTTAGTACATGTAAAGTTTGCCTCTTCTCTGTTTGTCCACGTAAATTTGCCTTTCCTCTGTTAGTACATGTAAAGTTGCCTTTCCTCTATTAGTACATGTAAAGTTTGCCTTTCCTCTGTTAGTACATGTAAAGTCGCCTCTCCTCTGTTAGTACATGTAAAGTTGCCTCTCCTCTGTAAGTACATGTACAGTTGCCTCTCCTCTGTAAATATAGGTGTAAAGTTGTCTCATCTCTGCAGGTACATGTACAGTTGCCTCTACTCTGTAAGTACATGTAAAGTTGCCTCTCCTATGATTGTACATATAAAGTTGCCTTTCCTCTGTTAGTACATGTAAAGTTGCCTTTCCTCTGTTAGTACATGTCAAGTTTGCCTCTTCTCTGTTTGTCCACGTAATGTTGCCTTTCCTCTGTTAGTACATGTAAAGTTGTCTTTCCTCTATTAGTCCATGTAAAGTTTGCCTTTCCTCTGTTAGTACATGTAAAGTCGCCTCTCCTCTATTAATACATGTAAAGTTGTCTCTGTTCTGTTAGTAGATGTAAAGTTGCCTCTCCTCTGTTAGTACATGTAAAGTTTGGCTCATCTCTGTTAGTACATGTAAAGTTGCATTTCCTCTGTTTGTATATGTAAAGTTGCCTTTCCTCTGTTAGTACATTTAAAGTTGCCTTTCCTCTATTACTACATGTAAAGTTGCCTCTCCTCTGTTAGTGCATGTAAAGTTGCCTCTCCTCTGTTAGTGCATGTAAAGTTGCCTTTCCTCAATTAGTACATGTAAAGTTGCCTCTCCCCTGTTAGTACAGGTAAAGTTGCCTTTCCTCTGTTTGTACATGTAAAGTTTGCCTTTCCTCTGTTAGTACATGTAAAGTTGCCTTTCCTCTATTAGTACATGTAAAGTTGCCTCTCCTCTGTTAGTACATGTAAAGTTGCCTCTCCTATGTTTGTACATATAAAGTTGCCTTTCCTCTGTTAGTACATGTAAAGTTGCCTTTCCTCTGTTAGTACATGTAGAGTTTGCCTCTTCTCTGTTTGTCCACGTAAAGTTGCCTTTCCTCTGTTAGTACATGTAAAGTTGCCTTTCCTCTATTAGTACATGTAAAGTTTGCCTTTCCTCTGTTAGTACATGTAAAGTCGCCTGTCCTCTGTTAGTACATGTAAAGTTGCCTCTTTTCTGTTAGTACATGTACAGTTGCCTCTCCTCTGTTAATATAGGTGTAAAATTGTCTCATCTCTGCAGGTACATGTACAGTTGCCTCTACTCTGTAAGTACATTTAAAGCTGCCTCTCCTCTGTTAGTACATGTAAAGTCGCCCGTCCTCTTTTAGTACATGTAAAGCTGTCTCTGTTCTGATAGTACATGTAAAGTTACCTCTCCTCTGTTAGTACATGTAAAGTATGCCTCTTCTCTGTTAGTACATGTAAAGTTGCATTTCCTCTGTTTGTATATGTAAAGTTGCCTTTCCTCTGTAAGTACATTTAAAGTTGCCTTTCCTCTATTACTACATGTAAAGTTGCCTCTCCTCTGTTAGTACATGTAAAGTTGCCTCTCCTCTGTTAGTACATGTAAAGTTGCCTTTCCTCAATTAGTACATGTAAAGTTGCCTCTCCTCTGTTAGTACATGTAAAGTTGCCTTTCCTCTGTTTGTACATGTAAAGTTTGCCTTTCCTCTGTTAGTACATGTAAAGTTGCCTTTCCTCTATTAGTACATGTAAAGTGGCCTCTCCTCTGTTAGTACATGTAAAGTTGCCTCTCCTATGTTTGTACATATAAAGTTGCCCTTCTTCTGTTAGTACATGTAAAGTTGCCTTTCCTCTGTTAGTACATGTAAAGTTGCCTTTCCTCTGTTAGTACATGTAAAGTTGCCTCTCCTCTGTTAGTACATGTAAAGTTGCCTCTCCTCTGTTTGTACATGTAAAGTTGCCTCTCCTCTGTTAGTACATGTTAAGTTGACTTTCCTCTGTTAGTTCATGTAAAGTTGTCTCTTCTCTGTTAGTACATGTTAAGTTGCCTCTCCTCTGTTAGTAGATGTAAAGTTGCCTCTCCTCTGTTAGTACATGTAAAGTTGCCTCTTCTCTGTTAGTTCATGCGAAATTGCCTCACCTTTGTTAGTACATGTAAAGTTGCCTCACCTTTGTTAGTACATGTAAAGTTGCCTCACCTTTGTTAGTACATGTAAAGTTGCCTCTCCTTTGTTAGTACATATAAAGTTTGCCTTTCCTCTGTTAGTACATGCAAAGTTGCCTCACCTTTGTTAGTACATATAAAGTTGCCTCTCCTTTGTTAGTACATGTAACGTTGCCTCACCTTTCATAGTACATGTAAAGTTGCCTCTCCTTTGTTAGTACATGTAAAGTTGCCTCTCCTTTGTTAGTACATGTAAAGTTGCCTCACCTATGTTAGTACATGTAAAGTTGCCTCTCCTCTGTAAGTACATGTAAAGTTTGCCTTTCCTCTGTTAGTACATGTAAAGTTGCCTTTCCTCTATTAGTACATGTAAAGTGGCCTCTCCTCTGTTAGTACATGTAAAGTTGCCTCTCCTATGTTTGTACATATAAAGTTGCCCTTCTTCTGTTAGTACATGTAAAGTTGCCTTTCCTCTGTTAGTACATGTAAAGTTGCCTTTCCTCTGTTAGTACATGTAAAGTTGCCTTTCCTCTATTACTACATGTAAAGTTGCCTCTCCTCTGTTAGTGCATGTAAAGTTGCCTCTCCTCTGTTAGTGCATGTAAAGTTGCCTTTCCTCAATTAGTACATGTAAAGTTGCCTCTCCCCTGTTAGTACAGGTAAAGTTGCCTTTCCTCTGTTTGTACATGTAAAGTTTGCCTTTCCTCTGTTAGTACATGTAAAGTTGCCTTTCCTCTATTAGTACATGTAAAGTTGCCTCTCCTCTGTTAGTACATGTAAAGTTGCCTCTCCTATGTTTGTACATATAAAGTTGCCTTTCCTCTGTTAGTACATGTAAAGTTGCCTTTCCTCTGTTAGTACATGTAGAGTTTGCCTCTTCTCTGTTTGTCCACGTAAAGTTGCCTTTCCTCTGTTAGTACATGTAAAGTTGCCTTTCCTCTATTAGTACATGTAAAGTTTGCCTTTCCTCTGTTAGTACATGTAAAGTCGCCTGTCCTCTGTTAGTACATGTAAAGTTGCCTCTTTTCTGTTAGTACATGTACAGTTGCCTCTCCTCTGTTAATATAGGTGTAAAATTGTCTCATCTCTGCAGGTACATGTACAGTTGCCTCTACTCTGTAAGTACATTTAAAGCTGCCTCTCCTCTGTCAGTACATGTAAAGTCGCCCGTCCTCTTTTAGTACATGTAAAGCTGTCTCTGTTCTGATAGTACATGTAAAGTTACCTCTCCTCTGTTAGTACATTTAAAGTATGCCTCTTCTCTGTTAGTACATGTAAAGTTGCATTTCCTCTGTTTGTATATGTAAAGTTGCCTTTCCTCTGTAAGTACATTTAAAGTTGCCTTTCCTCTATTACTACATGTAAAGTTGCCTCTCCTCTGTTAGTACATGTAAAGTTGCCTCTCCTCTGTTAGTACATGTAAAGTTGCCTTTCCTCAATTAGTACATGTAAAGTTGCCTCTCCTCTGTTAGTACATGTAAAGTTGCCTTTCCTCTGTTTGTACATGTAAAGTTTGCCTTTCCTCTGTTAGTACATGTAAAGTTGCCTTTCCTCTATTAGTACATGTAAAGTGGCCTCTCCTCTGTTAGTACATGTAAAGTTGCCTCTCCTATGTTTGTACATATAAAGTTGCCCTTCTTCTGTTAGTACATGTAAAGTTGCCTTTCCTCTGTTAGTACATGTAAAGTTGCCTTTCCTCTGTTAGTACATGTAAAGTTGCCTCTCCTCTGTTAGTACATGTAAAGTTGCCTCTCCTCTGTTTGTACATGTAAAGTTGCCTCTCCTCTGTTAGTACATGTTAAGTTGACTTTCCTCTGTTAGTTCATGTAAAGTTGTCTCTTCTCTGTTAGTACATGTTAAGTTGCCACTCCTCTGTTAGTAGATGTAAAGTTGCCTCTCCTCTGTTAGTACATGTAAAGTTGCCTCTTCTCTGTTAGTTCATGCGAAATTGCCTCACCTTTGTTAGTACATGTAAGTTGCCTCACCTTTGTTAGTACATGTAAAGTTGCCTCACCTTTGTTAGTA
The DNA here is from genome assembly GCA_029721355.1 of Tegillarca granosa. Classification (NCBI taxonomy): domain Eukaryota; kingdom Metazoa; phylum Mollusca; class Bivalvia; order Arcoida; family Arcidae; genus Tegillarca; species Tegillarca granosa. The sequence goes on from CM056596.1 coordinate 51,896,328, forward strand.
CATGTAAAGTTGCCTCTCCTTTGTTAGTACATATAAAGTTTGCCTTTCCTCTGTTAGTACATGCAAAGTTGCCTCACCTTTGTTAGTACATATAAAGTTGCCTCTCCTTTGTTAGTACATGTAACGTTGCCTCACCTTTCATAGTACATGTAAAGTTGCCTCTCCTTTGTTAGTACATGTAAAGTTGCCTCTCCTTTGTTAGTACATGTAAAGTTGCCTCACCTATGTTAGTACATGTAAAGTTGCCTCTCCTCTGTAAGTACATGTAATGTTGCCTCTCCTTTGTTAGTACATGTAAAGTGGCCTCTCCTCTGTTAGTACATGTAAAGTTGCCTTTCCTCTGTTAGTACATGTAAAGTTGCCTCACCTTTGTAAGTACATGTAAAGTTGCCTCACCTTTGTTAGTACATGTAAAGTTGCCTCTCCTTTGTTAGTACTTGTAATTTTGCCTCACCTTTGTAAGTACATGTAAAGTTGCCTCTCCTTTGTTAGTACATGTAAAGTTGCCTCACCTTTGTTAGTACATGTAAAGTTGCCTCTCCTCTGTAAGTACATGTAAAGTTGCTTCTCCTCTGTTAGTACATGTACAGTTGCCTCTCCTCTGTAAATATAGGTGTAAAGTTGTCTCATCTCTGCAGGTACATGTACAGTTGCCTCTACTCTGTAAGTACATGTAAAGTTGCCTTTCCTCTATTAGCAAATGTAAAGTAGCCTTTCCTCTGTAAGTACATGTAAAGTAGCCTCTCCTCTATTAACAAATGTAAAGTAGCCTTTCCTCTGTAAGTACATGTGAAGTCGCCTCTCCTTTGTTAGCAAATGTAAAGTAGCCTTTCCTCTGTTCGTACATGTAAAGTCGCCTTTCCTCTCTAAGCCCATGTAAAGTTTCCCTCCTTTGTTTGTATGTAAAGTTGCTTCACCTTTATTAGTACATGTAAAGTTGCCTTTCCTCTGTAAGCACGTGTAAAGTTGCCTCTCCTCTGTTAGTACATGTAAAGTTGCCTTTCCTCTGCTAGTACATGTAAAGTTTGCCTCTTCTCTGTTTGTCCACGTAAAGTTGCCTTTCCTCTGTTAGTACATGTAAAGTTGCCTTTCCTCAATTAGTACATGTAAAGTTGCCTCTCCTCTGTTTGTACATGTAAAGTTGCCTCTCCTTTGTTAGTACATGTAAAATTTCCTCTGTTAGTACATGTAAAGTTGCCTTTCCTCTGTTAGTACATGTAAAGTTTGCCTCTTCTCTGTTTGTCCACGTAAATTTGCCTTTCCTCTGTTAGTACATGTAAAGTTGCCTTTCCTCTATTAGTACATGTAAAGTTTGCCTTTCCTCTGTTAGTACATGTAAAGTCGCCTCTCCTCTGTTAGTACATGTAAAGTTGCCTCTCCTCTGTAAGTACATGTACAGTTGCCTCTCCTCTGTAAATATAGGTGTAAAGTTGTCTCATCTCTGCAGGTACATGTACAGTTGCCTCTACTCTGTAAGTACATGTAAAGTTGCCTCTCCTATGATTGTACATATAAAGTTGCCTTTCCTCTGTTAGTACATGTAAAGTTGCCTTTCCTCTGTTAGTACATGTCAAGTTTGCCTCTTCTCTGTTTGTCCACGTAATGTTGCCTTTCCTCTGTTAGTACATGTAAAGTTGTCTTTCCTCTATTAGTCCATGTAAAGTTTGCCTTTCCTCTGTTAGTACATGTAAAGTCGCCTCTCCTCTATTAATACATGTAAAGTTGTCTCTGTTCTGTTAGTAGATGTAAAGTTGCCTCTCCTCTGTTAGTACATGTAAAGTTTGGCTCTTCTCTGTTAGTACATGTAAAGTTGCATTTCCTCTGTTTGTATATGTCAAGTTGCCTTTCCTCTGTTAGTACATTTAAAGTTGCCTTTCCTCTATTACTACATGTAAAGTTGCCTCTCCTCTGTTAGTGCATGTAAAGTTGCCTCTCCTCTGTTAGTGCATGTAAAGTTGCCTTTCCTCAATTAGTACATGTAAAGTTGCCTCTCCCTTGTTAGTACAGGTAAAGTTGCCTTTCCTCTGTTTGTACATGTAAAGTTTGCCTTTCCTCTGTTAGTACATGTAAAGTTGCCTTTCCTCTATTAGTACATGTAAAGTTGCCTCTCCTCTGTTAGTACATGTAAAGTTGCCTCTCCTATGTTTGTACATATAAAGTTGCCTTTCCTCTGTTAGTACATGTAAAGTTGCCTTTCCTCTGTTAGTACATGTAGAGTTTGCCTCTTCTCTGTTTGTCCACGTAAAGTTGCCTTTCCTCTGTTAGTACATGTAAAGTTGCCTTTCCTCTATTAGTACATGTAAAGTTTGCCTTTCCTCTGTTAGTACATGTAAAGTCGCCTGTCCTCTGTTAGTACATGTAAAGTTGCCTCTTTTCTGTTAGTACATGTACAGTTGCCTCTCCTCTGTTAATATAGGTGTAAAATTGTCTCATCTCTGCAGGTACATGTACAGTTGCCTCTACTCTGTAAGTACATGTAAAGCTGCCTCTCCTCTGTTAGTACATGTAAAGTCGCCCGTCCTCTTTTAGTACATGTAAAGCTGTCTCTGTTCTGATAGTACATGTAAAGTTGCCTCTCCTCTGTTAGTACATGTAAAGTATGCCTCTTCTCTGTTAGTACATGTAAAGTTGCATTTCCTCTGTTTGTATATGTAAAGTTGCCTTTCCTCTGTAAGTACATTTAAAGTTGCCTTTCCTCTATTACTACATGTAAAGTTGCCTCTCCTCTGTTAGTACATGTAAAGTTGCCTCTCCTCTGTTAGTACATGTAAAGTTGCCTTTCCTCAATTAGTACATGTAAAGTTGCCTCTCCTCTGTTAGTACATGTAAAGTTGCCTTTCCTCTGTTTGTACATGTAAAGTTTGCCTTTCCTCTGTTAGTACATGTAAAGTTGCCTTTCCTCTATTAGTACATGTAAAGTGGCCTCTCCTCTGTTAGTACATGTAAAGTTGCCTCTCCTATGTTTGTACATATAAAGTTGCCCTTCTTCTGTTAGTACATGTAAAGTTGCCTTTCCTCTGTTAGTACATGTAAAGTTGCCTTTCCTCTGTTAGTACATGTAAAGTTGCCTCTCCTCTGTTAGTACATGTAAAGTTGCCTCTCCTCTGTTTGTACATGTAAAGTTGCCTCTCCTCTGTTAGTACATGTTAAGTTGACTTTCCTCTGTTAGTTCATGTAAAGTTGTCTCTTCTCTGTTAGTACATGTTAAGTTGCCTCTCCTCTGTTAGTAGATGTAAAGTTGCCTCTCCTCTGTTAGTACATGTAAAGTTGCCTCTTCTCTGTTAGTTCATGCAAAATTGCCTCACCTTTGTTAGTACATGTAAAGTTGCCTCACCTTTGTTAGTACATGTAAAGTTGCCTCACCTTTGTTAGTACATGTAAAGTTGCCTCTCCTTTGTTAGTACATATAAAGTTTGCCTTTCCTCTGTTAGTACATGCAAAGTTGCCTCACCTTTGTTAGTACATATAAAGTTGCCTCTCCTTTGTTAGTACATGTAACGTTGCCTCACCTTTCATAGTACATGTAAAGTTGCCTCTCCATTGTTAGTACATGTAAAGTTGCCTCACCTTTGTTAGTACATGTAAAGTTGCCTCTCCTTTGTTAGTACATGTAAAGTTGCCTCACCTATGTTAGTACATGTAAAGTTGCCTCTCCTCTGTAAGTACATGTAATGTTGCCTCTCCTTTGTTAGTACATGTAAAGTGGCCTCTCCTCTGTTAGTACATGTAAAGTTGCCTTTCCTCTGTTAGTACATGTAAAGTTGCCTCACCTTTGTAAGTACATGTAAAGTTGCCTCACCTTTGTTAGTACATGTAAAGTTGCCTCTCCTTTGTTAGTACTTGTAATTTTGCCTCACCTTTGTAAGTACATGTAAAGTTGCCTCTCCTTTGTTAGTACATGTAAAGTTGCCTCACCTTTGTTAGTACATGTAAAGTTGCCTCTCCTCTGTTAGTACATGTAAAGTTGCTTCTCCTCTGTTAGTACATGTACAGTTGCCTCTCCTCTGTAAATATAGGTGTAAAGTTGTCTCATCTCTGCAGGTACATGTACAGTTGCCTCTACTCTGTAAGTACATGTAAAGTTGCCTTTCCTCTATTAGCAAATGTAAAGTAGCCTTTCCTCTGTAAGTACATGTAAAGTAGCCTTTCCTCTGTAAGTACATGTAAAGTCGCCTTTCCTCTCTTAGCACATTGAAAGTTGCCCTCCACTTAAAAGAATGATAATTATTTAAGACACGAGGTTGTCTTTAATATACCGTATAACACACAGATGTCCATAATATACGTAGCTTTTTATCTTTAAAGTCAATTATGTTACTATGGCCAAACAATAAAATGGATTTGAAAGTATTGAAAACAGAATATTTCATTAGTTGCCTTAGTACGTATACATGTAAAGTTGCCTCTCCTTTGTTAGTACATGTAAAGTTGCCTCTCGTCTGTTAGTACATGTAAAGTTGCCTCTCCTTTGTTAGTACATGTAAAGTTGCATCTCCTCTGTTAGTACATGTAAAGTTGCCTCTCCTCTATTAACAAATGTAAAGTAGCCTTTCCTCTGTAAGTACATGTGAAGTCGCCTCTCCTTTGTTAGCAAATGTAAAGTAGCCTTTCCTCTGTTCGTACATGTAAAGTCGCCTTTCCTCTCTAAGCCCATGTAAAGTTTCCCTCCTTTGTTTGTATGTAAAGTTGCTTCACCTTTGTTAGTACATGTAAAGTTGCCTTTCCTCTGTTAGCACGTGTAAAGTTGCCTCTCCACTGTTAGTACATGTAAAGTTGCCTCTCCTCTGCTAGTACATGTAAAGTTTGCCTCTTCTCTGTTTGTCCACGTAAAGTTGCCTTTCCTCTGTTAGTACATGTAAAGTTGCCTTTCCTCAATTAGTACATGTAAAGTTGCCTCTCCTCTGTTTGTACATATAAAGTTGCCTCTCCTATGTTTGTACATATAAAGTTTCCTCTGTTAGTACATGTAAAGTTACCTTTCCTCTGTTAGTACATGTAAAGTTTGCCTCTTCTCTGTTTGTCCACGTAAAGTTGCCTTTCCTCTGTTAGTACATGTAAAGTTGCCTTTCCTCTATTAGTACATGTAAAGTTTGCCTTTCCTCTGTTAGTACATGTAAAGTCGCCTCTCCTCTGCTAGTACATGTAAAGTTGCCTTTCCTCTGTTAGTACATGTAAAGTTGCCTCACCTTTGTAAGTACATGTAAAGTTGCCTCACCTTTGTTAGTACATGTAAAGTTGCCTCTCCTTTGTTAGTACTTGTAATTTTGCCTCACCTTTGTAAGTACATGTAAAGTTGCCTCTCCTTTGTTAGTACATGTAAAGTTGCCTCACCTTTGTTAGTACATGTAAAGTTGCCTCTCCTCTGTTAGTACATGTAAAGTTGCCTCTCCTCTGTTAGTACATGTAAAGTTGCCTCACCTTTGTTAGTACATGTAAAGTTGCCTCTCCTCTGTTAGTACATGTACAGTTGCCTCTCCTCTGTAAATATAGGTGTAAAGTTGTCTCATCTCTGCAGGTACATGTACAGTTGCCTCTACTCTGTAAGTACATGTAAAGTTGCCTTTCCTCTATTAGCAAATGTAAAGTAGCCTTTCCTCTGTAAGTACATGTAAAGTAGCCTCTCCTCTATTAACAAATGTAAAGTAGCCTTTCCTCTGTAAGTACATGTGAAGTCGCCTCTCCTTTGTTAGCAAATGTAAAGTAGCCTTTCCTCTGTTCGTACATGTAAAGTCGCCTTTCCTCTCTAAGCCCATGTAAAGTTTCCCTCCTTTGTTTGTATGTAAAGTTGCTTCACCTTTATTAGTACATGTAAAGTTGCCTTTCCTCTGTAAGCACGTGTAAAGTTGCCTCTCCTCTGTTAGTACATGTAAAGTTGCCTTTCCTCTGCTAGTACATGTAAAGTTTGCCTCTTCTCTGTTTGTCCACGTAAAGTTGCCTTTCCTCTGTTAGTACATGTAAAGTTGCCTTTCCTCAATTAGTACATGTAAAGTTGCCTCTCCTCTGTTTGTACATGTAAAGTTGCCTCTCCTTTGTTAGTACATGTAAAATTTCCTCTGTTAGTACATGTAAAGTTGCCTTTCCTCTGTTAGTACATGTAAAGTTTGCCTCTTCTCTGTTTGTCCACGTAAATTTGCCTTTCCTCTGTTAGTACATGTAAAGTTGCCTTTCCTCTATTAGTACATGTAAAGTTTGCATTTCCTCTGTTAGTACATGTAAAGTTGCCTTTCCTCTGTTAGTACATGTAAAGTTGCCTCTCCTCTGTTAGTACATGTAAAGTTGCCTCTCCTCTGTTTGTACATGTAAAGTTGCCTCTCCTCTGTTAGTACATGTTAAGTTGCCTCACCTTTGTTAGTACATGTAAAGTTGCCTCACCTTTGTTAGTACATGTAAAGTTGCCTCACCTTTGTTAGTACATGTAAAGTTGCCTCTCCTTTGTTAGTACATATAAAGTTTGCCTTTCCTCTGTTAGTACATGCAAAGTTGCCTCACCTTTGTTAGTACATATAAAGTTGCCTCTCCTTTGTTAGTACATGTAACGTTGCCTCACCTTTCATAGTACATGTAAAGTTGCCTCTCCATTGTTAGTACATGTAAAGTTGCCTCACCTTTGTTAGTACATGTAAAGTTGCCTCTCCTTTGTTAGTACATGTAAAGTTGCCTCACCTATGTTAGTACATGTAAAGTTGCCTCTCCTCTGTAAGTACATGTAATGTTGCCTCTCCTTTGTTAGTACATGTAAAGTGGCCTCTCCTCTGTTAGTACATGTAAAGTTGCCTTTCCTCTGTTAGTACATGTAAAGTTGCCTCACCTTTGTAAGTACATGTAAAGTTGCCTCACCTTTGTTAGTACATGTAAAGTTGCCTCTCCTTTGTTAGTACTTGTAATTTTGCCTCACCTTTGTAAGTACATGTAAAGTTGCCTCTCCTTTGTTAGTACATGTAAAGTTGCCTCACCTTTGTTAGTACATGTAAAGTTGCCTCTCCTCTGTTAGTACATGTAAAGTTGCTTCTCCTCTGTTAGTACATGTACAGTTGCCTCTCCTCTGTAAATATAGGTGTAAAGTTGTCTCATCTCTGCAGGTACATGTACAGTTGCCTCTACTCTGTAAGTACATGTAAAGTTGCCTTTCCTCTATTAGCAAATGTAAAGTAGCCTTTCCTCTGTAAGTACATGTAAAGTAGCCTTTCCTCTGTAAGTACATGTAAAGTCGCCTTTCCTCTCTTAGCACATTTAAAGTTGCCCTCCACTTAAAAGAATGATAATTATTTAAGACACGAGGTTGTCTTAAATATACCGTATAACACACAGATGTCCATAATATACGTAGCTTTTTATCTTTAAAGTCAATTATGTTACTATGGCCAAACAATAAAATGGATTTGAAAGTATTGAAAACAGAATATTTCATTAGTTGCCTTAGTACGTATACATGTAAAGTTGCCTCTCCTTTGTTAGTACATGTAAAGTTGCCTCTCGTCTGTTAGTACATGTAAAGTTGCCTCTCCTTTGTTAGTACATGTAAAGTTGCCTCTCCTCTGTTAGTACATGTAAAGTTGCTTCTCCTTTGTTAGTACATGTAAAGTTGCCTCTCCTTTGTTAGTACATGTAAAGTTGCCTCACCTTTGTTAGTACATGTAAAGTTGCCTTTCCTCTGTTAGTACATGTAAAGTTGCTTCTCCTCTGTTAGTACATGTACAGTTGCCTCTCCTCTGTAAATATAGGTGTAAAGTTGTCTCATCTCTGCAGGTACATGTACAGTTGCCTCTACTCTGTAAGTACATGTAAAGTTGCCTTTCCTCTATTAGCAAATGTAAAGTAGCCTTTCCTCTGTAAGTACATGTAAAGTAGCCTTTCCTCTGTAAGTACATGTAAAGTCGCCTTTCCTCTCTTAGCACATTGAAAGTTGCCCTCCACTTAAAAGAATGATAATTATTTAAGACACGAGGTTGTCTTTAATATACCGTATAACACACAGATGTCAATAATATACGTAGCTTTTTATCTTTAAAGTCAATTATGTTACTATGGCCAAACAATAAAATGGATTTGAAAGTATTGAAAACAGAATATTTCATTAGTTGCCTTAGTACGTATACATGTAAAGTTGCCTCTCCTTTGTTAGTACATGTAAAGTTGCCTCTCGTCTGTTCGTACATGTAAAGTTGCCTCTCCTTTGTTAGTACATGTAAAGTTGCATCTCCTCTGTTAGTACATGTAAAGTTGCCTCTCCTCTATTAACAAATGTAAAGTAGCCTTTCCTCTGTAAGTACATGTGAAGTCGCCTCTCCTTTGTTAGCAAATGTAAAGTAGCCTTTCCTCTGTTCGTACATGTAAAGTCGCCTTTCCTCTCTAAGCCCATGTAAAGTTTCCCTCCTTTGTTTGTATGTAAAGTTGCTTCACCTTTGTTAGTACATGTAAAGTTGCCTTTCCTCTGTTAGCACGTGTAAAGTTGCCTCTCCACTGTTAGTACATGTAAAGTTGCCTCTCCTCTGCTAGTACATGTAAAGTTTGCCTCTTCTCTGTTTGTCCACGTAAAGTTGCCTTTCCTCTGTTAGTACATGTAAAGTTGCCTTTCCTCAATTAGTACATGTAAAGTTGCCTCTCCTCTGTTTGTACATATAAAGTTGCCTCTCCTATGTTTGTACATATAAAGTTTCCTCTGTTAGTACATGTAAAGTTACCTTTCCTCTGTTAGTACATGTAAAGTTTGCCTCTTCTCTGTTTGTCCACGTAAAGTTGCCTTTCCTCTGTTAGTACATGTAAAGTTGCCTTTCCTCTATTAGTACATGTAAAGTTTGCCTTTCCTCTGTTAGTACATGTAAAGTCGCCTCTCCTCTGCTAGTACATGTAAAGTTGCCTCTCCTCTGTTAGTACATGTACAGTTGCCTCTCCTATGATTGTACATATAAAGTTGCCTTTCCTCTGTTAGTACATGTAAAGTTGCCTTTCCTCTGTTAGTACATGTCAAGTTTGCCTCTTCTCTGTTTGTCCACGTAAAGTTGCCTTTCCTTTGTTAGTACATGTAAAGTTGTCTTTCCTCTATTAGTCCATGTAAAGTTTGCATTTCCTCTGTTAGTACATGTAAAGTCGCCTCTCCTCTATTAGAAAATGTAAAGTTGTCTCTGTTCTGTTAGTACATGTAAAGTTTCCTCTCCTCTGTTAGTACATGTAAAGTTTGCCTCTTCTCTGTTAGTACATGTAAAGTTGCATTTCCTCTGTTTGTATATGTAAAGTTGCCTTTCCTCTGTTAGTACATTTAAAGTTGCCTTTCCTCTATTACTACATGTAAAGTTGCCTCTCCTCTGTTAGTACATGTAAAGTTGCCTCTCCTCTGTTAGTACATGTAAAGTTGCCTTTCCTCAATTAGTACATGTAAAGTTGCCTCTCCTCTGTTAGTACATGTAAAGTTGCCTTTCCTCTGTTTGTACATGTAAAGTTTGCCTTTCCTCTGTTAGTACATGTAAAGTTGCCTTTCCTCTATTAGTACATGTAAAGTTGCCTCTCCTCTGTTAGTACATGTAAAAATGCCTCTCCTATGTTTGTACATATAAAGTTGCCCTTCTTCTGTTAGTACATGTAAAGTTGCCTTTCCTCTGTTAGTACATGTAAAGTTGCCTTTCCTCTGTTAGTACATGTAAAGTTGCCTCTCCTCTGTTAGTACATGTAAAGTTGCCTCTCCTCTGTTTGTACATGTAAAGTTGCCTTTCCTCTGTTAGTACATGTTAAGTTGACTTTTCTCTGTTAGTTCATGTAAAGTTGTCTCTTCTCTGTTAGTACATGTTAAGTTGCCTCTCCTCTGTTAGTAGATGTAAAGTTGCCTCTCCTCTGTTAGTACATGTAAAGTTGCCTCTTCTCTGTTAGTTCATGTAAAGTTGTCTCTTTTCTGTTAGTACATGTAAAGTTGCCTCTCCTCTGTTAGTACATGTAAAGTTGCCTTTCCTTTGTTAGTACATGCAAAGTTGCCTCACCTTTGTTAGTACATGTAAAGTTGCCTCACCTTTGTTAGTACATGTAAAGTTGCCTCACCTTTGTTAGTATATGTAAAGTTGCCTCACCTTTGTTAGTACATGTAAAGTTGCCTCTCCTTTGTTAGTACATATAAAGTTTGCCTTTCCTCTGTTAGTACATGCAAAGTTGCCTCACCTTTGTTAGTACATATAAAGTTGCCTCTCCTTTGTTAGTACATGTAACGTTGCCTCACCTTTCTTAGTACATGTAAAGTTGCCTCTCCTTTGTTAGTACATGTAAAGTTGCCTCTCCTTTGTTAGTACATGTAAAGTTGCCTCTCCTCTGTTAGTACATGTAAAGTTGCCTTTCCTCTGTTAGTACATGTAAAGTTGCCTCACCTTTGTTAGTACATGTAAAGTTGCCTCACCTTTGTTAGTACATGTAAAGTTGCCTCTCCTTTGTTAGTACTTGTAAATTTGCCTCACCTTTGTAAGTACATGTAAAGTTGTCTTTCCTCTATTAGTCCATGTAAAGTTTGCATTTCCTCTGTTAGTACATGTAAAGTCGCCTCTCCTCTATTAGAAAATGTAAAGTTGTCTCTGTTCTGTTAGTACATGTAAAGTTGCCTCTCCTCTGTTAGTACATGTAAAGTTTGCCTCTTCTCTGTTAGTACATGTAAAGTTGCATTTCCTCTGTTTGTATATGTAAAGTTGCCTTTCCTCTGTTAGTACATTTAAAGTTGCCTTTCCTCTATTACTACATGTAAAGTTGCCTCTCCTCTGTTAGTACATGTAAAGTTGCCTCTCCTCTGTTAGTACATGTAAAGTTGCCTTTCCTCAATTAGTACATGTAAAGTTGCCTCTCCTCTGTTAGTACATGTAAAGTTGCCTTTCCTCTGTTTGTACATGTAAAGTTTGCCTTTCCTCTGTTAGTACATGTAAAGTTGCCTTTCCTCTATTAGTACATGTAAAGTTGCCTCTCCTCTGTTAGTACATGTAAAAATGCCTCTCCTATGTTTGTATATATAAAGTTGCCCTTCTTCTGTTAGTACATGTAAAGTTGCCTTTCCTCTGTTAGTACATGTAAAGTTGCCTTTCCTCTGTTAGTACATGTAAAGTTGCCTCTCCTCTGTTAGTACATGTAAAGTTGCCTCTCCTCTGTTTGTACATGTAAAGTTGCCTTTCCTCTGTTAGTACATGTTAAGTTGACTTTCCTCTGTTAGTTCATGTAAAGTTGTCTCTTCTCTGTTAGTACATGTTAAGTTGCCTCTCCTCTGTTAGTAGATGTAAAGTTGCCTTTCCTCTGTAAGTACATGTAAAGTTGCCTCTTCTCTGTTAGTTCATGTAAAGTTGTCTCTTCTCTGTTAGTACATGTAAAGTTGCCTCTCCTCTGTTAGTACATGTAAAGTTGCCTTTCCTTTGTTAGTACATGCAAAGTTGCCTCACCTTTGTTAGTACATGTAAAGTTGCCTCACCTTTGTTAGTATATGTAAAGTTGCCTCACCTTTGTTAGTACATGTAAAGTTGCCTCTCCTTTGTTAGTACATATAAAGTTTGCCTTTCCTCTGTTAGTACATGCAAAGTTGCCTCACCTTTGTTAGTACATATAAAGTTGCCTCTCCTTTGTTAGTACATGTAACGTTGCCTCACCTTTCTTAGTACATGTAAAGTTGCCTCTCCTTTGTTAGTACATGTAAAGTTGCCTCACCTTTGTTAGTACATGTAAAGTTGCCTCTCCTTTGTTAGTACATGTAAAGTTGCCTCACCTATGTTAGTACATGTAAAGTTGCCTCTCCTCAATAAGTACATGTAAAGTTGCCTCTCCTTTGTTAGTACATGTAAAGTTGCCTCTCCTCTGTTAGTACATGTAAAGTTGCCTTTCCTCTGTTAGTACATGTAAAGTTGCCTCACCTTTGTTAGTACATGTAAAGTTGCCTCACCTTTGATAGTACATGTAAAGTTGCCTCTCCTTTGTTAGTACTTGTAAATTTGCATCACCTTTGTAAGTACATGTAAAGTTGCCTCTTCTTTGTTAGTACAGTAAAGTTGCCTCACCTTTGTTAGTACATGTAAAGTTGCCTCTCCTCTGTTAGTACATGTAAAGTTGCCTCTCCTCTGTTAGTACATGTACAGTTGCCTCTCCTCTGTAAATATAGAAGTAAAGTTGTCTCATCTCTGCAGGTACATGTACAGTTGCCTCTACTCTGTAAGTACATGTAAAGTTGCCTTTCCTCTATTAGCAAATGTAAAGTAGCCTTTCCTCTGTAAGTACATGTAAAGTAGCCTTTCCTCTGTAAGTACATGTAAAGTCGCCTTTCCTCTCTTAGCACATTTAAAGTTGCCCTCCACTTAAAAGAATGATAATTATTTAAGACACGAGGTTGTCTTTAATATACCGTATAACACACAGATGTCCATAATATACGTAGCTTTTTATCTTTAAAGTCAATTATGTTACTATGGCCAAACAATAAAATGGATTTGAAAGTATTTAAAACAGAATATTTCATTAGTTGCCTTTGTAAGTATACATGTAAAGTTGCCTCTCCTTTGTTAGTACATGTAAAGTTGCCTCTCGTCTGTTAGTACATGTAAAGTTGCCTCTCCTTTGTTAGTACATGTAAAGTTGCCTCTCCTCTGTTAGTACATGTAAAATTGCCTCTCCTCTGTTAGTACATGTAAAGTTGCCTCTCCTCTATTAACAAATGTAAAGTAGGCTTTCCTCTGTAAGTACATGTGAAGTCGCCTCTCCTTTGTTAGCAAATGTAAAGTAGCCTTTCCTCTGTTCGTACATGTAAAGTCGCCTTTCCTCTCTAAGCCCATGTAAAGTTGCCCTCCTTTGTTTGTATGTAAAGTTGCTTCACCTTTGTTAGTACATGTAAAGTTGCCTCTCCACTGTTAGTACATGTAAAGTTGCCTCTCCTATGTTTGTACATGTAAAGTTGCCTATCCTCTATTAGTACATGTAAAGTTGCCTCTCCTCTGTTAGTACATGTAAAGTTGCCTCTCCTATGTTTGTACATATAAAGTTGCCTTTCCTCTGTTAGTACATGTAAAGTTGCCTTTCCTCTGTTAATACATGTCAAGTTTGCCTCTTCTCTGTTTGTCCACGTAAAGTTGCCTTTCCTCTGTTAGTACATGTAAAGTTGTCTTTCCTCTATTAGTCCATGGAAAGTTTGCCTTTCCTCTGTTAGTACATGTAAAGTCGCCTCTCCTCTATTAGTACATGTAAAGTTGTCTCTGTTCTGTTAGTACATGTAAAGTTGCCTCTCCTCTGTTAGTACATGTAAAGTTGCCTCTCCTATGTTAGTACATGCAAAATTGCCTCACCTTTGTTAGTACATGTAAAGTTGCCTCACCTTTGTTAGTACATGTAAAGTTGCCTCACCTTTGTTAGTACATGTAAAGTTGCCTCTCCTTTGTTAGTACATATAAAGTTTGCCTTTCCTCTGTTAGTACATGCAAAGTTGCCTCACCTTTGTTAGTACATATAAAGTTGCCTCTCCTTTGTTAGTACATGTAACGTTGCCTCACCTTTCTTAGTACATGTAAAGTTGCCTCTCCTTTGTTAGTGCATGTAAAGTTGCCTCACCTTTGTTAGTACATGTAAAGTTGCCTCTCCTTTGTTAGTGCATGTAAAGTTGCCTCACCTATGTTAGTACATGTAAAGTTGCCTCTCCTCTGTAAGTACATGTAAAGTTGCCTCTCCTTTGTTAGTACATGTAAAGTTGCCTCTTCTCTGTTAGTACATGTAAAGTTGCCTTTCCTCTGTTAGTACATGTAAAGTTGCCTCACCTTTGTTAGTACATGTAAAGTTGCCTCACCTTTGTTAGTACATGTAAAATTGCCTCTCCTCTGTTAGTACATGTACAGTTGCCTCTCCTCTGTAAATATAGGTGTAAAGTTGTCTCATCTCTGCAGGTACATGTACAGTTGCCTCTACTCTGTAAGTACATGTAAAGTTGCCTTTCCTCTATTACTACATGTAAAGTTGCCTCTCCTCTGTTAGTACATGTAAAGTTGCCTCTCCTCTGTTAGTACATGTAAAGTTGCCTTTCCTCAATTAGTACATGTAAAGTTGCCTCTCCTCTGTTAGTACATGTAAAGTTGCCTTTCCTCTGTTTGTACATGTAAAGTTTGCCTTTCCTCTGTTAGTACATGTAAAGTTGCCTTTCCTCTATTAGTACATGTAAAGTTGCCTCTCCTCTGTTAGTACATGTAAAAATGCCTCTCCTATGTTTGTACATATAAAGTTGCCCTTCTTCTGTTAGTACATGTAAAGTTGCCTTTCCTCTGTTAGTACATGTAAAGTTGCCTTTCCTCTGTTAGTACATGTAAAGTTGCCTCTCCTCTGTTAGTACATGTAAAGTTGCCTCTCCTCTGTTTGTACATGTAAAGTTGCCTTTCCTCTGTTAGTACATGTTAAGTTGACTTTTCTCTGTTAGTTCATGTAAAGTTGTCTCTTCTCTGTTAGTACATGTTAAGTTGCCTCTCCTCTGTTAGTAGATGTAAAGTTGCCTCTCCTCTGTTAGTACATGTAAAGTTGCCTCTTCTCTGTTAGTTCATGTAAAGTTGTCTCTTTTCTGTTAGTACATGTAAAGTTGCCTCTCCTCTGTTAGTACATGTAAAGTTGCCTTTCCTTTGTTAGTACATGCAAAGTTGCCTCACCTTTGTTAGTACATGTAAAGTTGCCTCACCTTTGTTAGTACATGTAAAGTTGCCTCACCTTTGTTAGTATATGTAAAGTTGCCTCACCTTTGTTAGTACATGTAAAGTTGCCTCTCCTTTGTTAGTACATATAAAGTTTGCCTTTCCTCTGTTAGTACATGCAAAGTTGCCTCACCTTTGTTAGTACATATAAAGTTGCCTCTCCTTTGTTAGTACATGTAACGTTGCCTCACCTTTCTTAGTACATGTAAAGTTGCCTCTCCTTTGTTAGTACATGTAAAGTTGCCTCTCCTTTGTTAGTACATGTAAAGTTGCCTCTCCTCTGTTAGTACATGTAAAGTTGCCTTTCCTCTGTTAGTACATGTAAAGTTGCCTCACCTTTGTTAGTACATGTAAAGTTGCCTCACCTTTGTTAGTACATGTAAAGTTGCCTCTCCTTTGTTAGTACTTGTAAATTTGCCTCACCTTTGTAAGTACATGTAAAGTTGTCTTTCCTCTATTAGTCCATGTAAAGTTTGCATTTCCTCTGTTAGTACATGTAAAGTCGCCTCTCCTCTATTAGAAAATGTAAAGTTGTCTCTGTTCTGTTAGTACATGTAAAGTTGCCTCTCCTCTGTTAGTACATGTAAAGTTTGCCTCTTCTCTGTTAGTACATGTAAAGTTGCATTTCCTCTGTTTGTATATGTAAAGTTGCCTTTCCTCTGTTAGTACATTTAAAGTTGCCTTTCCTCTATTACTACATGTAAAGTTGCCTCTCCTCTGTTAGTACATGTAAAGTTGCCTCTCCTCTGTTAGTACATGTAAAGTTGCCTTTCCTCAATTAGTACATGTAAAGTTGCCTCTCCTCTGTTAGTACATGTAAAGTTGCCTTTCCTCTGTTTGTACATGTAAAGTTTGCCTTTCCTCTGTTAGTACATGTAAAGTTGCCTTTCCTCTATTAGTACATGTAAAGTTGCCTCTCCTCTGTTAGTACATGTAAAAATGCCTCTCCTATGTTTGTATATATAAAGTTGCCCTTCTTCTGTTAGTACATGTAAAGTTGCCTTTCCTCTGTTAGTACATGTAAAGTTGCCTTTCCTCTGTTAGTACATGTAAAGTTGCCTCTCCTCTGTTAGTACATGTAAAGTTGCCTCTCCTCTGTTTGTACATGTAAAGTTGCCTTTCCTCTGTTAGTACATGTTAAGTTGACTTTCCTCTGTTAGTTCATGTAAAGTTGTCTCTTCTCTGTTAGTACATGTTAAGTTGCCTCTCCTCTGTTAGTAGATGTAAAGTTGCCTTTCCTCTGTAAGTACATGTAAAGTTGCCTCTTCTCTGTTAGTTCATGTAAAGTTGTCTCTTCTCTGTTAGTACATGTAAAGTTGCCTCTCCTCTGTTAGTACATGTAAAGTTGCCTTTCCTTTGTTAGTACATGCAAAGTTGCCTCACCTTTGTTAGTACATGTAAAGTTGCCTCACCTTTGTTAGTATATGTAAAGTTGCCTCACCTTTGTTAGTACATGTAAAGTTGCCTCTCCTTTGTTAGTACATATAAAGTTTGCCTTTCCTCTGTTAGTACATGCAAAGTTGCCTCACCTTTGTTAGTACATATAAAGTTGCCTCTCCTTTGTTAGTACATGTAACGTTGCCTCACCTTTCTTAGTACATGTAAAGTTGCCTCTCCTTTGTTAGTACATGTAAAGTTGCCTCACCTTTGTTAGTACATGTAAAGTTGCCTCTCCTTTGTTAGTACATGTAAAGTTGCCTCACCTATGTTAGTACATGTAAAGTTGCCTCTCCTCAATAAGTACATGTAAAGTTGCCTCTCCTTTGTTAGTACATGTAAAGTTGCCTCTCCTCTGTTAGTACATGTAAAGTTGCCTTTCCTCTGTTAGTACATGTAAAGTTGCCTCACCTTTGTTAGTACATGTAAAGTTGCCTCACCTTTGTTAGTACATGTAAAGTTGCCTCTCCTTTGTTAGTACTTGTAAATTTGCATCACCTTTGTAAGTACATGTAAAGTTGCCTCTTCTTTGTTAGTACAGTAAAGTTGCCTCACCTTTGTTAGTACATGTAAAGTTGCCTCTCCTCTGTTAGTACATGTAAAGTTGCCTCTCCTCTGTTAGTACATGTACAGTTGCCTCTCCTCTGTAAATATAGAAGTAAAGTTGTCTCATCTCTGCAGGTACATGTACAGTTGCCTCTACTCTGTAAGTACATGTAAAGTTGCCTTTCCTCTATTAGCAAATGTAAAGTAGCCTTTCCTCTGTAAGTACATGTAAAGTAGCCTTTCCTCTGTAAGTACATGTAAAGTCGCCTTTCCTCTCTTAGCACATTTAAAGTTGCCCTCCACTTAAAAGAATGATAATTATTTAAGACACGAGGTTGTCTTTAATATACCGTATAACACACAGATGTCCATAATATACGTAGCTTTTTATCTTTAAAGTCAATTATGTTACTATGGCCAAACAATAAAATGGATTTGAAAGTATTTAAAACAGAATATTTCATTAGTTGCCTTTGTACGTATACATGTAAAGTTGCCTCTCCTTTGTTAGTACATGTAAAGTTGCCTCTCGTCTGTTAGTACATGTAAAGTTGCCTCTCCTTTGTTAGTACATGTAAAGTTGCCTCTCCTCTGTTAGTACATGTAAAATTGCCTCTCCTCTGTTAGTACATGTAAAGTTGCCTCTCCTCTATTAACAAATGTAAAGTAGGCTTTCCTCTGTAAGTACATGTGAAGTCGCCTCTCCTTTGTTAGCAAATGTAAAGTAGCCTTTCCTCTGTTCGTACATGTAAAGTCGCCTTTCCTCTCTAAGCCCATGTAAAGTTGCCCTCCTTTGTTTGTATGTAAAGTTGCTTCACCTTTGTTAGTACATGTAAAGTTGCCTCTCCACTGTTAGTACATGTAAAGTTGCCTCTCCTATGTTTGTACATGTAAAGTTGCCTATCCTCTATTAGTACATGTAAAGTTGCCTCTCCTCTGTTAGTACATGTAAAGTTGCCTCTCCTATGTTTGTACATATAAAGTTGCCTTTCCTCTGTTAGTACATGTAAAGTTGCCTTTCCTCTGTTAATACATGTCAAGTTTGCCTCTTCTCTGTTTGTCCACGTAAAGTTGCCTTTCCTCTGTTAGTACATGTAAAGTTGTCTTTCCTCTATTAGTCCATGGAAAGTTTGCCTTTCCTCTGTTAGTACATGTAAAGTCGCCTCTCCTCTATTAGTACATGTAAAGTTGTCTCTGTTCTGTTAGTACATGTAAAGTTGCCTCTCCTCTGTAAGTACATGTAAAGTTGCCTCTCCTATGTTAGTACATGCAAAATTGCCTCACCTTTGTTAGTACATGTAAAGTTGCCTCACCTTTGTTAGTACATGTAAAGTTGCCTCACCTTTGTTAGTACATGTAAAGTTGCCTCTCCTTTGTTAGTACATATAAAGTTTGCCTTTCCTCTGTTAGTACATGCAAAGTTGCCTCACCTTTGTTAGTACATATAAAGTTGCCTCTCCTTTGTTAGTACATGTAACGTTGCCTCACCTTTCTTAGTACATGTAAAGTTGCCTCTCCTTTGTTAGTGCATGTAAAGTTGCCTCACCTTTGTTAGTACATGTAAAGTTGCCTCTCCTTTGTTAGTGCATGTAAAGTTGCCTCACCTATGTTAGTACATGTAAAGTTGCCTCTCCTCTGTAAGTACATGTAAAGTTGCCTCTCCTTTGTTAGTACATGTAAAGTTGCCTCTTCTCTGTTAGTACATGTAAAGTTGCCTTTCCTCTGTTAGTACATGTAAAGTTGCCTCACCTTTGTTAGTACATGTAAAGTTGCCTCACCTTTGTTAGTACATGTAAAGTTGTCTCTCCTTTGTTAGTACTTGTAAATTTGCCTCACCTTTGTAAGTACATGTAAAGTTGCCTCTCCTTTGTTATTACAGTAAAGTTGCCTCACCTTTGTTAGTACATGTAAAGTTGCCTCTTCTCTGTTAGTACATGTAAAGTTGCTTCTCCTCTGTTAGTACATGTACAGTTGCCTCTCCTCTGTAAATATAGAAGTAAAGTTGTCTCATCTCTGCAGGTACATGTACAGTTGCCTCTACTCTGTAAGTACATGTAAAGTTGCCTTTCCTCTATTAGCAAATGTAAAGTAGCCTTTCCTCTGTAAGTACATGTAAAGTAGCCTTTCCTCTGTAAGTACATGTAAAGTCGCCTTTCCTCTCTTAGCACATTTAAAGTTGCCCTCCACTTAAAAGAATGATAATTATTTAAGACACGAGGTTGTCTTTAATATACCGTATAACACACAGATGTCCATAATATACGTAGCTTTTTATCTTTAAAGTCAATTATGTTACTATGGCCAAACAATAAATGGATTTGAAAGTATTGAAAACAGAATATTTCATTAGTTGCCTTTGTACGTATACATGTAAAGTTGCCTCTCCTTTGTTAGTACATGTAAAGTTGCCTCTCGTCTGTTAGTACATGTAAAGTTGCCTCTCCTTTGTTAGTACATGTAAAGTTGCCTCTCCTCTATTAGTACATGTAAAGTTGCCTCTCCTCTATTAACAAATGTAAAGTAGCCTTTCCTCTGTAAGTACATGTGAAGTCGCTTCTCCTTTGTTAGCAAATGTAAAGTAGCCTTTCCTCTGTTCGTACATGTAAAGTCGCCTTTCCTCTCTAAGCCCATGTAAAGTTGCCCTCCTTTGTTTGTATGTAAAGTTGCTTCACCTTTGTAAGTACATGTAAAGTTGCCTCTCCTCTGTTAGTACATGTAAAGTTGTCATTCCTCTGTTAGTACATGTAAAGTTTGCCTCTTCTCTGTTTGTCCACGTAAAGTTGCCTTTCCTCTGTTAGTACATGTAAAGTTGCCTCTCCTTTATTAGTACATGTCAAGTTGCCTCTCCTCTGTTAGTACATGTAAAGTTGCCTCTCCTATGTTTGTACATATAAAGTTGCCTTTCCTCTGTTAGTACATGTAAAGTTGCCTTTCCTCTGTTAGTACATGTAGAGTTTGCCTCTTCTCTGTTTGTCCACGTAAAAGTTGCCTTTCCTCTGTTAGTACATGTAAAGTTGCCTTTCCTCTATTAGTACATGTAAAGTTTGCCTTTCCTCTGTTAGTACATGTAAAGTCGCCTCTCCTCTGTTAGTATATGTAAAGTTGCCTCTCCTCTGTTAGTACATGTACAGTTGCCTCTCCTCTGTTAATATAGGTGTAAAATTGTCTCATCTCTGCAGGTACATGTACAGTTGCCTCTACTCTGTAAGTACATGTAAAGTTGCCTCTCCTCTGTTAGTACATGTAAAGTCGCCTGTCCTCTGTTAGTACATGTAAAGTTGTCTCTGTTCTGATAGTACATGTAAAGTTGCCTCTCCTCTGTTTGTACATGTAAAGTATGCCTCTTCTCTGTTAGTACATGTAAAGTTGCATTTCCTTTGTTTGTATATGTAAAGTTGCCTTTCCTCTGTTAGTACATTTAAAGTTGCCTTTCCTCTATTAGTACATGTAAAGTTGCCTCTCCTCTGTTAGTACATGTAAAGTTGCCTTTCCTCTGTTTGTACATGTAAAGTTTGCCTTTCCTCTGTTAGTACATGTAAAGTTGCCTTTCCTCTATTAGTACATGTACAGTTGCCTCTCCTCTGTTAGTACATGTAAAGTTGCCTCTCCTATGTTTGTACATATAAAGTTGCCTTTCCTCTGTTAGTACATGTAAAGTTGCCTTTCCTCTGTTAGTACATGTAAAGTTGCCTTTCCTCTGTTAGTACATGTAAAGTTTGCCTCTTCTCTGTTTGTCCACGTAAAGTTGCCTTTCCTCTGTTAGTACATGTAAAGTTGCCTTTCCTCTATTAGTACATGTAAAGTTGCCTCTTCTCTGTTAGTACATGTAAAGTTGCCTCTCCTATGTTTGTACATATAAAGTTGCCTTTCCTCTGTTAGTACATGTAAAGTTGCCTTTCCTCTATTAGTACATGTAAAGTTGCCTCTCCTCTGTTAGTACATGTAAAGTTGCCTCTCCTATGTTTGTACATATAAAGTTGCCTTTCCTCTGTTAGTACATGTAAAGTTGCCTTTCCTCTGTTAGTACATGTAGAGTTTGCCTCTTCTCTGTTTGTCCACGTAAAGTTGCCTTTCCTCTGTTAGTACATGTAAAGTTGCCTTTCCTCTATTAGTACATGTAAAGTTTGCCTTTCCTCTGTTAGTACATGTAAAGTCGCCTGTCCTCTGTTAGTACATGTAAAGTTGCCTCTTCTCTGTTAGTACATGTACAGTTGCCTCTCCTCTGTTAATATAGGTGTAAAATTGTCTCATCTCTGCAGGTACATGTACAGTTGCCTCTACTCTGTAAGTACATGTAAAGCTGCCTCTCCTCTGTTAGTACATGTAAAGTTTGCCTCTTCTCTGTTTGTCCACGTAAAGTTGCCTTTCCTCTGTTAGTACATGTAAAGTTGCCTTTCCTCTATTAGTACATGTAAAGTTGCCTCTCCTCTGTTAGTACATGTAAAGTTGCCTCTCCTATGTTTGAACATATAAAGTTGCCTTTCCTCTGTTAGTACACGTAAAGTTGCCTTTCCTCTGTTAGTACATGTAAAGTTGCCTTTCCTCTGTTAGTACATGTAAAGTTGCCTTTCCTCTATAAGTACATGTAAAGTTTGCTTTTCCTCTATAAGTACATGTAAAGTTTGCTTTTCCTGTGTTAGTACATGTAAAGTTGCCTCTCCTCTGTAAGTACATGTAAAGTTGCCTTTCTTCTGTTAGTACATGTAAAGTTGCCTCTCCTCTGTTAGTACATGTAAAGTTGCCTTTTCTTTGTTTGTACATGTAAAGTTGCCTTTCCTCTGTTTGTACATGTAAAGTTTGCCTTTCCTCTGTTAGTACATGTAAAGTTTCCTTTCCTCTGTTAGTACATGTACAGTTGCCTTTCCTCTGTTAGTACATGTAAAGTTGCCTCTCCTCTGTTAGTACATGTAAAGTTGCCTCTCCTCTGATTGTACATGTAAAGTTGCCTCTCCTCTGTTAGTACATGTAAAGTCGCCTGTCCTCTGTTAGTACATGTAAAGTTGTCTCTGTTCTGAAAGTACATGTGAAGTCGCTTCTCCTCTGTTTGTACATGTAAAGTATGCCTCTTCTCTGTTAGTACATGTAAAGTTGCATTTCCTTTGTTTGTATATGTAAAGTTGCCTTTCCTCTGTTAGTACATTTAAAGTTGCCTTTCCTCTATTAGTACATGTAAAGTTGCCTCTCCTCTGTTAGTACATGTAAAGTTGCCTTTCCTCTGTTTGTACATGTAAAGTTTGCCTTTCCTCTGTTAGTACATGTAAAGTTGCCTTTCCTCTATTAGTACATGTACAGTTGCCTCTCCTCTGTTAGTACATGTAAAGTTGCCTCTCCTATGTTTGTACATATAAAGTTGCCTTTCCTCTGTTAGTACATGTAAAGTTGCCTTTCCTCTGTTAGTACATGTAAAGTTGCCTTTCCTCTGTTAGTACATGTAAAGTTTGCCTCTTCTCTGTTTGTCCACGTAAAGTTGCCTTTCCTCTGTTAGTACATGTAAAGTTGCCTTTCCTCTATTAGTACATGTAAAGTTGCCTCTTCTCTGTTAGTACATGTAAAGTTGCCTCTCCTATGTTTGTACATATAAAGTTGCCTTTCCTCTGTTAGTACATGTAAAGTTGCCTTTCCTCTATTAGTACATGTAAAGTTGCCTCTCCTCTGTTAGTACATGTAAAGTTGCCTCTCCTATGTTTGTACATATAAAGTTGCCTTTCCTCTGTTAGTACATGTAAAGTTGCCTTTCCTCTGTTAGTACATGTAGAGTTTGCCTCTTCTCTGTTTGTCCACGTAAAGTTGCCTTTCCTCTGTTAGTACATGTAAAGTTGCCTTTCCTCTATTAGTACATGTAAAGTTTGCCTTTCCTCTGTTAGTACATGTAAAGTCGCCTGTCCTCTGTTAGTACATGTAAAGTTGCCTCTTCTCTGTTAGTACATGTACAGTTGCCTCTCCTCTGTTAATATAGGTGTAAAATTGTCTCATCTCTGCAGGTACATGTACAGTTGCCTCTACTCTGTAAGTACATGTAAAGCTGCCTCTCCTCTGTTAGTACATGTAAAGTTTGCCTCTTCTCTGTTTGTCCACGTAAAGTTGCCTTTCCTCTGTTAGTACATGTAAAGTTGCCTTTCCTCTATTAGTACATGTAAAGTTGCCTCTCCTCTGTTAGTACATGTAAAGTTGCCTCTCCTATGTTTGAACATATAAAGTTGCCTTTCCTCTGTTAGTACACGTAAAGTTGCCTTTCCTCTGTTAGTACATGTAAAGTTGCCTTTCCTCTGTTAGTACATGTAAAGTTGCCTTTCCTCTATAAGTACATGTAAAGTTTGCTTTTCCTCTATAAGTACATGTAAAGTTTGCTTTTCCTCTGTTAGTACATGTAAAGTTGCCTCTCCTCTGTAAGTACATGTAAAGTTGCCTTTCTTCTGTTAGTACATGTAAAGTTGCCTCTCCTCTGTTAGTACATGTAAAGTTGCCTTTTCTTTGTTTGTACATGTAAAGTTGCCTTTCCTCTGTTTGTACATGTAAAGTTTGCCTTTCCTCTGTTAGTACATGTAAAGTTGCCTTTCCTCTGTTAGTACATGTAAAGTTGCCTTTCCTCTGTTAGTACATGTAAAGTTGCCTCTCCTCTGTTAGTACATGTAAAGTTGCCTCTCCTCTGATTGTACATGTAAAGTTGCCTTTCCTCTCTTAGTACATGTTAAGTTGACTTTCCTCTGTTAGTACATGTAAAGTTGTCTCTTCTCTGTTAGTACATGTTAAGTTGCCTCTCCTCTGTTAGTAGATGTAAAGTTGCCTCTCCCCTGTTAGTACATGTAAAGTTGCCTCTTCTCTGTTAGTACATGTAAAGTTGTCTCTTCTCTGTTAGTACATGTAAAGTTGTCTCTCCTCTGTTAGTACATGTAAAGTTGCCTCTCCTCTGTTAGTACATGTACAGTTGCCTCTCCTCTGTAAATATAGAAGTAAAGTTGTCTCATCTCTGCAGGTACATGTACAGTTGCCTCTACTCTGTAAGTACATGTAAAGTTGCCTTTCCTCTATTAGCAAATGTAAAGTAGCCTTTCCTCTGTAAGTACATGTAAAGTAGCCTTTCCTCTGTAAGTACATGTAAAGTCGCCTTTCCTCTCTTAGCACATTTAAAGTTGCCCTCCACTTAAAAGAATGATAATTATTTAAGACACGAGGTTGTCTTTAATATACCGTATAACACACAGATGTCCATAATATACGTAGCTTTTTATCTTTAAAGTCAATTATGTTACTATGGCCAAACAATAAAATGGATTTGAAAGTATTGAAAACAGAATATTTCATTAGTTGCCTTTGTACGTATACATGTAAAGTTGCCTCTCCTTTGTTAGTACATGTAAAGTTGCCTCTCGTCTGTTAGTACATGTAAAGTTGCCTCTCCTTTGTTAGTACATGTAAAGTTGCCTCTCCTCTGTTAGTACATGTAAAGTTGCCTCTCCTCTATTAACAAATGTAAAGTAGGCTTTCCTCTGTAAGTACATGTGAAGTCGCTTCTCCTTTGTTAGCAAATGTAAAGTAGCCTTTCCTCTGTTCGTACATGTAAAGTCGCCTTTCCTCTCTAAGCCCATGTAAAGTTGCCCTCCTTTGTTTGTATGTAAAGTTGCTTCACCTTTGTAAGTACATGTAAAGTTGCCTCTCCTCTGTTAGTACATGTAAAGTTGTCATTCCTCTGTTAGTACATGTAAAGTTTGCCTCTTCTCTGTTTGTCCACGTAAAGTTGCCTTTCCTCTGTTAGTACATGTAAATTTGCCTTTCCTCTATTAGTACATGTCAAGTTGCCTCTCCTCTGTTAGTACATGT
The DNA here is from genome assembly GCA_029721355.1 of Tegillarca granosa. NCBI lineage: Eukaryota > Metazoa > Mollusca > Bivalvia > Arcoida > Arcidae > Tegillarca > Tegillarca granosa. The sequence continues at coordinate 51,920,786 of CM056596.1, forward strand.
AAAGTTGCCTCTCCTATGTTTGTACATATAAAGTTGCCTTTCCTCTGTTAGTACATGTAAAGTTGCCTTTCCTCTGTTAGTACATGTAGAGTTTGCCTCTTCTCTGTTTGTCCACGTAAAAGTTGCCTTTCCTCTGTTAGTACATGTAAAGTTGCCTTTCCTCTATTAGTACATGTAAAGTTTGCCTTTCCTCTGTTAGTACATGTAAAGTCGCCTCTCCTCTGTTAGTACATGTAAAGTTGCCTCTCCTCTGTTAGTACATGTACAGTTGCCTCTCCTCTGTTAATATAGGTGTAAAATTGTCTCATCTCTGCAGGTACATGTACAGTTGCCTCTACTCTGTAAGTACATGTAAAGTTGCCTCTCCTCTGTTAGTACATGTAAAGTCGCCTGTCCTCTGTTAGTACATGTAAAGTTGTCTCTGTTCTGATAGTACATGTAAAGTTGCCTCTACTCTGTTTGTACATGTAAAGTATGCCTCTTCTCTGTTAGTACATGTAAAGTTGCATTTCCTTTGTTTGTATATGTAAAGTTGCCTTTCCTCTGTTAGTACATTTAAAGTTGCCTTTCCTCTATTAGTACATGTAAAGTTGCCTCTCCTCTGTTAGTACATGTAAAGTTGCCTTTCCTCTGTTTGTACATGTAAAGTTTGCCTTTCCTCTGTTAGTACATGTAAAGTTGCCTTTCCTCTATTAGTACATGTACAGTTGCCTCTCCTCTGTTAGTACATGTAAAGTTGCCTCTCCTATGTTTGTACATATAAAGTTGCCTTTCCTCTGTTAGTACATGTAAAGTTGCCTTTCCTCTGTTAGTACATGTAAAGTTGCCTTTCCTCTGTTAGTACATGTAAAGTTTGCCTCTTCTCTGTTTGTCCACGTAAAGTTGCCTTTCCTCTGTTAGTACATGTAAAGTTGCCTTTCCTCTATTAGTACATGTAAAGTTGCCTCTCCTCTGTTAGTACATGTAAAGTTGCCTCTCCTATGTTTGTACATATAAAGTTGCCTTTCCTCTGTTAGTACATGTAAAGTTGCCTTTCCTCTATTAGTACATGTAAAGTTGCCTCTCCTCTGTTAGTACATGTAAAGTTGCCTCTCCTATGTTTGTACATATAAAGTTGCCTTTCCTCTGTTAGTACATGTAAAGTTGCCTTTCCTCTGTTAGTACATGTAGAGTTTGCCTCTTCTCTGTTTGTCCACGTAAAGTTGCCTTTCCTCTGTTAGTACATGTAAAGTTGCCTTTCCTCTATTAGTACATGTAAAGTTTGCCTTTCCTCTGTTAGTACATGTAAAGTCGCCTGTCCTCTGTTAGTACATGTAAAGTTGCCTCTCCTCTGTTAGTACATGTACAGTTGCCTCTCCTCTGTTAATATAGGTGTAAAATTGTCTCATCTCTGCAGGTACATGTACAGTTGCCTCTACTCTGTAAGTACATGTAAAGCTGCCTCTCCTCTGTTAGTACATTTAAAGTCGCCTGTCCTCTGTTAGTACATGTAAAGTTGTCTCTGTTCTGATAGTACATGTAAAGTTGCCTCTCCTCTGTTAGTACATGTAAAGTATGCCTCTTCTCTGTTAGTACATGTAAAGTTGCATTTCCTTTGTTTGTATATGTAAAGTTGCCTTTCCTCTGTTAGTACCTTTAAAGTTGCCTTTCCTCTATTAGTACATGTAAAGTTGCCTCTCCTCTGTTAGTACATGTAAAGTTGCCTCTCCTCTGTTAGTACATGTAAAGTTGCCTTTCCTCAATTAGTACATGTAAAGTTGCCTCTCCTCTGTTAGTACATGTAAAGTTGCCTTTCTTCTGTTTGTACATGTAAAGTTTGCCTTTCCTCTGTTAGTACATGTAAAGTTGCCTTTCCTCTATTAGTACATGTAAAGTTGCCTCTCCTCTGTTAGTACATGTAAAGTTGCCTCTCCTATGTTTGTACATATAAAGTTGCCTTTCCTCTGTTAGTACATGTAAAGTTGCCTTTCCTCTGTTAGTACATGTAAAGTTTGCCTCTTCTCTGTTTGTCCACGTAAAGTTGCCTTTCCTCTGTTAGAACATGTAAAGTTGCCTTTCCTCTATTAGTACATGTAAAGTTGCCTCTCCTCTGTTAGTACATGTAAAGTTGCCTCTCCTATGTTTGAACATATAAAGTTGCCTTTCCTCTGTTAGTACACGTAAAGTTGCCTTTCCTCTGTTAGTACATGTAAAGTTGCCTTTCCTCTGTTAGTACATGTAAAGTTGCCTTTCCTCTATAAGTACATGTAAAGTTTGCTTTTCCTCTATAAGTACATGTAAAGTTTGCTTTTCCTCTGTTAGTACATGTAAAGTTGCCTCTCCTCCGTAAGTACATGTAAAGTTGCCTTTCTTCTGTTAGTACATGTAAAGTTGCCTCTCCTCTGTTAGTACATGTAAAGTTGCCTTTTCTTTGTTTGTACATGTAAAGTTGCCTTTCCTCTGTTTGTACATGTAAAGTTTGCCTTTCCTCTGTTAGTACATGTAAAGTTGCCTTTCCTCTGTTAGTACATGTAAAGTTGCCTTTCCTCTGTTAGTACATGTAAAGTTGCCTCTCCTCTGTTAGTACATGTAAAGTTGCCTCTCCTCTGTTTGTACATGTAAAGTTGCCTTTCCTCTGTTAGTACATGTTAAGTTGACTTTCCTCTGTTAGTACATGTAAAGTTGTCTCTTCTCTGTTAGTACATGTTAAGTTGCCTCTCCTCTGTTAGTAGATGTAAAGTTGCCTCTCCTCTGTTAGTACATGTAAAGTTGCCTCTTCTCTGTTAGTACATGTAAAGTTGTCTCTTCTCTGTTAGTACATGTAAAGTTGTCTCTCCTCTGTTAGTACATGTAAAGTTGCCTCTCTTTTGTTAGTACATGTAAAGTTTTCTCTCCTCTGTTAGTACATGTAAAGTTGTCTCATCTTTGTTGGTGCATGTAAAGTTGCCTTTCCTCTGTTAGTACATGTACTGTTGTCTCTTTTTTCCATACACATTCGATTGGTGTCTTCTATTTCTGATTAATTGTCAGTTTTTTACTCGCCGGTTGACCTGTATTAAAAACAATGATATGGTTTTAATTTGTTTAAATGTTTCAGACAAAGTACAGAACCTATGTATTTGCCAAATAACAGTTATTATTAATGAAGAAAAAGTAAACGAAAAGTAGCCGTAATTGTCGTAATAAGTGGGTTTTTGCCAACGTTTAAGTGTATATAATTTACAATCATTATTTATATTCTAAATGCAGATTCCTACAGAGTGACTTCCGTACAAAAATCATTAATTCTGCACTCATTTGTTCTGATAACATGCAGCTGTCCTACCTGAACAATTAACACAGGTAAAATTAATTAATTATATGTCAAGGATAATAAACTTTGTATTTAAGTTTAAGTAAGGAGGGTGGAGTTATTACGGAATGCCCACGTAATTATTTATTTTCACTCATATCGAGGCAGTCAGTACAGGTGTGTTGCTAAACATCGACGACAATCGGCAAGCAAACTAACAAACAAGCTTACACACAAAAGATCTGCCGGGATCTTTCTAATTCAAACATAAGCATTGAAAATGCAATTTTTTTTCAGCCGGCGCTTTAAAGTACTCGGTCCCTGTAGACATTTAGAACAAATAAGCGCATTTGTAAATTCGACAACGCAGTTTCCGAAACTTGATTTCGACATTGTCATACTTTTCGTGAATTATAAAAGATTATTAAAACCGAATCGAAAGTCCTAACTTAGAAAAAAACCCGTCAGAATCAACACAGACTAACTTGTATTTCATACAAATCACAAAGCCGGAATCACTCCAAAATTTAAAAAAATGACAATTTTCTAAGTTTAAAAAGCGCAAAATGCAAGAAAAGTCTCCTCTCTCTCTCTCTCTCTCTCTCTCTCTCTCTCTCTCTCTCTCTCTCTCTCTCTCTCAGACTCTGTGTGTGTGTATATGTGCGGAGAGTGCAGAGAGTCTGAGAGAGAGAGAGAGAGAGAGAGAGAGAGAGAGAGAGAGAGAGAGAGAGAGAGAGTTCAGTCTCAACACTAACTAATCCATCATTTTGTGATGTATATTAATTAAGTTTTGGCATACAATAAACATGTTAGTTAAATGTGTTTCTAAACTTTTTTGTCGACACGTGTTTATAATGAAGCTAATATAGGATACTCTTAATCCGCCATGGCAGTCAGTTAATTCTGTTATACTTTTAGCAGATGTCAGTTTATTCTAGATCTAAAATGATTAAACCTTAAAAACGAGAATTTATTCCCTTTGTATTGGGTATTTCATGGTTGAATTTCGTGACATGAAAATGTATTAGCTAGATTATAGCATTTTAAACAAAAAGCTTGAGTCACGAAACGCACGAATGTAAAAATGAAACCGTAATGCAATTGTAGCAAAAGCGAAGACTCGGTCATATCCAGTTAAAAACATTCATGACCACAAACTGTGTGAAGAATAAAATAAAAAAGTAACATGAGCGAAGCTAAAGCATTAAACTTTGTCGTTACAACGAATTTCGTTTTATTATTTAAAAATGACCAGGATTCAATGAACTTTGTATCATTTCTTTAAAAAAATATAACAATCGCTCTCTCTACAACGAAAAATGTGAATATTTGAAATAATGAAGTAAAAAACTAACATGGCAAAAACTAAAGCATTAAACTTTGCCTTATTCCTTTTTAATAAAACAACACTCGTTACAACGACAAATATTTATTATTATTATTATTATGATTATTATTATTATATATATATATATATATATATATATATATATATATATATATATATATATATATATATATATATATATATATATATATATAAAACAAGCTCTCATTTCACAAATGTGAACTTTGCCATATCCCTTTAAAAGTTCAAACAAACACTCATTACAACGAATTATGTGAATAGCGGTTTAAATTATGTGTTCTAAACTAACCTTATTATTGTATAACGTTAGCTGTGTGAATGCAAAACATAAATTAATGTTTAATGCTCCGTTTTAAATTTATCAAAATTTTAAAAAACTTTTTTAAATTTTGTAAAAATACATTCAGCAAGGTTCTTTATTGTGCCACGCCTGTCGTGTCATCACGGGACCTTGTTTATTTTAAGTTCCCATCCGAAAGAACCGTGACTTTCATTTCGTAATGCCGAGTGCTCGGCGAAAGAACAGTCACTACCCACTTTCAAGTCTTGGGTCAGACCCGATGGGGTTCGAACCCACGACCTCCCACTTACAGAGCGAGCACTCTACCAACTGAACTACTACAGTGGTGACTTGAAAAGAAATGACATCTGTATAAACAAAAATCTGAAAATTAGAATGTATACGATATTACTTTTTGTATACGATATTACTTTTTGTATAGATATTACTTTTTGTATACGATATTACCTTTTGATTTTAATAGTTGTATATTCAGACATTTAAACATATATCAATCTATGTATAAAATATTATCCAGCCAACCCTACGTTAGCTCTGTAACAACTCGTTTATGGAAAGCAAAAAAGAAATTAAAAAGTAAAACAACATGGCATAGATATATCCTAAAATATTACAAAAATGATGAAAAATTTTAAAATTACCACAGCATGGATAAAGTCTAATAACCTATCACAAAAAATAGACAAAAACTAAAAGACTATTACAACACGGGCTAAAACAAAACTAAAAAAAAAAAAAACAAAAAAAAAACAAAACAAAAAACAAAAAACAAAACAACAACAACAACAATAACACAGCTCCTATAATCTATCAAAAAATAGTCAATCCGTATCACAACATTGTTAAGGCAAAAATCTTTAAATCTTAAAAAGGCTATCACAGCAAGTAAAAAGCTAAAATCTATCACAGCATGGGCAAAAGCTAAAACCTATCACAGCATTGTCAAAAGATAAAACATATCACAGCATGGGCAAAATTAAAAACCTATCACAGTATGGACAAAATTTAAAACCTATAACAGCATGACTGGAAACCTAACAAACGCGTCACAACAAAACCGGAACCTTTATCTGATCGCAGCAAAACGTGAAATTTAAAACCTATCACTAAGTGATCAAAACAAGCAGCTTAACCGTTTATATCTACAGTAAATAATGACATACGTCAACCGAACACATAATGAAATAAGTGACAAAAGTAAACACGGAATATGGAAATTATGCAGTCACAGAACTTCCTGTTTTGGGCACTATACTTTAGACATTGTTAGAACGTATGATTGTGAATGGCCGATTGAGACCAAACAATGTTAAAAGGCCCAGATAGGTCAAGTCAACGTTTTCAAACGTCCAGTAAGAGGAAAACGAGTTCAAACTTCAAACGTTTAATTAGTCATTAACCAAGGACCGAACGGCTAGTTTGTTCAAAGCCGTATTCAAATGTCTGATGAGGGCAACAAAAGCGTTTAAACGCCAATAAATGGAAATAATATTTTTCAATAGGACAATAACCATTGTCACTGAGAACAAAGGACAACAAAACATAAAACAAAAATTCTTTGATAATAGTTAAATCTTTAAGGAAAGTATATAACATTATCAGATTATGAAAAAATATGACGTCCGCTGCATGTTTTCGATTGAACGAGATAAAAATGTAATATATAAATTAAACCACACAATAACAGACCCCACATTGATATGAGGAATTCTAATCTTGTTATTAAGAAGTTTGTAAATTATAAAAGGAGCCGAGTAATCCGTCCGTTATTAAACTTATCAAACAGTGGTAGGTTAGTGAGATAAAATGAAAAAGAACAGAATTTAAACTTGATCATTCTAATTAAATATAGGTAAATATAAGTATCAAATATCTAATAAGATTAAGACTGACTAATGCTGAACTCAACATGACGTAACGAACAATTCAAATATACAGATAAATGTGAAATTTAACTTTGGTTATTTATAGTACTTCTTATAGCAAGTCGATTCATTGGCACGTTAAAATGTACAATATTATGGAAAAAAAAACAACTGATCATGAGGTCCTCGTATTGTCAAACACTATTTTAAGTAAATAAACACGGAGGACGTACTACCGGCCTGTTAAAACGGTAAATTATGTCTGAATTCACCATACAAACAACTAAATGTCTGATTAGAACCTATAAATATTGCTTACACTGCAATAAAGTATCATCGAACATTTCTGCAAATTATGCAAACTTGACAGTCGAATACATACATGTACTAGTACTACACCCTTTTTGATGCCGAAACTTGACCCTTTAACGTTGTCCTTTAGTACTTAAACTTGAAGATTGAACACTGTATCAAAGTGCTCAATCTGGACCTTTAAAGACCGTCCTATTGTGTAATAAAGTTGCCTGGTGCCCAGTTTAAGCACTATAGTGTTGTAACTGGACTGTCAAAAACATCATAAAAAGCTCAACAGTGCAAAGGTTCTAATAGTGCTTTATAGTGCTTTAACTGTGTTTAATACAAATGTTGGATTATCATTCAATATCTACAATAAATTCCTGGTGTTCAGTTATCAATTTAACAATGTAATAGACTCTCAAATTATTCATCAATTCGTCTCAGCACTTAATAAAAAATTGTCAGTGGTGTGTGTTTCAGCAAGGGTCTAAATCGAACGGGGCAACATGTTGTATAATGATGTCCTTCGCAAAATCGCATTTGACAGGATTTAATATGCTCAAGACAACATGTTGTATACTGATGTGCTTCAAAAAGTAACATACCACACAATTGCAACATTTTGTCCAGTTGGGTGTCCAAAGGGCACAGGAATATATGTTGTGTAATTATGTGCTTTGGAAAGTCGCATTTAACACCATTGTATTATGTTATTGGGTAGTGTGTCTAAGAAAGGCTCAAATGGTGTGCACACCATGTTAACGATGTGTTCCAGAAAATCAAATAAGATACAATGGCAATATGTTTCCAAGTGGCGTGCTTAAGGAAGGTTTCACGCGGCAGCGTTTGGTATCCAAAAATTCCATAGAATACAACAGCAACAGTTTACTTCAAAAAGATTTCATACAATCCCCAAAATAGACGAAAATGTTATCAAAGCTACCGGGATAGTTCAAACTGCTATCTTTATCAATGTAAAATTAGATAGTGATACAAGTTTAGTTCGATACGTGACATAACTTAATAATTCCCATACTTTGATGCGATAAAAGGGCATTTATAAAAAGTTTTTTAAATCAAAATGGTACGTATATTGATATAGCATTGATTCCACATTTTGAATTCCGAACATGTTTTTGAACAAATAATGTTAACAGGGCGACAGCAATTTCAACGTGACTGACTTGAAAAATGACTCCAATAAACTTTCGTGTCATTTGATATATTTTCGCTAACACGGTGAACTAAAAATTGTTCATTTGATATTATTATTTTTGGAACAGCTATGTAAAAGTTAGTATTCTTAAAAATGAGAAACATTCAATGCTCTGTTTGTAAATAATTTACAGTTCAGATCTTTGTTATTGTTTCAGGTCAAAACATACTTAAATTAAAAAAGTAATTTAATTTTGGAATTTTCATTTTGAATTCACACGAAGTTCAATTCAATTGTCATTTTCTACGTAAGGCCATGTTTTGTCTTCACATGCTACATCATGATGCCCCCCCCCCCCCCCCCCCCCCCCGGTCTTTGATAACCATTCTCACCTTGTTCTCCTGGATGTTCTAACTTTAACATTACTGTTTCTAAAAATAATTCCAAAATTAAAGCATTACTGATCTTAAAAATGATCCTCGGAAGAAAGATAAAATATTGAAAATTCTTGAAAATGTAAACTTATTATTTAACAGATATCCGTGTTATATTTAGACGCCACAAACATCTGTTAGGGTTAACTCGGTATAAAGCAAGATAAAGCAAGGTCACTTACTTATCTGATAGACTATGATAAATAGCTTTTATTTCAAATGTCTTATCTTTTGAATTTTGCATTTTCCATAAATATTTATTATTATGCATTTTATCTTAAAGTCCCTTACTAACAGATCAAATAGGTTATCATTTTTGGAAAATTAACAGCATACAGCATATCCTTTAGTAGTGAAATTCATACTAGTATATATATATGAAATTGAAAAGAATGAAAAAAACATAAGGATCATAAAAAAGGATTTGGTGGAAGCCTTAATCAAATTCCGGCTTTCATTGTCGTGGGTGATACCGACCATCAAGTTCGTTGTGTTGAGTTGAATAATGGTGCTTTATAGCCGTCAAGATGCTTTCACATACATCGAGGCGGTTAGTTCTGGGATGCCGGAGAAACAAGAGTGCACGAAAAAAACCTATCGACATACTGTCTTACACTAGGTCTGCCAAAGTGGGATTTAAAGCATTGAATACCATTATAGAGGCAAAACACTAAAACATTTTGATTGTAACAATCTTATAAAAAGTTTTAAATATTTACCCTTTCTTTGGTTTTTTATTGCCTGTTCTTCGTTTTATATAAGTTATTGCCAAAAAATCATTGTTCTCTATTATCTATTGTCTAGAAAACAACTGGTTTATCGTTATTTCTGTTAATTGGAGTTTCTGCTATTTCCGCTGATTGGGCTAACAACTTTGACGAGCACTTTACCTTCACGTGTCCGGCTGGTCAGTCTATATCCAGGATTATGAGTGTACATGATAATGGACACGAGGACAGGAGATGGAGTTTTGAATGTAGACAGAATCCTGGAACAACCGGAAAATGTTTCTGGTCAGGTAATTGATATCAGAGATTTAGTTCCTCTGGAATATTAAAATGACTTCTTTACATCTTTTCTAGGTTTCTCATTGGTCAGTATAATCTATATATGACGAAAAAGACTAGGAACTTTCCAATCTAAAATTAATTATTTTATCTATTTTACAAAAAGCAAAATTTTTAAATCCAAACACTGTGAAACAGAATTTTGTACATTTTGCGGAGACGCAAAAGTAACTATTTTGCATAAATTTTTCTTAATGTATTTGTTTTAAAAAAAATCAATTTGGTATCATTTAAAAATACTACCTTTCATATCTCTCGCAAACTACATCTTTGGCATTAATTATACTTATAACTTTGAATATATCATAAATATGTTTTTTTTCTTATTTTGAGATTCTATTTCATTCATGCAGAATTAAGAAATCGCTTCTAAGTTCCAATGGCGTTGTTGAAAAATACTTCACTTATTTTGGCCGGGAAAACTAAATATGAAAATAAATAAGTAAATAAATACTAATAAATAAATAAATAAATAAATAAATAAATAAAATTTTATCCGCAAAAACGTGACACAATCAAAACCGTGTAGAGCATTTGGCCTTCAAACTCAAGGCGCCTCGTTGTTGTTGGTTCGACTCCAGTCAGTTGCAAGTAAAAGAGGGTTTTTTTCCTTTGTCGGAGGCCCTTTACTGGTTAGCTCGGTAGCAGTAATAGACAAGAGTTCTGCTATCTTAAGCGGAAATCTATCATTTCGACACAAATGATATTGGCAATTATCACAAATTAAACTTCGCGATTTAATTTTTTTGATGTCAAAAAAATGAAAAGAAAAGAATATTAAGCACCACGGCGTACCAAGCGAAATATAAACCCTAAGATTTAAAATGAAAAATTGCAAAATTATTTGTTCGAATAGCCGTTCTGATTTTTTTATATAATAATGCATTCAATAATAGCAGATACAAATTGTCATGTACTACTTTTAAATGCATAAAAATTCTTAAATAGCACATGGCAGCACAATGAAAAAAAATGTAAAATGTGAAAAAAAATTAACATTTAAAAATCGAATAATGATGACCTAGAAATAGTAAGTGTATGACATATGACTATTGATTTTCGTTTAGGATATGTCAACTCCTATGACCAGTTATTAGAATACCACTGTCCGGATTCGCACTTTGTACACGGCGTAGAAAGTATCCATGACAACGGAAAGGAAGACAGGAAATTCAGTTTTTACTGCTGTGAGGCTCCAGGTAACGTTAAATAAAGCAAAAAACTACCATAGAAAATTACAAAAAGTATACTAACACAAGATACATCCCAAACCAGCTGAACCAATGTAATAATCATCGATTAAATGATAAAGTAGCATCACAAATCTGCTGCCTCGATGGTTTAGTTGGAGAGCATCCGCATCAAGAGCGGAAGGTCGTGGGTTCGAACCCCGGTATGGTCCTACATAAGATTAAAAAATAAAAAAAAATTGTGCTTCCACGCCTGGCGCTCGGCATTCAGAACATAGTATCTATCCGGTACCAGGATAATGAATGGGAAACGTGGTATGTTTGTCTCCGGCATACTGACTCAGTTAGCTTAGAAGCCAATCCGCCGACCTGAGTATTTTGCAGGCCATAATGTACACTCGCACATTTCACGGACTTTTTCTTTGATTGTTCTATAAACAAGAACCTTAATTTCGTCGCAAATATCCGAAAATGCTGATACGACGCTAAATAACCCTACAAAATTGGGTGGGGCATGACCTTGACATTAAATTAAAGGTCGTTCAAAGAAAGATAACGGAGAACTGAAAACTGGTCTGTTATGTTTTTCAGTTTAGATAATTTACTAGTGCATATGTGACCTTGACGACTTTTGGTCCCTTGACTTTGATCTATACATCGAAGAATGTTACATCAATACCTTAAATATTATAATTTCATGCCTTTACAACGATGATATTTTTCGGATATGTTGACAAACATGCCAATTTCAGAAAGTTTTTTTCTTTGTTGTTAGAAGAAGATTTTTTCAGATTTAAAATATTTCTTCTGTTATATAGACCAAAGAAGCCACGACTTCTACATATAAAGAAATCTGAAAGCCATTACCCATTGAAGACAATCACAAAGTTCCATTTAACCATTTGGCACAAGTCTGGATGACATCATTAAAGTGAAAAATGTTAAAGCAGGAGGGACGACAGATGACAGACGGGAAACAATTCGACAATAGCTAATCTCAGTTTTTAAGTTTTGTGTTTACTGGAGTTACTTCTTTATTTCAGCTTGTACCCCACTTATAAATTGCTATGACACTGGATTCATAAATTCATACGACCATGCAATGGATTTTAAGGTCCCGAGTAGCCATGTTTTATATGGAGCGGTAAGCGTCCATGACAACGGACATGAGTAAGTAGAATACGTATATTTAAAATGTAGCGGTCATCGCTCATGACATCGGGCATAAATAAACTTTAAATGCAGAGGTCAGCGTTCGTGACAACGGGCATAAATAAGTAGTATAGGTATTCTTTAAATGTAGCGGTCAGTGCTCATGACAACGACCATGGGGTATATATAAAATCGAACAACCATTTTCTATGATACTGGACACAGTACGTGGAAAAATATATGGTAAAAAGAGTAATAGCGTTCATGACAACGGACATGTAAATTGTATACGAAAGTATAATTTGGATAAAAAATTATTATAAATATGTCTAAAAACTAAAATAGTTTCAGATCATACAGGTAAACAATATCAAACAACTTTGATTTTTAATCCTATAATAAATGAGAGAGAGAGAGAGAGAGAGAGAGTGTGTGTGTGTGTGTGTGTGTGTGTGTGTGAGAGAGAGAGAGAGAGAAAGGGACTTAATATTGAGTTAAATGAGTACTCATGTAGTATTTAACTATTTTTCTTTACAGGGACCGAATCTGGAAGCTACACATTTGTCCATGTACAGAAACAACAGGTGGAGATCTAGTGGGTTAGTACAGGACAATGACACAAGTCCTAAGTCTTAAAATGTTGAAGTACATTTCCAAATAAAGTCAGTGTATCTTTAATTTCAAAGGTTTTTATATGTTGAAGGCTTTCATTATACGGTCACTTAAATTTTTTTTATTAATTTCGTTTAATTTTCCAAACTCGGACTCGTCTCAAACCAATATGATTTTCATTGCTAAAATACGTGAGACCTGCATCAAAACAATTTTGCTAATCATGATGAAAAAACCTTGTGAATAAGTTTGATTTCATACCATGCTTTTGAAAGCATTTTCTAAATAAACAAAATATGTATCATATGGCGACAACTATTTAGCTATTCATTCCATAATTGATAATAAGGTGTTCAATTCTCTGCTTAAAGAAACCAAATCACCTTATAATCCTTTCGGGTAAGACATAAAATCGAGGCCTCGTTCACTTTATACTGTGTTCAAAAAAAAAAAAAAAAAAAAAAAAAAAAAAAAAAAAAAAAAAAAAAATCAAAGTACTGAAAGTACTGGAAAGCGGTTAGCCTGGTAGCTCTGAAAGTTGAGATAAATTTTGATTATCCCACTTTCAAAAAAGTACCTGGCGGTATTCAATTTCTCAAAAAAATGTACAGCCTTTTGATGAGGTTTTGGTTGACCCTTAGCTTTAAAAATTTTTTGTAAATATGGCCGTTACATTTGTAACAAAATGTATGATGTTGTAATCAGTTTTAGATCAGAACCCATTTGACTAGACTGTTAACTGTGATTGTGGTAGTATGTAAATCACCATTACCCCATTCCTCAGTTTTATTTCAAAATAAGGGATCAAATAGATGCATCTGAAAGAAAATGACCAGTGAAAGTGTTTTGATACAAAATAAAATCCACTTTAAGACATTTTGTAAGCTGCAATAAACAAAATGAATATTTATTGAAAGTAACAAAATATCTCTCAACAAAAAATCTTATTCAGTAATTATGAAGTAATGTCTTATATCTAAACTAAGCACCTAAATACAGGAAGACCTTATCACTCATGATCTTTGATCTGGTTTAATTACAGAGAGCACTGCAAAAACATCAAAAAGTTATCTTCCATGTCAAAATCTTTAAACTTAGTCATGATATAGCATTTTAAAGCTCAGGTAATCAAAATGCCATGACCTTGACATTTGGATTTTGCATCCATCAGACAAAAATGTCTCAATACATCAAAAAGTAATGCCTGCATTGCAATTTTCCAAATAAAAAAACATGAAAAGGTTATCTTCCATGTCAAAATCTTTAAACTTAGTCATGATATAGCATTTTAAAGTTCAGGTGATCAAAATGACACGACCTTGACATTTGGTTTTTGCTTCCATCAGACAAAAATGTCTCAATACATCAAAAATAATGCCTGCATTGCAATTTTCAAAAAAACAAAAAAAAAAAAAAAAAACAAAAGGTCAATCATAAGAATTAAACTTAAGGAGAGAGCACCGATGGTTGACACACTGACATCATGTGAATAAGAGTTGGGTGCTTGTATAAAGCAGACTGACTTTGAGCTAGCATGTGAAAATCACTGAGTATGGCAAACAATAAAACATGCTTGTACATCTCACATACACAAACTTGCTCTTTAATTTATCCTAAGAAATTAATTAACTTCCTCTTGTCATGACTGGCTGGAAAATTGCTAATGTAAGATTGAACAGCAATAAAACCAACAAACCTTTCATTTAATGCATTAGATTATTTGTATGAACTCAATTTCTTCAGTGAAGGCATAAAACTTGCTGAATAGAGCCAAATTACATAACATGCCACTCAAGAAAGGAACAATTTGGAAAAAATGTTTATATGAAATAAATCTGTAGATGAGTTCATACAATGTAACACCATAGTGAAATTGTTACAATTAGCTGTATCTGCATTTGTAATAAAAATTATGGCTTTCATTGGTTGTTATCAAACTAAAATAAAATACAATGTATTCTGAAAGTTAATCTAAACAAGTTGATATCAGTAATTTGAAAAAATAATGCTGCATGTTTGTCTCTATAATTATTCATCCTAGTTTGTGAAAAGGTGATAATGATGCAGTCTGTTGTATAAGTAGCCAATATTCATTAGTTTTCTGATATAATATGCCTACTCTGGTTCTATTCAGGGTATACTGGAGTAGAGTGGAGAGACAAATAGTGTTTTAAACCCTGTCAAGATACTGCTTCTTTCACATAATTAGCAAGGTAGTCTGTTCTAAGCTGATGGAGTAAACTGGAGTGCCTGGAGATAGGCAAAGGCTTTCAACAAGCAATTGTAAAACTTCCTCATCCTAGGTTCTGTCACTGTGGGATTCAAACCCACTCAGTAAGATGTACTTTGATCTGTGAGCATTTGATTCAATTTCATCTAATGAGGTTTAACGTCCCAATCAAGAATATTTCAATTATATCGAGACCTCACCAACTGTAGATAAAGTGACAGAAATGTTTACCTTTGCAGTGTGGTTAGGGCAATGTGCAGGGAGGGTTCTGTAGGGTGCCATGCCTGTCATGACACTGGACTTCAGTTTTTAAGGTCTACTCTGAAGAACCTCATGACTATCATTACTAAATGCAGAGTGGTTGGCAAAAAAAGGTCACTACCAGTTTTCAAGTATTGGTCAGACCCAGTCTGACTTTGAACCCCGAACCTCCCTAATACAAAGCGAGCACTCTACCAACTGAGCAAACATAATGATGTAGGCATGTGACTTAGACCACTTGTCCACCAAGGCCCCAATGTTAGGGTACTTTAATAATATGAAAAGAAATGTCTGGAGAAAATTTTATTTACAGCAACATAAAAAACAAAAGGACCATGAAGGCCTTGGACACTCACCTGAAATGATGTACACTCAGCTTGATTATAGTAAATTGGACCTTTTCTATAATTTGACCTAGTGACCTACTTATTGACTCAACATGACCCTTAAACATCCTTAAGCTAGCTTTTGTCAAGAGGATCATTCTGAGAAAGCTGATAAAATTGGGATAAAATTATGGGCCCAGGAGTGTTAAAAAGGTTTTTCTATAATTTCTCTAAGTGACCTACTTATTGACCCAACATGATCCTTAAACAAACTTAAGCTAGCTTTTGTCAAGAGCATCATCCTGAGCAAGGTTAATGAAGATTAGGCTGAAATTTGGGCCTCAGAAGTGTTAACAAGGTTTTTCTATAAATTGACCTAGTAACCTTTTTATTGCACCAGTATGGCAAATATATGAAAATGAGCTAGCGCTAGTCAAGAAGATCATTCTGAGCAAGTTTGATAAAGATTGGACTAAATTTGTGGCCTCTGGAGTGTTAACAAACAAAAGTTGACGCATGACACACAAAGGATAACACAACAGACATTGACCCATCACAATAGCTCACTTGAGCACTACCGGTATGTGCTCAGGTGATCTAAAAATGTTGCTAATAGAAACAAGTTCCAATTCATGTTAATGTTTTTGGTTTATTGTCTTAATCTTTATATTGTTACAAAAGGAAATACATGTATATTTATTAGGCATATGGTCATTGGATATAAAAGAATATTTAAAAGTAAAGTTTAACAGACCACAATATGTCTGAAAAGATATCACTTGTGTATTAAGAAAAAGCACAATTTGTCTTTTAGCAGAATTTACTTTCAAAAAACTTTGCTTTGATAATCATGGGCATTCTCAGTGATCAATCCATTTCATTGTCAATTTGACTCTTGTCAATAGATGGTTATTGTGTTTTCAAGTGTTGTATCTTGTCTGGTTCAAAGGTGTCCATTTTTACAAATAAGGATGCATTCTGGTTTATGGTATCATGTTCAGATCTACTGTGATTTTTCAAATAAATCCTGAATGGCCTTAGACGCATGATGTCTGTCTTTATTTGCTTGTTGCTCCTTCAGTCTGTTATTCCTGAAAATAGAAAAAAAAAACAAACAAAATTTTTTTTAAATAATAACAACTTTTCCTGAGAATATACTGAATATCACATTTGAAAAAGGATCTCGAGACCTTTGAGTATAACTCAATGAAAAAAAGAAACAAATTTGAAACATTGAAATACACGTTTACTTGAAAAGGATCTCGAGACCTTTGAGTATAACTCAATGAAAAAAAGAAACAAATTTGAAACATTGAAATACACGTTTACTTGAAAAGGATCTCGAGACCTTTGAGTATAACTCAATGAAAAAAGAAACAAATTAAAAATATTGAAATACACATTTACTTGAAAAAGGATCTCGAGACCTTTGAGTATAACTCGATGAAGCAAAAACAAATTGCCAGGTGGTCAATCTTAGTGTTACTGCTATAAAGTTGTGCAAGTGGCAATATATTTTACTTAAATTGAGATTTCTCAAGCTAAAGTATAATCAGACATGTTTTACACACAGTTCATCTGTCTGAAAAAAAAAAAAAACTTTGGAAAAAGTTTTTAATTTTCTTGATAAAATGTATTTACAACCTCACAGTCTAATGTAAATTGTATACTTAAGCTTTCTATAATATAATTTGTGATTATCCAGCTTTACTGAGAAATTTTGCAATTTGCAATGATGTGAAATTGACTAAGTCTATTAACTCCACATTTTTTCCATGTAAAGCATTAGTGTATGTCATGACCTTTTTATTTCATAAAACCTGTTTACTATGCATAGAAAGGCAATTCAAAATATGACCTGTGACTGTCCTAGATTAAGGCCAGAACTAATAATGTTCTGTTTCATTGCTGTTCTACCATAAGCCATGGTATGTATACAAACTTTACTCCACATAAGAATCATGGGATGAGCACTCTACATCCCAATAGTTGTTACAAATTATTAATACCTGTCAAAGTCTTTATTAGACTTATTCATTTCTTCTGTGACTTTCTCGCTGTCAAGTTGTTTACTTTACTAGTATGAGCCCAGTCTGGATTTGATCAGTCATACAGTTAAGATGGTTTACCTGAATAATAATAATAATACCAATAATAAAAATAATAATTATAATAAATTCTTTTCCTGGTAAACTGACATTAGAGTTTACACAAAGAACAAATATCAATTACAGGTAAGGGGCCCCAGTGGCCAAGTGTTCAAAAGCACACACTTACGGATCACAGTGCCTCAGACAGATCCTAGTGTGTAAAGTTTGTCAGTACACTTAACAAAGGTCGGTGGTTTTCTTTGTGCACTCCGGTTTCCTCCACCATCCCAGAAGTGACTGACCATTTCGAAATAAGTTAAAGAATTTGACTGAGCGTAAAACACCAATTCTATACTCTGTCTTTCTCTCTCTCCCTTTCTCTCAATTATAGGAAACACGTAGAACAGTGCCAACAGTTTTCAGATAAATGGTAGAGTTGCTAACTCCAGTGGGGCGAATAAAAAACTAGAGATACTTTGTAATTTCCACAGAAGTTTTCAAAATCGGTACTGTCATTATAGGCGTTTTCACTTAATTTTGGCAGTGCTGAATGCAGAAAACAGAAAACAATATACAAATATATTCCAGTACAGTATATCAGTTAATTAATAACATACTACCGGTGATGAAATGATCTGCCATCGGATCCAGTGATGTGTCATTTCTGCAAGCCAACCACAAAATTCTTCTTTCTTCGTTTAACTATTTTGTATCTTTCCTGTCTGATTATATAACTTTTGAAATTTTAAACCTCAAGTTAGATTACAACAACTTACTTATTTATGTCGGTTTTCTCGATGAAAACAGTGGATGCTGCTGTGTTATAATCTATACTGCACGGGAAGCATGCACACTGTCACTGAGGTCTGTTAGGTCATCGTTGAGACACTAAGTAAACATAAAGTTACGTTAACACTTCATTCATAGGCGTTTTGTGAATGAAACTACACGCCTTGGCATAAGGCATGACGGGAGTAGGCGTGGCATAGTAGATATCTCCCCCAAACAGCATGTAGGAATCTTCGGTCAAAGGTCTAAGGTTACCGCTAGGAGTCGCTTTGACCTATCACTTCCTGCAAGACACGATGCCAATAAGCGGTTAGCGTATACGCTAACCGCTTAAAAAAAAAAAAAAAAAGGAGTAGGCCAGTTGTGACCGTTACAATTGCTTACTGATAAAATCTCAATTCGTTACTCTCCTCAGTTCTAATGAGTAAAAAAATCACTATCAACATAAAAATATTGTAAAAATTAAAAATTTTGATATATAGCAATAAAGAATCAGCTAGTTTAAAAGATTTTAATATATAACATTGGAAAGATAGCTTATTGCTTTTGAAAACATAGAATGATCTAGGCATTAGGTTAGTTGGAATGTTGTTTATTGTCGTATCAGCATCAATTTAACTATTCGCGACAAACCAAGTTTTTTTTATCTCTAATGATCAATCTAGGAATAAGTTCGTACAATACTCCCGGAATCACATTATCCTGACATCGGGTGAACTAGTCCATAATCTGTCATTTAAATTCCAAATGCCAGTCGATGAAACATTATCTCAATTTTGCAATACTGTAAATCGACCAAGGTTCGAGTCCCCGATCTTAAGCTCTCAAGGCGAACGATCTACCTTTTCACCGGCTAGGTGGTTACTTGCATTTTGGGCTACGGAGTTTAACCGGCGAAGCGGTTACTTGCAATTTGGGCTACGGAGTTTACTGGCGAGGCGTTACTTGCAATTTGGGCTACGGAGTTTAACTGGCGAGGCGTTACTTGCAATTTGGGCTACGGAGTTTAACTGACGAGGTGGTTACTTGCAATTTGGCTACGGAAGTTAACCGGGGAGGCGGTTACTTGCAATTTGGGATACGGAGAATAACAAAATATATCAGTGAAATAAGAAGTAAAATTCTAGACTATAGTTAGATTTAAACTAAACTGGTGATCCAAAGGATAACTTATACCCCCGCCACCCTCTCAGGAAACCAATTGCAGACTGGTTTTGAAAATGGGTAAAACTTCAAAACAGAAAAAGGGGAATAACTCCAGAACGATAAACGGTAAATCTTCAAAAAATGTAAGGAACCTTCCTTCCATGACCATAAGCTTTCTATATCAATTTGAAATCAACTGGCAGACTGGTTCTCGAGTTATCGTCCGGAAATGGGTAAAATTTAGTATAACTGAAAAGGGACCATAACTCATGAACGATAAATGAGAAATCTTCCGAAATCCAAAAGAACTTTTCTTCCATGACTATAAGCTTTGCATATAAATATGAAATCGATTGGCACACTGGTTCTGGAGTTATCATCTGGAAATGGGTAAAACTTCAAAATAACAGAAAAAGGGGCATAACTCTTGAACGATAAACGGGAAATTTTTCAAAATCGAAAGGAACCTTTCTTTTCTAATTATAAGCACTGCATATAAATATAAAATCATTTGGTTAGAAACTTTTTGAGTTATCCGGAAACCAAATATTTCAGAAGGACGGACATGAGGATCACTATATATCCCCCCTCTTTGAGGCGGGGGTATAAAAAACCACAAAACTGCTTAAAATTTGTGTAAACCATGTACATGTGGATGACAATAACCTTAATAATTAATACATTTACTCGTGTTTAGTTCTAATATTCAGAGGAAGAAAAACAAAATCAAATAATCCGTCAAGATTTATTTGTCAATAGAGCAATGGATTAACATATTTCTTTTTTTCAATTTCAGACGTTATAAGTGTTACCTAAATATGCATATCATGTTATCAATACTTAAATAAACAATCTTATGTATAAATTACAAAGTTGAACAAACATCAAATAATCTGATTTAAAAAGTATACATTGGTGTAACATATTTCAATTTACGTAAAATACAAGTTTCCAAGTGCAATGTGGAACACAATATAAAACAAATCAACGCATATATATCGAAATTTGCATTGCTGAGTAAATGTTGGTGGTGACATTACAAAGATACACTATATACCCGTTACCATGGCAATAGCCCATGGCGTCTTGATGTAATTCATTTACATACTCATTTAAGTCGCACATAATGACAACTAACAATACCCTTTTTTATATTAAGATTTAAAAACTAAAATTGATTTTAATGTGAGATGTTACAGGTTCAAGTACTGTAAACAATAACATCATTTCTCTCCACAGCAATATCTCAACTCGGCTAAAAATTTCTTTTAAGAAGATCTTTTACTTCCCTATATTTATGTTCAAAACAAACTTTTTCGCTACTTTATATTGTGATATATTGAATAAAGTGTGCAGATTTTATTTATTTATTTATTTATTTATTTATTTGTTATCTATGCTAAAACCTAAAATTCAGATGTAATGAACTAGTTATTCTTTGAAAAAATCACAAATAAAAGATAACAGTTAAATATGTTAATATTTTTGCAAACAACTAAAACATCGTTATATTAACGACAACTCTATCATCCCAAAAAACAGGTAAGGCATACCGCTGTAAAAATTAAACAGACACCAAATTACATCAACCATTAATATGCTAAAGCATATCAATTCAATCATAAAATAGATAATATTGGTACAAAAAGTACCAATTCAATAATATAATACTGAAACTAACATATAAAAATTGTAAATGTATTAAACAAATTTGAAAAATATTACAATCCAGATAATCATAAAAAATCATAAAAAAACCAACTTTTCATCAGAGTAAACATAAGTGCATGTATATATAACTTTAAACATAACAATGAAAAAAATTAAAATACAATAAATTACTTATATGCATGAAAAATCCAATTAAAAAATTCCCGGCATAATAAAGAACACGCTATCATAAGAACCATTTCAGTATTTTGTATATATCAAAATTTGCATTGATACAGTTTTCATCATTTATTTGAAACAATCAAATAAAATATTTAAACACAAACAAAAAAGTAAATAAAACATTCTTTATTTGACAATTGTAATGAATGTGTCTATTTGTAATAATTACACATCAGACGAATGGTAAAATAAAGTGCTTGTTTGGATTATTTAAAAACTTGTGTACTATCATTTATGAGAGTCATTCCGACAGGCATATATGCGTTTATTACTTACAAAAGATGCAAATGTGTAATGGATAAGGTATGTAAATATATATTTTTGTATAGATAATAACAGAAGTCCATGAAGTAATTCATGGACTTCTGATAATAATTATATTGTACACACTCTCTCTTTTGTATAACTTGCAATGTGAAAATAAAAACTTTGAACCTTGAAAGTAAATTTAAAAAAATTTCGCTAGACAATGATCAAATACAACAAACATTATTTTACCTTGCAAACATGTTCAATATATTTGCCAAAAAGTTGGAGATTTTCTACAGTTTAACATATCATGGAATCACATTGTTGTTGTGTTCTTTCACGAATGAACATTTTCATGCATCAGGTTTTTAAACATGTAAAAATTATTTCTTTATACACAGATATCATATTACAATACCAAACTTTATGTAATAATCAATTTTAAGATTTAAACGACAGAAATAATCTTATCTACTTAATACATTTAAATGTCGACGTTCATTCCAAAATTATATGCTTACGACAGATTTCCTTATCAATTATTGTTTAAATACATAATTAATTTATATACTAGTACTTTCTTCATTTTAATTATCTCTTATGTTTACTACATGTTTGTACAAGTCATTAGATCTTAAAAACTCTGGCTGATATCATACTTTGCATCAATATAACTTTTCTTGTTTTTTTTTTTTTTTTTTTAAATATTTTCTGATTGTGTGCATGATAGATTACACTTTATCTTAAATATATATATATATATATATATATTACTAACATACTGGGTCGAAACCTATCTCCTCGCTGAAATTAAATACTTAAGCACAGCAACTTAATGATAATACGGCCAACCCTATAATAGAGCAATCCTATATTGTAGTATTTGCAATGCAAACAATAATACAACTAGGCAATACTGCTATCTAGGGCGGAAATTGTGCATTTACTAAAAAAGATGAAAAAGAAAACTGTTTCTGGGATTGACCCTTCATCAGGTAAGCTTTGTAAAAACATCTGCATTTTAGGATCAAGCAAAGCCTGCTAACTTGCTGACTTCTGCTAGGTATAAGATAGCAGTATGGTCAACAGGTCTATTAAGGAGCAAAGCTAGCCGACCAATTTGTTCTTGGCAGAATATACTAGTGCTTTTGGATTGTTGCATTAAGAGACTATAACTCTTTTAACCGAGATAATGTAGACCCTATACAGCAATGTCTAGACATTTCCACGTGACAATGTGTTAAGAACCTGATAAACCAAAGATGTGATAATCAGTGATGGATTTCAGGTCCAAAAGGAATAACATCTAATAATATCTATATTGGTACTCGGCTCAGTTTGCTCCAGTACATTTTATTATGGCAACAAAGGTTATTATGACAACGAAGGAGCAGCCATTTTATAAACTGTTTAACGTGAACTTTACCACGGGACATTGGTTTTAAGTCTCATCCGAAAGACTTTTTTGGGAGGCAATAAACCCTCAACTCTCAAGTTTTGGAGTGAAGCCTTGACTGCCGAATATATTCTAAAACAGAGTTATTTTAAAGCTCACACAGACGTTCGAACATATTGGTCTGGGATGGTGGAGAACTTGTGTGTGGCTTATTTTAAAGCAAAGCGAGATAGGTTTCAAGCCAGGTATGATTTATATTTCGCATCAATTCTAGATCCACATGTTTTGCATGTGGATAAATCTTTAGAACAATTCTCACATGTATTTCTATGTCCACATGGACTAAATACAATACTGCTCTCGTTTTTGTTACATATGTTGCATATTAACTGGCTTCTCAGTTGTTTATTCATATCTAACAGCTTTTCTGGTTCTGAAATAAAAACAAATATTTTATAAAGAAGTTGGTCATATCTGTTAACGTTATTTTGGAAGTGGGTAAACGTGCACTTCACTTAAACTTTGAAATAAGAATGTATTATTAAGCAGTACCAAAATACATAAATATCACCTCTCACTCTCTCTCTTATGGGTTAAGTTGTCTAAAGCAAAGTAAAAGATTTTCTAGTACAACTTTTTCAATGTGCTTCAGATAATACAAAATGTCATCATTATGAGATTATCAGTAAAGACTGACACGATGTATAAAGGAAACAAGAGGCCCATGGGCCTTAACGCTCACCTGAGGAAATATCCAAAAACTTACAAAGAACTTAAATACAAAAAGTTCACAAAATTCCTCAAGTTTGGAAAATCCTGCAATAATTAATCAGAAATGTCTAGTCACATTTCATTTATAATAACTCATATGCAGCATTTAACTATAGTACAATAGATAATTTCCAAATAATTAACCATATATGGTTATGCAGCCATGATTTTGACCTTTGAACATGTGAACTTGAACCTTATATCAAAATGGTCTTAATATCAATACATGTATGTACAATATTCTAATAAACATGCTTGTACAAAATGTTTATAGTTTTCAAGATAATTAGCAATTTAAGTCTTCTTTTGCAACTGTGACCTTGACCTTTCAACATATGACCTTGTACCATATATCAAAATGATTGTTGTCGCAATACCTACAATATTCTAATATATATATTCCTATACAAAAAGATAATAGTTTTCAAGATAATTAGCAATTTAAGTCTTCTTTTGCAGCTGTGACCTTGACCTTTCCACATATGACCTTGTACCGTATATTAAAATGATCACTGTTGCAATACCTACAATATTCTAATATACATGCCTATACAAAAAGTCAATAGTTTTCAAGATAATTAGCAATTTAAGTCTTCTTTTGCAGCTGTGACCTTGACCTTTCAACATATGACCTTGTACCATATATCTTAATGATCGTCATGTCAATACCTACAATATTCTAATATACATGTCTATACAAAAAGCTTAAAGTTTTCAAGCTATTGCACAATTTTAATATTCATAAGCCAAAAATAAAATTTCAGGGGCAACAACTCATACATGGATTATCATATAGTTACGAAACTTGGTACCTTTTTAAATTTTGTCATGGGGAACATTTTAACAATGTTTTGAATTCATATATCTCTTAAAATTTGCAAGAAAATTGCCTAAAACTGCATAAATCACAAATTAGGTCATGACCTTGATTTGTGACCTTGACCCTAATTTAAAGGTCATTACAAGCAAAAGTCAAAACTGAAAACCCCATGTCAATATCTGTTCAAATAGTCAAGTTATAACAATTTTGAGCCATTTTACGAAATTTTTAAAATTAAACGCAAAAACGCGTAACCCATTTTTCGACCAAATTTCACGAAATGAACAAACTATAGGCTTAAGACCCTAGAGAAGCCAAATATCACATCAGATTTTTTCTCTCATCATTGGTTTTAGAGAAGAAGATTTTTTAAGATTTTTGGACCCCTAGGTCACCTTGACCTAGTTTTGGTAGCCATGATCTGAATTGCACTGTCCCATATATGCTTCTGACCAAGTATCATTGAAATCTGTCCAGCAGTTTTGGAGGAGAAGTCGAAAATAGGTGTTAACAACGCACCCACACACACACGCATGCACGCACATACACATGCCGTGCCATGCCATAAGCTCACATGACCTTTCGGTCAGGTGAGCTAAAAAGGACATTTTGTATAACTCCTACAGGAATAAGTGTCAGACTGTGAATTACAGAAACAAAACAAAAGAAAATAAGAAAAAATTTCTGACATCAACTAAAAAGGAAATAAGAGTGCTAACAGTGGAATACTTATTTATTTATTTACTTATATATATATATATATATATATATATTGCACCAAACAAAGTTTACCTAAATTTTCTATATCTGATGGTGTCTTCATAGCAGCTTGTTCTGTAAAAAGTAAGAACAAAAAAAGTAAAAACAAAAATTATATGAACTTTAGTATAGCATTTCAGGTCCTTTATACGGTTTTGGTATATACATGTATTCAAGTTGATATTCAAGAAAAACGAAAATTATAAACTTTTATAGAATGGTTAAAATTTTTAGTGATAGAAATAAATCAAAAAGAGGGTGTCCCATTGTCTTTATTCTGCTAGAATGACAGAACTGTTTATGAATTGTTGATGTGGATTCTGAATGATCTCACAACCTGTTCAATTTATATTTTTGTGCCTTAAAACATTTATTGTCTCTAAATAATGAAGAAATATCAACAATAAAATTTCCATGTTTTCTGTTTGGAAACTTATCAAACAAATAACATTAAGAAAATATGATAAAAAATGTGATATTAAAAGTTTGTACACGGTTCAAGGTGCCTAAACAATCTTCAATAACATGTAATTCTTTTCTTGCTAACTTACCCATAACAATGACGGGAATCATTTTTTTTTAATTTTAAATGTGTGTACATTAAATATATAACTGGTTAGTTGGGAGATGGCTTAAACCTTTCCGACATTTTATACCTCAGCCACTTGACTGTAATTCTAGTTCTCATCTAGATTTTATAATAAGTGGTCTTCACATGTGTTTTGTCTTGTACATGTATGTTTCTGTCACAAACTTCAAATGGTTATGTTCTTGATTGCAACTGTTTTTCCGAAAGTCATTTTTTCAGGCTTCTTACATGACACAAGAATTCCTTGAAATTTAAAGTCTTGCTTGGTTAGTTTTTGATTGAGTAGAACAACATGTATATTACTTTGACATCAACTTTCACATTTTGACAGGCCGCTGTCGCCACTGCCTATGACGACACTGGAAAAGTAATACTAAGTATTGCTTTATGGCAATGCTAGACTCGATGAAAACTACTGCAAACAAAATACACAGGCAAGCACCAATATTTTATTGTCTGTACTTACTTGCAGCAGCTGATGGCTGGTTATTTATGGGTGATCGAACACTGAAGTCGTTTTCTAACAGAATGTTTGTTAATTCATCTGCAGATGCGTGTCTTCGTCCTATAACAGAAAACACAATATATCCGCTTTAGATAGATCTGAAGTATTAATACCAGTGACAATCAACGTAGATAGGTTTACAAAATACATAAAGTACATTGAGAAAATATTTCAAAACTATATACCGGTATAAAGTCTTATTTTCAGTCAAAATGCTTATATCTTGTTTTGTGTAATGAACTATAATGTTCTTTCTTTGCAATTAATCAAGCAGTATTTTTTTTTAATTCGATGTTTTGATAATTCATAAAAAAAAGGAATTAATAAATATAAACTTTGCTATCAAACTTGGGCACAAAGTAACAGATATGATAGCAAACTTGGGCACAAAGTAACAGATATGATAGCAAACTTGGGCACAAAGTAACAGATATGATAGCAAACTTGGGCACAAAGTAACAGATATGAT
This sequence comes from Tegillarca granosa, assembly GCA_029721355.1. Classification (NCBI taxonomy): domain Eukaryota; kingdom Metazoa; phylum Mollusca; class Bivalvia; order Arcoida; family Arcidae; genus Tegillarca; species Tegillarca granosa. The sequence goes on from CM056596.1 coordinate 51,947,793, forward strand.
AGCAAACTTGGGCACAAAATAACAGATATGATAGCAAACTTGGGCACAAAGTAACAGATATAATAGCAAACTTGGGCACAAAGTAACAGATATGATAGCAAACTTGGGCACAAAGTAACAGATATAATAGCAAACTTGGGCACAAAGTAACAGATATAATAGCAAACTTGGGCACAAAGTAACAGATATAATAGCAAACTTGGGCACAAAGTAACAGATATAATAGCAAACTTGGGCACAAAGTAACAGATATGATAGCATGTGTTCTTAAGAACCTTATAATTAAAGCCATAGTTTAAACAAAGATTAATGATTGAAATATAACATGTTTTAGCTATCATAAAAGTAAGGTATGATCAGATTTGAAAACTAATATCTACATTTCCCCAACCTGCTTTTGGTAGCACAAAAGACAATTAAGAGAACTTTAAATTTGATAAGATAAACACCTCCAATAAAGCTTGAGTTAAATTTTTGAAATAATTTTATCTGTGTATGGTTCAAGTGAGTCGGAATTTTTCCAAAAAATTTTATTTCAATAATTAATTAAGTTGCTCAAGCAAAGCTACCGTAATCAATAATTATTTTCAACACATGCATCAGAAACAGTCCAAGAAAGAACTAGAGCTTGAATCTGAAGTAATTCAGAGCAGAAGCTAAAGAGTGGAACTAAGTATATTGTAGGTATTATTTTCATGATACCTGTCATTTGGACATGATAATGGAAAGCACGGTTAATTTGTTGACATGTGTATCCAAGTTCCAGAATTCTGTCGTAAACTGCATCAGGTAGGTTACTGTATCGCTCACCTGAAAAAAAATGTAAAATTAAGTCTCTGCAAGAGCATTGATGAAATATTTCTACATTATTTTTATTAAGTTTGCAACAACATACGTTTACCATTGATAATCCATATAAATGCAGAACTATTACAAAATGCTCCAGCATCGCCATATGGCAATGTTAGGTTTATAAAACAAAAAGCAAACTTGCATACTGGCATGGGATTTGAAAGTTTTGTAAGTAGACCTAACGTCTGTAAGAAGTAAATGGTTTCTCTGAATTTTAGTCTGTAAACAAATGCTTAAAGATTAAATTTAAAATAAAAGAGTAGAAAACTATAAAATATCTAACAATAGAACAATAACTAAAGAGATAATAATAATAAAAATAATGATAATAATAATATTATCATTATTATTATTGTTGTTGTTGTTAACTTGAAAGGCTTTTTTGTCAACATAAGGGTGCATTTTACATTTAATTTTTCAAATCTATTGGCATTTTTATATTCAGATCCTTCTAACTGTTTAAATGATAAAAAAAATTCTGTGAATTAAGCGTTGCAGAATGACCACAAAAAAAATTATTATAACCTATGATTTTTTTAATAGCAAGAAATTTTTAAATATTTTTTTTCAGATTTTTATCATGGGTTTAAACTTACCTTCAGAAAATGCATCATCTATCATCTGTGTTTCTGGATCTACAGCCTAAAATGAAAAATACTATAATTACAACAAACCAGGATTATTTCATATACGGTATAGAACTATGCATCATATTTTCCAACCTTCTCTCCATTTGTAGTTTATCTTTATGGACGCTGTTGATAACTGGTATTCCAATTTTTATGGTGTTTCTACAATGCAGTACCTATTCTTACAAGTTACAACTGGAACTGTTTTTTTCAGAGTCAAATACCCTATCCCCATCCAAACCTCCCACATCTTTATTCGACCCTGTGACCTTGAATTCTGATAAAAATACCTAAATGTGGTATGTGACATATTGATGCATGATGGTTTACATTTGTACAAAATTTGATCAGCATCCATCCAGTAATGAAGCAAAACAATTTGACTTGGACATTTTGATGAACAGACAGGCAGGTATGGTGATTCCTAAAACTAATTTTACAGTGGATATAATTATTAGAGCCTGCAAACTAAAAATATAAGCATATTTCTGAAACATCATAAAGTCTCAGATATACAATAAAATACATTTATCTGCAGCTTCAAAAATATAAGTGGCAACATCAATACAAAACAACAAACAAAGGATCATGGGATATTTTGGGAATAAATATTTTGTTTCTGTTTTGTTTCATGACTTGTTTCTGGTCTAACATTATTTGTACTACTGTCTGACTAACTAATGTTGATGCAAAAGTAGAAAATCAAGACAAAAGTTAGTTGGTCATTAAAAGTTCTGTGTCTCAAATTTAGATGAAGGTATTACATATAAAATTATTATAGTTACCTGACTTTGTGTTAGAAGATTATATCTTCTGGCTATGTCTTCCACAAACGCCAGACCTTTAATTTTGACAATATACTTGCAGAATGGGAACCATCTAGCGTGTTCTGTCCATGGTACATCTCCTGGCTCCCACTGACGAAGCCCACCATCACAATAATGACATCTTACGACATCATCTTCACCTTAAAATAGAAACTTGTAAATGATAATTCTTGGCAAAAGCAAGGGTCACAAACATTTGAACTGAATGAAACCTTAAATAAATAAACTTGAACCAAGATAATTCAAAAGAAAACATGAAGCAAAGTACAAAATAACTCAACCTATTGTCCCATTGAAATGTTTAGCAGCAACATAACTCGAATCTTATTACAACATGTATTGGTTTCTTCAAAATCAAAACCATTAAGTCCTCAAAATCTTTCAGGATTTACAAATATGTATCCATAACACAGTACAATTTTACCAAATTAAGCTCTTTCTATAAAATTCTATTCAATCTGAATGATCAAATTTAAGGTCAATTTGTGTTTTCACATATTTACGGATGTCTGGTAAAAATTAAGAGGTGTGTCAGGGACTTTGCAGTAGTGGTATAACCACACTCCAGGATATTTACTCCAGTACATGTCTAAAGTAGAGCATTTTAAAATAATGACTGTCCTTTTTTTGTCCTGTTGTTTTGTATTGTTTCGTTTTCTTGATTGTAGTGGCTGTTTTCAAATAAAAGTACATTTATACGTGTCGGTTTTTTTCTTCTATTATTTTTGATATCCGAGGCTGTAAATTGCAGCTAGGAATTTAACGATAAGCAGATTTGTAATATAAAATACTACAAAAGGTTTACAAGAGAACCACCAGAACAAAAACTGGCCTCATAAATGTTGGGTTTTATTTTAAGTGGATTCTTTTTTGTTATGAATGTGGGTTATTTAGTTCAGTTATAGCAGAATTTATGTTTTTCAGTTTTTGCTTAAGCTTGATATTCTGCAAAAACTACAGTTCTATTTCTATATGAAAAAAAATACCTGTATAGTAAAAACCAGCTTCAGCCAATGTATTTGGTCTCTGGTCTAAATGTGAAGGCCAGTTAGTATACGTTTCGACTCTAACGTGATAGTCCGAATACTCTGGATGACGTGGACAGTATATCTATCAAGAAAAATTATATTTAAATACATGAAAAAGATAAACAAAATCCAAACCTCAAAAACACTAAATTTAACAAGAGGCCCATGGGCCTTAATGCGCACCTAAGGATATGGCAAAAATCATTGGCAAAAATACATACAATATTCTATTATACATGCCTATACAAAAGGTTAAATAGTTTCCAAGATAATTAACAATTTCAGTCTTTTTATGCATCTATGACCTTGGCCTTTGAATGTATGACCTTGAGTCATATATCAAAATGATTGTCATGTCAATACCTACAATATTCTGATATATATGCCTATACAAAAAGTCAATAGTTTTCAAGATAATTAGCAATTGATGTCTTCTTTTGCAGCTGTGACCTTGACCTTTGACCATATAACCTTGAACCATATATCAAAATGATCATTGTCACAATACCTAAAATATTTTAATATACATGCCTATACAAAAAGATTAAAGTTTTCCAGCTAATGCACAATTTTAGTATTTATAAGCCAAAAATAACATTTCAGGGGCAACAACTCCTACATGGATTATCATATAGTTACGAAACTTGGTACCTTTTGAAATTTTGTCATGCTGAACAATGTTTTCATTTCATATATCTCTAAATATTTGCAAGAAAATTGCCTAAAACTGCATAAATCACAAATTAGAGGTCATTTCAAGAAAAAGTCAAAACTGAAAACCTCATGTCATTATCTGTTCAAATGTCAAGTTATAACAATTTGAAGCCATTTTACGAAATTTTTTAAATTAAACGCAAAAATGCGTAACCCATTTTTCGACCAAATTTCACATAATGAACAAACTACAGGTTTAAGACTCAAGAGAAGCCAAATATCACCTCAGGTTTTTTCTCCCATCATCGGTTTCGGAAAAGAAGATTTTTTAAGATTTTTGGACCCCTAAGTCACCTTGACCTAGTTTGGTAGCCATGGAAACGCCATGAACAAATCTGAATTGCACCAGCCCATATATGCTTCTGACCAAGTATCATTGAAATCTGTCCAGCAGTTTTGGAGGAGAAGTCGAAAATAGGTGTTAACGATGCACACACACACGCACATACACACGCCGCGCCATGCCATAAGCTCACATGACCTTTCGGTCAGGTGAGCTAAAAAGGAACAAGAGGCCCATGGGCCTTAACGCTCACCTGAGGATATGTCCAAAATTGTTTGCAAAGCACAAAGACAATATATTAGGTACAGAAACTTTACAAGTTTTCTCAAGTTAAGAATTGCCACAAAACTTAATCAGAAATACATCCAGTCACATTTCATTTATAATTAGCTTATATAATATGCATTAATTGAAGTACAATGAATAATTTCCAAATCATTAACAAATTTCAGTATACTTATTCAGCTATGTCCTTGACCTTTGAACATATATGAACTTAAACCATATATGATCATCATGTCAATACCTACAATATTCTAATATACATGCCTATATAAATAGTTAATAGTTTTAAAGATAATAAGCAATTTATGTCTTCTTTTGCAGCTGTGACCTTGACCTTTGAACACATGACCTTGAACCATATATCAAAATGATCGTCATATCAATTCCTACAATATTCTAAAATACATGCCCATACAAAAAGTTATTAGTTTTCAAGATAATTAGCAATTTAGGTCTTCTTTTGCAAATGTGACCTTGACCTTTGAACATATGACCTTGAACCATATATCAAAATGATTGTTGTCACAATACCTGCAATATTCTAATATACATGCCTATACAAAAAGTTTTTAGTTTTCAAGATAATTAGCAATTTAAATCTTCTTTTGCAACTGTGACCTTGACCTTTGAAAACATGACCTTGAAACATATATCAAAATGATTTTCATATTTATACCTACAATATTGTAATATGCATGCCTATACAAAAAGTTAATAGTTTTCAAGATAATTAGCAATTTATGTCTGTGAACTTGTCCTTTCAACATATGACCTTGAAACATATATCAAAATGATTGTCATATCAATACCAACAATATTCTAATATACATGCCTATATAAATAGTTAATAGTTTTCAAGATAATTAGCAATTGATGTCTTCTTTTGCAGCTGTGACCTTGACCTTTGACCATATAACCTTGAACCATATATCAAAATGATCATTGTCACAATACCTAAAATATTTTAATATACATGCCTATACAAAAAGATTAAAGTTTTCCAGCTAATGCACAATTTTAGTATTTATAAGCCAAAAATAACATTTCAGGGGCAACAACTCCTACATGGATTATCATATAGTTACGAAACTTGGTACCTTTTGAAATTTTGTCATGCTGAACAATGTTTTCATTTCATATATCTCTAAATATTTGCAAGAAAATTGCCTAAAACTGCATAAATCACAAATTAGAGGTCATTTCAAGAAAAAGTCAAAACTGAAAACCTCATGTCATTATCTGTTCAAATGTCAAGTTATAACAATTTGAAGCCATTTTACGAAATTTTTTAAATTAAACGCAAAAATGCGTAACCCATTTTTCGACCAAATTTCACATAATGAACAAACTATAGGCTTAAGACCCTAGAAAAGCCAAATATCACATCAGATTTTTTCTCCCATCATTGGTTTCGGAGAAGAAGATATTTTAAGATTTTTGGACCCCTAGGTCACCTTGACCTAGTTATGGTAGCCATGGCAAGGCCATGAACAAATCTGAATTGCACCGGCCCATATATGCTTCTGACAAAGTATCATTGAAATCTGTCCAGCAGTTTTGGAGGAGAAGTCGAAAATAGGTGTTAATGACGCAAGAAGGCACGCACGCACGCACATAAAAACACACGCCGTGCCATGCCATAAGCTCACATGACTTTTCAGTCAGGTGAGCTAAAAAGATAGGTATTATTTAGCACTTTAAAAACATCACTGGACTTTAACTCCAGTACACATACGAAGTTCGATATTTTATAAGCAACCCCCCTCCCCATATCTGTTGTCTCAATTTTCTGTTCCTGTCAGAAATTTCTTTTAAAGAATTCCTGGTTGCATTAGTTTATATTTTTTTCTTAAATTATAATGTTTTTCATCCAGAATTAGAAAATATATTATTATTTCAATAAGTATAGAATCTGAATGAACCAACAAGTTATTTTACTAAAGATGAAACCAAAGTTTCTTATTCTTTTTTATACTAAAAATCAGTCAGTAGACTAACGTAACAAGCGTTCTAATCAAAAGCTTCATTGATCCATTTACATCATACAGAGAATCTACAAGTCTCTTTTTTGGAATTGGATGATATAAAGCATGCAAAATATTCATAAAGCTGGATTGAAAATAAACAGTCTTACCTGAAACTCTATGGAAATTGGTGGTCATGGTTGCTCTCCACTTCTACATATACATATCGTACATATTCAAAAGATATTTCTCAATATCTATCTTTCATAAGTTTTTGTATGTATCTTGAGCACTGACAATTATCTAAATGAATCAACAGTGAACTTAAGATCTGTACTCTTTTCAACTTCTGAACTGTAAAGTTGCTCTTTTAAATATTTTGTATTCATGTAGTTAGTGATATATTGTATTTGCATTTAGCATATAAGGATTGTGTTTGAATGTCGAGTAACTTCAACTTTACCTGTCTCCATGACACTTGTATATTTTCTATAAATTCTAGACCCTTTTCTCTCTTCAGATATTCACATTCTGGTGAATGCCTTGCATGTTCTGCCCATGGATCATCTTCTGCATCCCACTCTGCTAGTCCAATATCACAAAAATAACATCTTACAATGTCTTCTTTACCTAAAATAAAACAAAAATCAACATACAAAAAAACAAAGTTAAACTTATTTCCCATTGCTACTTTGATACTGAATAATCCAGCTTATTCAAATCTAATTTCAGGCAGAGTACATGTACTTTCGACGAAATTAAATTAAAGTTTTGCAAATAATTGAGACCATTAATTAACTAATTAATTAATTAATTAATTAATGCATTGAAATTAAATTTCAAGTGCGTAACTTTCAAGTTTTTAAACAGTTGAAAAAAATTAAGAGGAATTCTTAATCAATATTATTTAAATATAATTAACACATACTGCTTATACAATGCTTTAACGAGTTTAAATTTGATATAATAGAAATTAAGGAATTAAACAAAAGAATGAAGTTCTTAGCTACAGAAAAGAACGTAGTAGAAGTCCTGTCATATATATTATGATATATATATATATATATATATATATATATATATATATATATATATATATATAATAATAAATAATAATAATAATAATAAATAATAATAACAATGATAATAATAATATCGAATGTAAAATAACTAACCAATATAATAGAAACCAGCATCCACAAGATAAACTGGATCCTGAATATGTCCATATGGCCAAGGTCTAAAAGTCCATATTCTCTGTTGAATTGTAGCAAAGTCTGGATGTCTTGGTGGTACTCCTGCTATTGAAAGTCCATCATTGGCTGGTAAAGCTGTTGCACCTGGTGGAAACAATGTACTCGGGTTCATTGATGTAAAAGCTCCATCGAATAACGGCTGTTGTTGAGGCGCAGTGATAAAACTAATTTGGGAGCCCATGTTTCTCTGTGTTTCCTCGTTTTTTACATTTGTGGGTAAATTTAAGGGTAAATTTAACTCGTTTTGTGAAGCATGATTTCTAATGGACATTGAATCCATCTGATTTACTAATGACTGGTGTCCTTCAACTTGGTAAGCGTTATCTGTTTCATTTCGATTTATTGGCACTTGTAAGTCAGGAAATGTTGTTTTCAAAAATTCACAATCTGGTTTAAGTTTTTTATGGATAATAAGAGGTTCATCGTCAAGTGACCAATCAGATTTGACTAAATGACATGTGTCACATTCCACTTCATATCCATCCCCCTTATAAATAAATCCTGCTTCAACCAGATCAATCTTAGATACAGCAGCATCACTCGGCCAAAACCTAAACGTTTCGATTCTTTCGTTTATAGTAAGCGTATTAACTTGACATATTTTCTGTATTATTGGCAACCTATACCATCTACGTGCAATACTGTAATCAAACCCTAATTCGTGATTATGAAATTCTGAATGTTTTTTCCTAAAACTATCTTCTAGACACAGGTCCCTGCTTTTGTTTTTGGAAATCATAGCTTCAACTTCCTGTAGAGTAGGTAGATTTCTGTCTTTTGATTTCAAAATATTTTCACAAACAGATTTGATATCGTCAAACATGTTCCGTTTTTCAACATTGTTGACAATTCTTTTGGAAAGTCTTGGTAATTTTAAATAACTTCGATAAGGCTGTGTTAAACATTCATCTCGATTAACTCTTGTTTCTTTCAAACTATGAAACTCCTTTATATCAATGGAAAAATCTCCATCATCATCTTTGCCATCAGTCTGTAAATCTAAAACAATTTTTAAGCTATGGTCACTGAAGGAACCTGTAGTAACGTTGTCTACAATTCTTGTTCGATTGGAAGCTAAATCTGATGTCATGCTTTTGAAGGTGTCCAATAAAATTTTTTTTAACAAGCAAGTAAACAAGCTTCTTTTTATCTGTTGTAAATCAATTGTGGTGGAGGGCGATTTAAAGTAAGATTTACCAGCATGCGGAAACTTGCTGAATGGATTTTGGTAGGACAAATTTGTTTTGGAGGGAAAGTCTAAAAAGACAACAATCTGTGATAAATCAACTGATCTTTCTGAAGAATCCACATCAACTATTTGTTTCTTTGTTTTTAAAGTTACCTCATCACAATTATGCTTATGCTTTAGAATACATTCTTTATCAGTTACATCAATAGGCATTGCATTAAAATCAGCTTTTTTCTTCAGTTCACTATCGTAATCTTTTCCATCTGTCGCATAAAATAGCTCACTTTTGGGTATTTGAACTCCTTCAGATTTGATTTTGCAATGGCATTCATTTTCAAAAAAGTCATTCTTGTCCAGTTTTCTTTTTTCTTGTTTACTGCTTATCAAACAGCTTATAGTGTCAGTTGTACATTTGTCAGTTGTACGATTCAAAAGTCCATTTTCTTCATTATGTACATTCTCTTCAGATGGTACATCCACGACATTTCTATTTTCTGTCTCATTTAGCAATTCAGTAGATCCTTGACTCCTATCATTTGAATGAGCTTCATCGTGTTTTGTGAAAAAGCTTAATGTTGTTAAAGCATGGTTATTGACAAGGCAGACATTTTCAATGGGAAATTTTTCACATTTATTTTGCACCATCGCATCAATATCACGAATCTCTGAAATCCGAACACTGTCAAGACAATCATTCTTGACGACATAGGGTTCGCGTCTATCATGTATTAATTCCCCAGTATCATGCTTTTCTGGATTTTTGATCTCAAGTCTATTTTTCTCCTCCGAGGACAGGTCAATGGTGGGAGAATCATCTTCGTTGACAAGAGTTTCAGACTCAGTCTCTACAAATGGGACAGGATTAACTTCAGAATTAACAGTATCGTGTCTGCATTTGTTTAGTGTGCGGATGCTTGATTCCTTTTCCGATAACTCAGAATCAATCGTGTCTACATTATCAACATTGACATGTTTTAGAAAATATCTCTTAAACAGATAGGATGTTGTTAATGCGAGAAAGACAAAGACTATACAACGGAAAAGATCTGACAATTCCGGTATCAGGTTTCCTATATTTATCGAGCTCAGCTGTTCCGAAATGATTAGGTCTGAAGGACCATGCCCATCCTGATTCCTCTGATATTTGCTAGTTTTAATTTTTTTTTCAATAAAGCCGTTGGTGCTCCCAAAGGAATCATAATAAAACTTTGTATGGTAAATGTTTTTGAAACTTATTCTAAAATGCTGAATAAACGTTTTCTCGTCCCCGTCTTCACTAAAAATACAAATATTGAAATAAAAAAAAGATAAAATGCAAATAAATCAAAACCACCAAACAGTTAAAAAAATTCTGGTATCAATCTCATCAGACATTAAGTCAATTTGAAAATAAGAAAACCATTCCCTAATATATATATATATATATATATATATATATATATATATATATTATTGCTTTTTAGCTGAACTGTAAGCGACAACAATGGAATTATATCTTAAAGGCTGTCTTAAAATTACCTGTAGCCAAAAATTAATTTAGCCCCTCTTTTGTGCAATTAGTAATCATGATTACCTTTAAAGTGGCGACATTATAATTCCTCAATTATTTGAAGATTTTCACATAATTAAAGATTGTAACAAAGCATTTTGTAACTAACCAATGTCTAATTAAAACAAAACCTGGATATACGATCTTTAATTACTTACAAAACATAATCATTGTTTAAAGTAAAATGATATGGTTTTAAGAGTGACACCATATTAATAATAATAATAATAATAATAATAATAATAATAATAATAATTTTTGTGAGTGAGGGTGAGAATTTGAAATAAAAAAACAAACAAACAACAAAAAAACAAAAAAAATAAATAAATAAAATAACAAAAAAAAAAAATCACAGATCAAATGTGTGTCCAAGGAGAAGTTAAAACACAAATCAAATGCTGTTAAGTAAATAAATATATACTTTAAAAACAAAAGTCTGGTCGCCATGATCAGTGTTCAAATTTAAATTTGGTCTAAATGCTATTATTATTTTTATATTTATTATTATTATCTCTTTTTAGTATGGTGTCACTCTAAAAACCATATCATTTCAATTTAAACGATGATAATTTTTTGAAAGTAATTCAATATTTATTTTATTACTATCAATGACATGGGAAACATGGATGAAATAACTTTTACCTAATGAATTTCATTAAACTCGATCTATTTGAAGTTGCATTTTTGTATTTGATGAAGAGTCAAAACTCAATGAACACCTGTAAATCAAATTTCCAAATTAAATAAGTAATATATCTTTTCAATTATAGGCATGAATCTTCAGGAATGGTTTAATAAAATTCTTAATTATTGGTAGGTGTCAATCCTGTGTCAATTCCACTTTATTAAATAATTCTGTGAAATAATTAAATAATGTTTAACTACCAGTTTGGATTAGTCTTATTTCAGTAGTTGGTAAATAATATTCTGTACTGGTATATATCAACCTTTTAGATTTGGATTTCTCGAGATGTATTAAAAAATGACCAATATTTTCCTCATTTCAAGGTGGATTTTAAAAACTTAAATTCGCTCAAGTAATAAAATTTTGTGAATATATATATATGAACTGTAAATAGTTACAGATCCCCTTCTTTTGATTGCCTGAAAATGAATATGGCCAGAGACTTTCAAAGATTTCGGCTTCTTTCTATACCAAATTGTGTTTCAATTGGTCAAAGAAAAAAATTCAAAGTTTCATTAGGTAAAAATACACCTTATTATTTGCATACTGCGAAAATATTGCGCAAGAAAAAAGTACAGACACTATCTGCTATGTAGGTTAAATCCCTGAAAAACTATTTCTAGATTTCAAATTTCAAGAATATCTGATCTATACAAAAACGAACTACCAATGGTCATCTTTAAATTTGTGCTATTGATACCAATGATGGATCTTGGATTTTGGATATAATTGTCTATCTTTACCATCCAAGGACCTGTGATGCCCGAATCTGATTAATTTGACAAATTGTGTTATCAGAGGATACAAACGAAGTTCACTGACTTACATTCACAGGCAAAAATGTTTGTACACACGCAACATAAGCCCACCTTTGATTTACCCTGTGAGTTATCAAGTCAACGGATTTTCAGTGGTGTAATTTTAATTATTTGTGGCTGATCCTTACTTTACTCCTTAATTGAAATTCAAACTTTTGCAAAATTTCTAAATTTTCATCACAAATAGTATAGACAATTTGAACATTGAAGGATTAACCAAACCTAAAATATGCCAACAACATGACATACAGCTTCTAACTTTATCACATAAATAAAAAAAAAATCCCCAATAGGACCTGTATTACTCACCTGTAACAACCTTTAATTTTGATTTTAGCATCTCTTTTCAAACTTAAATCCAATTATTTAAACGTAAACAAACTCACTAACAATATCCTTATAAATAAATAAATTTTAAGAAATACTGATCAAAAAATTCCTTTCAATTGGCCATGTATTTTCAGAGAAGATTTTAAAAAATGTACAGTAATATTACGCCTTATTTGCATATTACGTAATTATTTCCAAAATGGCTTCGCAAAGGAATGACTCTTATATAAATGGTTTAGAAAGATATTTGGTGCCACATAAATATCCATCAACATCAGTTTCATCCGTGGTTTTACTAGAGATGTTCATCTAATCAGACATGACAATTCCTTCAATAAGGTGCGAATGTCTTTGTCACAGTTGATTAGACGCCCCTTGCACTGCAGTTACAGTAGAAATATAAAGAATAAATATATTTGTTAAAACAAAAGTTCAGTCTTAAATGTTAAAAATTAACCTTTTTCATAACTTAAAAGACATTTTATCGACATATTATCTAAAAAGTGTAAAGAACTTACATTCATAATGTACATTTATATACATAATTCTTGGACCCCAGTACAGAATACTACATGTATGTACGGCAAATTGAGTTTTGTTTGGGTCTCAAAAAGTATTTGCAATCCGAACTGGTAACAATTTTTCCTCATCAATTATGTCTAATTATTCTTAACTAAAGTATTTTCTGTAACTACTTTACCACTATTTTACTGTATGTTAAAGTTTGAAAATGAATTTTACAAAAACGTGCAGGGTGACATTTTCAGTTATTTGTAGCTTTACAGTCAACATCAACGTATAAAAGGATAAAGCAAAATGAACTCTTTAGATAGCAATGCAGTTAAACTGTATTTTTGTTGACAACATTATAAAAACTACAGTTGTGTGATGTAACCAGACATTTTCTGCTTAAACACTACACTTGTTTTATACTTTATCTTTACTCCTACCTTCTGTAACTCTTAAAATTAGAATGTCCTTGCAAATCTTTGAATGTCTTGTTCTTCAGACTTTGTTCCGGCCATGGGGATAGTTCTTCTTGACCTACTTGACAGGATTTTGTAGAAGAATGCGGCAATTCTTTACTGTATATATGTTTCAGAAAATTGCTATAACATGGAAAATCGACTTTAATATTGTTTTCTGATATACTTATATCAATGATTGATCTGTTTAACACCAACAGTATTTTACAAATACTAAGTATCCTTATCAAATCCATTGGTATTCAGCCTCTCATCTGAAACAATAATTATTGTATTTTATTTGGTTGTATATTGTATAATTTGGTTTAAAAGCATAGAGCATAATAATCTTATCTCTCAACTGTGTGTGTGTGTGTGTGTGTGTGTGTGTGTGTGTGTGTGTGTGTGTGTGTGTGTGTTCTTATAATGTCGTATATAAAGACAAATACTAGTACATGTTAGAACAAGAGGCCCATGGGCCTTAACGCTCACCTGGGGAAATGTAAAAAAAATTGCAAAGAACTTAATTACAAAAACTTTGCAAAATTCCTCAAGTTTGAAAATCCGGTAGTTATTAATCAGAAATATCTAGTCACATTTCAGTTATAAATAACTTATATGCATGATTTAAATAGTACAATTTCAGTCTTCTTCTGCAGCTATGACCTTGACCTTTGAACATATGGCCTTGAACCATATACTAGTATCAAAATGATCGTCATATCAATACTTACAATATTACAATATATATGCCTATAGTTCATAGTTTTCGAGATAATTAACAATTATAGTTATCTACTACTGATATGACTCTGAACTTTCAACATATGACCTTGACCCATATATCAAAATCATTGGCATATCAATACCTAAATTATTCTAATATAAATGCCTATACAAAAAGCTTATAGTTTTTAAGCTAGTGCACAATTTTAGTATCTATAAGCAAAAAATAACATTTCAGGGGCAACAACTCCTACATGGATTATCATATAGTTACTAAACTTATTACCTTTTTAAATTTTGTCATGGGGAACATTTTAACAATGTTTTGAATTCATATTATCACTTGATATTTGCAAGAAAATTGCCTAATACTGCATAAATCCCAAATAAGGTGATGACCTTAATTTGTGACCTTGACCCTGATTTAAAGGTCATTTCAAGAAAAAGTCAAAACTGAAAACCCCATGTCATTATCTGTTCAAATAGTCAAGTTTTAACAATTTGCAGCCATTTTACAAAATTTTTTAAATGCAAAACCGCGTTACTCATTTTTCGACCAAAAAACATGAAATGAACTAACTATAGGCTTAAGACCCTAGAGAAGCCAGATATCACATCAGATATTTTTCTCCCATCATCAGTTTCGGAGAAGAAGATTTTTAAAGATTTTTGGACCCCTAGGCCACCTTGACCTAGTTTTGGTAGCCATGGCAATGCCATGGACAAATCTGAATTGCACTGGCCCATACATGCTTCTGACTAAGTATCACTGAAATCTGTCCAGCAGTTTTGGTGGCCTGAGAGAAGTCGAAAATAGGTGTTAACGACACACACACACACACACACATGCAAGCACGCACATGTGCACACACGCACATACACATGCCGCAACATGCAATAAGCTCACATGACCTTTCGGTCAAGTGAGCTAAAAGCCAGAAAACCTCGTAAGAAGTAATTTAAGAACACAGTGTTTTTTAACCTGGTGGTTTTTTCTCAGTATCAAATATAAATGAAATGACACGAGTCTAAGGGCAGATGGGTTAAACCATGCACATAAACAAAGGAACCGCTATGGTGATCACCATACCGTGTCTGTCTTGTATTTTTATTGTCACTCTGGTGTTCACCATGAAACGTAAAGTTTGATCCATTTTTGCTCCAAATTGCATTGACTGCGTGGCCAATGGTCTAAATGGCTCTTGACCAATGAACAAGATCCGGACCACAGGCACATCAAGCACTAGACACCTTCATTTTTGAGAAGATCGTAACTGAAAAAGGAAGTTTTATAATCAATCAACAAAAAAGAATGATATTTTGCATTTTACACAGTCAATGGTTCACCAGACCAGTGACTATTTTAACTGACAAATCAAATTAAATTTACCCATATTTACAATGTCAACTTGTCAAAATATGATATAAATTTTGACTGACAAAATAAATCTATGATTTTGTGTTAATTTTTACTTTATCGTGAACTATGAGAAAATGCTTCTTTATATTCAGTAGTATAAATTTATAATCAGCCGAACATATTTTTATTGTATTCTCACTACAACATGCTATACGATTTTAAACAATTTATCAAAAAGAATGCAATTTTATACCATTTATCAAAAAGAATGCCATTTTATACAATTTATCAAAAGGCATGCGATTTTATATAATTCATCAAAAATATGCAATTTTAACAATTTATCAAAGATATGCGATTTTGTACACTTTATCAAAAAGGGCTGGAGTGGAAAAGATTGGGGCAATAATGTATTTTGCACAAGTTGAGTTTTTTTTTCACTTTTTTACTATGTGGTCATTTCTGGGATTCTATGGGGCAAGCCAACTGACAAACTTTCCCAGTAGGATTTGCCCGAGTTAGATTCAATCACAGGACATGACCATTAAGCGAGTATAAAAAAAGAGATATATTTGTCATCTAAGAGTTTAAAGTTCTATCCATGTTTTATAATTTTTGTGTGTGGTAGCATACCCCGAGATCTGGTCCATTCGATGTTTTGTAAATAATTCTGGATAATTGGATCAGGTAGGCAGCTACAAGAAAGGTTACAATCCAAAGTCAGAAAGAATATGATATACATTATTAAAAAGGTTATCAAATTTTCATTTTTATCCTTTGCTTTTTCGGTAGAAGTAAGAATTTTTTTTTGCAATAAAGCTTAACCAAAAAATTTTCAGGTTGTAAAAGTACATCATTTATATGTGGACTGGATCCAAATCAAGATTTTATTCAATCTTACCGAAGCATACACTTCTATGATGGTGAAGGAAACCAGAGTGCTCATAAAAACACACTGACCTTTGGCAAGCAAACTGACAAACTTTTTCCCACTAGTGTCTACCCCAGTGGTATTCAAATCTAGGCAGTGATTAGCTTTGTGGCACCTATGGACAAGATTTAAGACAACTAGACCACCGTGATCTTTTTTATGTTGGTTTGTGTATAAATTATTATATGATATGGTATTATACAATAATGTGACACCATATAATATCATATCATCTTATATAACATGATCTAATACGCCTTGAAAAAATGCAACAGAACAGTAGACATTTTCTGTATATAAGATGATATTGATATATGCAAGATAAATAATAATAACCCGCCCACAACACACACACACACAGAGAGAGAGAGAGAGAGAGAGAGAGAGAGAGAGAGAGAGAGTACCAGTTTATGAAAGCAGTGAAGCACCTATAATGACGATTCAAAAAGATATATATTACTAAAACAATCATGTAATATTTTCTTCCAATTCAATCACAGAAACTCGTAACTGAGAAAAAACTTTACTATCCAACACCCCTAGACCTTGTACATAAAAAGCCCTTTATGTACAATTTATATGGGTGTTGGATAGTAAAGTTTTTTTAATTACAAGCTCTTGTGAGTCAATGTAAACCGAATAGTGAAAAAAATGGTAAAACGTAAACAAGTTTAGAGAAAATTAATGTAGAGAAGAAAAATAGAAAACACAGAGGCAAAAATGTAACAAAAATATATTTTCAAATAAGAATGGCTAATGGTTTGCCTGCGTAAGAATGATCTGGATAGCCTTAGTGAAAAGATTAGTGGCAGTTACACGCAATATATCAATATAAGATACACGCGGATCTACATTTTTCATGATATATCATCGATATTTAATTTGTTTTATTACGATATATCATCGATATTTAATTTGTTTTATTACGATATAACATCGATATTTAATTTGTTTTATTCGTGACATAACACTTGGTAATTTCATAAAATCGTGAATCTGTCTTTGTGCATATTTTGCGGTTTTGTGATTATGATATGCGGATACAGTTCGGAGCGTCTTTTTACTCAAATACACTCAAATATACTCAAATACACTCAAATATACTCAAATACATTCAAATTTACTGTCAAATTGGATGATTTACGTTAGAAAAACTCATCAGAAACGTATCGTTGATGTAATATCTAGAATTTTCCCATTACAGCCTTTACCAAGCATTCAGACGACCGTAGAATGACCGACATCCGGACATGCCGCACTTACGACGATCAATGTTACCTCACTGAGAAGCAAAACTGAAACACTAGTCGAAAAGCATTAATTGTAAATCTTTTCCTAAGTCTTGATTTCTTTTATAAATAAATCTATTATACATTGAAGCATTAGCAATGGGAAAAGAGGCTTACTATGCCAAGACAAGGGAAATAGCTCTTTCAATCTCGTTCCCACTTAAATATCAAGATACATATGGGTACTCTATTTTGTTTAAAAAAAATGCTCAGTTTATTAAAGTTTATTAAAATTTTAGGCCATAAGCACCTTTTGGTGTATTTGGATGATATAACAGAACATTGTGCTTTATCTGCAATGCATATTTTTCAACAGTCCCTTGACATTATGTTTTTGATAAATGAATTGAAACATTTGTTTTGTGCTGTTTGGTAAGCTTTACCACATGCTTTATGTAGGATTCTGTGATTTATAACTTTTGTATGGTTTAGTTTAAACAAATATATCCTCCATTTCACAAATACCAGTATACAAAAATTGTCTGCCATATTTTAAGGCAATTAGAAAAGAAATTGTATATTATAGGAAAATGGAGGAATTTTTCTGTGACAAAAATAACCAGTTTCAAGAATTTTTTTTTAAATTTTGGAAAACTTCCTTACTCAAAATTAACATATTTCTTCTTTAAACAGTTATATATTGATATATTTTCAGTATGTTTGTTCGTGTAACTGAAAGAGGTATCCTTTGGTCTGAAAAGATTTAAATTACAAACTAAATATTATCTTGTGCCCTTGGTTTTCAAAAAGTTTTTTCTTTTTTTTTTTTTTTTCGCCTCCTTATAAAATCTCATAAAATCCAATTAAGCAGAGTTTTCACAGATTTATTAAAAAGGTAATAAAATATAAAAAAGGCAAGATAATTTTGAGAATGGAAAATAATTACAGTAGAGTTCGGCTATATTGAAGTCCAGGAGACGGCTTCAGTAATGGACTTCAAGACTTCATATATTGGCATATTTCGTTTTAAACAATTCTTCAACAAATTAATCAACACTTGAATATATAATTAAGCTATATTTTAATATTTCCAAGCCGTATGTCTGCATATTAGTCGATATATATGCGTATTTGAGTGTATTTGAGTATATTTGAGTGTATTTGAGTAAAAAGACGCTCCCGATACAGTTAACTTACTGCGGTATTATTGAAGTCAGATGATACTTAAAATTTACAAAAAGTAATGTTCCCTATTATAACTAATAATTATTCCATGTTACGATTTTTAAAATTGGGAAAAAATCATTTTTCGAAAAAAAAATAACATACTGAAACATTAAAGTCGGTATTTCCAAAAAAGTAATATTTTTTCAAAAATCCAAACTTACCTTTTCTTCGAAGCTTGTTACTATAATTAGTAAAGGGGATTTCCTAAGCCAAGATATTATTGGCCTTTGTACAAGCTATACTAATTCGGGTTAAATTGACAGGTTTCTCTTTCGTTTTTAAATTGGACAAATAATAATAATAATAATAATAATAATAATAATAATAATAATAATAATAATAATAAATAAATAAATAAATAAATCAATATTTTATTTATAAACCGTAATGTTATAGGTAATGTATGTAATGTATTTAGCTGTTAGAGTTATCTCCCTTTAACCGTATGTTGTACCTGCACAAGCTGCGAACAGCTGTCAATGCGTTCAAGATGTTTACATTGGAACCAAGCAGTGTAAATCGTTGGTTACATGATCTAAACAAATAAAAAGATAAATTTCGATAATATTGCAAATTAGAACAAGAGATAACTTGGCAGGACCGATGGAGCCTATTTAAAACATTCAAGATAAGATGGAATGTATCTGGTGGTATGTAAAATCAGAGACATATATAACTGGCGAATTCTATTCCTTTTCAAGTAACCAAAAGCATCTAACTTGAAATCTCAGTGAGCTAAAGAAAAAAAAAGTATAGAATCGAACCAGATTTAAGTGATGTGTTGAGTAAGTTATAGTGTTTTAGATCATAGTCAAGTTTTTTTTTCACTTATGTAGAGACGGTCAGTCGTAGGATGACAGAGGAAACCGGAGTGTCCGGGGAAAACTACAAACCTTTTATTCAGATTTGATGGCATACGGCGCTAGAAGGTAACTTGGACAATGTCACAGGGTTTGATATTTGCAATAACTTCTGATGTTTGCTTTTTTCTAAATTTTAAAGCACTCGATAAAATATGTACTAAAATACTAAAGAGCATTATATTTTGTCTAAAATATATTTTCTGAAATATCATTCTCTTTTTTCTTCTAGAAAGTTATCTGTTCTAAACAATTTGTGTAAATTTATAAGTATAATTAAGGAGAGGGTCGTTTCTCCTGGTTAAATTTGTTGAATTTGTATTAATTTTGTATTAACTCACGTATGCTATTATTCTGTTTTTGATATTATATGCTATGATATATTCTCTATGTCGTAACTTTACAATGTGAGAAATAAAGAACCTGAACTTGAAAAATCTGGTGGTTTTTTTTTTTTTTTTTTTTTTTTTTTTTTTTTTTTTTTTTTTTTTTTTTTTTTTTTAAATTAGTTGCTTCGTAAAAATTTGGGAATGGTCTTCAATTCTGGTAATGTCATATAACATTTTCTAATTTATAATAAAATACATTAAAAGTTAAACCGACTTTTATGGGACTAGCATGTGCTAAGGCAGATTAATTATCATCCGTAAAATTGTTGGTTGTTTTGAATATGATTTAAATTTTATTTCTTACGCAAAACCATCAATCGAAAAATCTAAAAAGTATTAACAATAAAACGGTAAATTCTTGATGCCAATAATTAATTATGCCTAATCAATGTAACATCAAGGAAATTAATTACCTCTTCTTGTATTAGAATAACATGCATTAATAGTACATGTCTACGACTTTCCCCTTTGAAATATCGGTGAAAATCAATCTTGCAATGGTCAGCATGTATCGTGTAAATAGGTGTAAATATTTTACTAATTATATTATTGTCATTGGCCCAAAAACTAAGCATACACAGTATAGCCTTCAATAATAGATAAAGTAAAATGTTGTGTTTACTTCATGCTCTTAAAGAGCGTGACAATGTATTGACTAAACAATAACTGTTCTTACTAAATACAACATATTTGTAGTTTGTAGTATATCTTTTCTAAGCAATATGTATAATAATTCAATCATGTTGTAATTATTTATTAATTAATTATCTGTTTTGCTTTCAGTATTGTATTGTTTTATGCACAAAATAATCTTTTCTGTCTGTACAATTTTACTAATTTTTAAATACAGTAAAATTTCTATATTCAGAAAATGAAGGAGGTATCTAGTGGGTGAAAATTTCAGACTACATCGGTGCGTTTGGTTATTACTCTTCAATATCAATCTGTGTGTGAAGGGATGTGATTATACAATTGTCATAAGCGAACATTAGAATTATGACTGACCATAAATATGTACGATCAAAAAAGGAGTATACTTATATCGAATGGTACTTCTGACACCAGATAAACAATGCTGGCGACATATTAAAATGTATTCGAGTAAAACTGCAACATGATATTAGATAAGGAGTATATCATATCATCATATTTTCTTGTTTATAATATATGTGGCGGGAACGATGCTGGCGACATATTAAAATGTATTCGAGTAAAACTGCAACATGATATTAGGTAAGGAGTATATCATATCATCATATTTTCTTGTTTATAATGTAGGTGGCGGGAACGGTAAGTGAGCGATCTGTTTCTAATCAAATCTTGATGAAAATTAATTGCAGATAGAACATTTACAACGCGTACAGCAAGTGCTCCCATCGTCCGCTGTTTTGCCATGTGCTACTTTTGAATTTTTATGAAATAATATTGTCACGTGCTACTTTTGAATATTATTTCATAAAAATTCAAAAGTAGCACGTGACGGATTTCGCTTTCTACCTGTTTAAACACTGAATAAGCAAATTCTTCTTATGATTTTTTATTTATTTATTTATTTATTTATTTATTTATTTATTTATTTATTTATTTGAAACAGTAACAAAGTACAAGATCTATTAAATGTACTATGTCATTTTCTGTAAGTTATGATTATAACATACATACAATAAACAAGAATAACACAGCAACGTCACGCTATTTACATACGTTCTCTATAAGTAAACTGAGTTAGCACGTTGCCTTGGATTTCCTATTATGCTTAAACGTCACCGGGGTTCTATCCAATATTGAACAGGTCAATCTCACATACATCAATTAGTATTTACTAATTATAACCATGCCTGGTGAGTTTTTAAGATTGGGTTGATTTTCCAGTTTTATGATGATGTATAAGTGTTAAATTACATGTGACAATAACGCCTTAAAGTATTTACGTTTTAACTCATGAGAACTGTATGTCAGTTTGTTTACCCATCAAGCAAAGCAATCTTGAATGTTCTCTATAACCCCTTATTTTTGCCTTCATTTCAGCCAATTACAGAAAAAGTAATTCGATGATATGTTTTTTTAAAAAAACATATTTTATCGGCCATTTCTTGAAGATAAAGATGATGACGCTTTCTCTATTTATCACTTTTTTTCTGAATTTTAGCTAAGAATCAGCGATGATGTGGATGATTATTTTTATCTAGACCAAATCAGTCCTCTGGATACACAACTGCGTGTGTTTTGAAATAGCGTACCTGATGAAATAAGACTCAAGTACAAGAAAAACACATGCAGGTCTTGTATGTCCATAAAAATCCCTAGTAACCCACCAACCTATCTACATAAGCATTGGGGATTGGTACAATTCCTCTGGACATTATAACATTATGCCTTTTTCTAGAAAATATATATATATTATAAAAGGATGGTTTACAAGCATTATATTGCCCCTTGCGTTTTTCGTAAATATACAGGAGTATGAAATTGGCGATAAAATGAACGAAAGTAAAAGAAAGCAGAGCGTTTTTATTAGGTATTGAAGGAAAAATGATAAACTTTCATCTTGGAACTTTAAATTTTTAAAATAAGAGTAATGTTCAATTAAAAAACGAACACATAGTGTTCAAGATCGAAATGTCGTATGCTATTTGTTTTAATGTTATCATTCAATACATTAAAAAATGTTCTGTGACATATACTAGTATTGTCATATACCAATTTTTGAAGGTATTGAATGATAAAACTCAAAAAATGGTATCTGACAATATCAGAAAAAATCAACATTTTCTATCTCCCCCCCCCCCAAAAAAAAAGGTTAAAAAGAAATTACCCAACCATTTTCTGAAAAAAAAACATCTTATTAAAATTGCAAGCGCGCTTATCGCCACTTTAAATATACCCAGGAAGAGACAGTTGAAGAATATACAAGTAAAACGTACTCTGACAATGACTTGACTGCTGGTTGTGGCATAAGGTTATATTCTGACGACTTGTTCATAAGCAAAAATCGCGAAGTGATAAAATTTATCCTGAAATTATCTATAACAACACTGTTATTAACAAGCATCAAGATGATGTAAACGCTGAATATAATAATATTTCACAATAAAATAGTTCTACACACAGTTATCCTGGTGGTGAAATCTTAGCGAGTGAAGGAGCCAAAAGTTCGTTAAGCCCCAGGTCACGACCGTGTCAAAAAAGAACACCTTATTCACAGAGGCAGTGCGTTATCCGCTGATAAATTGTTTATTGGCATCGTTAAGAACTGTTCCGGCAGTATGGAAACCCGGTTTGATAGTACATGTATAAATATACAAAAAAGTTCGCCAGATATTTACCAACTAGTTACACTCTTACCAACGATCTCTAAATTTTTTGATAAACTATTATAACAAATAAGTTTGTTCATGTGACCGGTTTTTCATCCAAAAAACAGCATGGTTTTATTAAATGATCTGGAGGTTCAACAGCCTCATTTCAACTTCAAGAGACTTTTTAATACAGTATAGAACTACATGTAGGTAGTAAAGTCTAAATTGCAATTTTAGATAGTTTAAAAGCATTTGACCCAGTGTGGAGAACGCCTCTGTGTAAAACGAGGTCGTGTTTTGTCGTCATTCTTGTATTTTGTGTTTTAGACAATTTCCAAGTTGAACCGCGTGTGTTTATAATATAAAATCTGGAAATCCTACCCTTGGTTAGCAGATGTCATAACTTGTATAGGCACTTCCATATACTGTCTTCAGCAGATCATCAGTGTTAGATATCTCTCATCATTACTCAAAAGAA
Source organism: Tegillarca granosa (assembly GCA_029721355.1). Lineage (NCBI taxonomy): Eukaryota > Metazoa > Mollusca > Bivalvia > Arcoida > Arcidae > Tegillarca > Tegillarca granosa. The sequence continues at coordinate 51,971,666 of CM056596.1, forward strand.
ATGGAGATTCGAATCAGCTGTACTAATTTATAGACCTCAAAGAATCTAACAGCATAACCTTATCTTATCATCTGAACCTTATACAATCATCAGATTTATCATCATCCCTAAGGACAGAAACAGCATTCAAAAATGGCAGAAAATCTTTATTTGCTCTTTCATCAAAAGATTTTTTAAATCAGTTTACTCTTATCAGTATGCACAGAAATGTTGTTCTGCCATCTGTGCTATTTAGGTATAAACTCTGGAATAACTTAAAACAGTCAAACATTAGAATGCTAGATGTTTTTATCTCTTTATAACCAAAAAAGTCCAAGGTTTCAATTGGAATACTAGATCGGACATTTGCCAGAGTATTGTAGGCTTTTATCGCATAAACAGTGAAATCGATCGAAGAATGCTTCTGAATTTTAATAGATTATATTACCTTAGTTGTCATTCGCATACAAAACAAATTTTTCTTCATTGACTTGATCAGAATATCAGTGCTATTAATGGACAACAACACTGGCTCTAACCCAAATACTGTTATACTTAGTACAATTCTTCGTAAATGAACAGACTATTACTACTAAATTACTTTAGTAAAAATTGTTCTCACTCTTTATAGCAGTACCTTATAGGCCCTTAAATAAACCGAGGCAAGAATTGATTATATAATATATTTATTGACAAAGAGTACCAACAGAGGGTCAGTGTTGTACATCTTTCACATGAAAGGAAGGTATCATCATAGTGTAATAGGTATAATAGGAAAGCTAAAAACTAGACCAGCTGTTGTAAAATAAGTGGGATGATTTGTGCCTTAAAAAGTAGTTTATCTATACCACTATTCCTCGTAATCCAGGTTAGAGGATAGTTTAAAAGTTTACCCAAAAAATACTTCTGTGAGAAAAAGTACTTGGTTAAATTTTTACCGAGGCAGTTGCTTCGGTTGCCTCATAGGTTGTTAGGGTACTGTATAGGGTCGAGAAACTACACTATGCCAACAGAGGGTTACCTACGGTAAAACTTTCAGTAGATTCAACCATTTTCATTCCTTTATATCTCGGCCAATTGTGTGGTAGCTAAATTTGTCGCTAAACTTTGGACTATACTTGCACAACACAGTACTAGTTTCTGTAGCTCATGAATATGGTGACCTACTTGAACCCATTTTAAGTTGATGTTCAGGGTTGAATGCAATCCGAAATCTATTTCTTGAGAAGATTACAGGCGACATCTCCATCTAAACATCAACGTATTTACTCAGCTGTAGTGAAGCAGAATAACCATAGTACTGTTAGGTAACAGTGATGGTCTAGATCTAGATAAATCGTGTCTTTAGCAGTTCACCACGACTTACTTTTATTTTGTACAACAGCTGTCATTAGTTCACCCCGAATTACTTTTGTTTTGTACAACAGCTTTCATTAGTTCACCACGACTTACTTTTGTTTTGTACAACAGCTGTCATTAGTTCACTACGAATTACTTTTGTTTTGTACAACAGCTGTCATTAGTTCACCACGAATTACTTTTGTTTTGTACAACAGCTGTCATTACTTCACCGCGACTTACTTTTGTCTTGTACAACAGCTGTCATTAGTTCACCACGACTTACTTTTGTTTTGTACAACAGCTGTCATTAGTTCACCACGACTTACTTTTGTTTTGTACAACAGCTGTCATTAGTTCACCACGACTTACTTTTGTTTTATGCAACATCTGTCATTACTTCACCGCGAATTACTTTTATTTTGTACAACAGCTGTCATTTATTCACCACGACTTACTTTTGTTTTGTACAACAGCTGTCATTTATTCACCACGACGTACTTTTGTTTTGTACAACAGCTTTCATTAGTTCACCACGAATTATTCTTTTGTTTTGTACAACAGCTGTCATTACTTTACCGCGACTTACTTTTGTTTTGTACAACAGCTGTCATTAGTTCACCACGACTTACTTTTGTATTGTACAACAGCTGTCATTAGATCACCACGACTTACTGTTATTTTGAACAACAGCTGTCATTTATTCACCACAACTTACTTTTGTTTTGTACAACAGCTGTCATTAGTTCACCACGAGTTACTTTTGTTTTGTACATCAGCTGTCAGTACTTCACCACGACTTACTTTTGTTTTGTACAACAGCTGTCAGTACTTCACCAAGACTTACTTTTATTTTGTACAACAGCTGTCATAAGTTCAACCCGAATTACTTTTGTTTTGTACAACAGCTGTCAATTATTCACCACGAATTATTCTTTTGTTTTGTACAACAGCTGTCATTACTTTACCGCGACTTACTTTTGTTTTGTACAACAGCTGTCATTAGTTCACCACGAATTACTTTTATTTTGTACAACAGCTGTCATTTATTCACCACGACTTACTTTTGTTTTGTACAACAGCTGTCATTTGTTCACCACGAATTACTTTTGTTTTGTACAACAGCTGTCAGTACTTCACCAGAACTTACTTTTATTTTGTACAACAGCTGTCATTTATTCACCGCGACTAACTTTTGTTTTGTACAACAGCTGTCAGTACTTTACCGCGACTTACTTTTGTTTTGTACAACAGCTGTCATTAGTTCACCACGACTTACTTTTGTTTTGTACAACAGCTGTCAGTACTTCACCACGACTTACTTTTGTTTTGTACATCAGCTGTCATTTATTCACCACAACTTACTTTTGTTTTGTACAACAGCTGTCATTAGTTCACCACGAGTTACTTTTGTTTTGTACATCAGCTGTCAGTACTTCACCACGACTTACTTTTGTTTTGTACAACAGCTGTCAGTACTTCACCAAGACTTACTTTTATTTTGTACAACAGCTGTCATTAGTTCAACCCGAATTACTTTTGTTTTGTACAACAGCTGTCAATTATTCACCACGACTAACTTTTGTTTTGTACAACAGCTGTCAGTACTTCACCAAGACTTACTTTTATTTTGTACAACAGCTGTCATTAGTTCAACCCGAATTACTTTTGTTTTGTACAACAGCTGTCAATTATTCACCAAGACTTACTTTTATTTTGTACAACAGCTGTCATTAGTTCAACCCGAATTACTTTTGTTTTGTACAACAGCTGTCAATTATTCACCACGACTTACTTTTGTTTTGTACAACAGCTGTCATTACTTTACCGCGACTTACTTTTGTTTTGTGCAACAACTGTCATTAGTTCACCAAGAATTACTTTTGTTCTGTACAACAGCTGTCAGTACTTCACCACGACTTACTTTTGTTTTGTACAACAGCTTTCATTTATTCACCACGACTTACTTTTGTATTGTACAACAGCTGTCATTAGTTCACCACGACTTACTTTTGTTTTGTACAACAGCTGTCATCTATTAACTACGACTTACTTTTGTTTTGTACAACAGCTGTCATTAGTTCAACATGACTTACTGTTATTTGAACAACAGCTGTCATTTATTCACCACAACTTACTTTTGTTTTGTACAACAGCTGTCATTAGTCCACCACGAGTTACTTTTGTTTTGTACAACAGCTGTCATTTATTCACCACGACTTACTTATGTTTTGTACAACAGCTGTCAGTACTTCACCACGACTTACTTTTGTTTTGTACAACAGCTGTCATCAGTTCACCACGACTTACTTTTGTTTTGTACAACAGCTGTCAGTACTTCACCACGAATTACTTTTGTTTTGTACAACAGCTGTCAATACTTCACCATGACTTACTTTTGTATTGTACAACAGCTGTCATTAGTTCACCACGACTTACTTTTGTTTTGTACAACAGCTGTCAGTACTTCACCACTACTTTCTTTTGTTTTGTACAACAGCTGTCATCTATTCACTACGACTTACTTTTGTTTTGTACAACAGCTGTCATTAGTTCACCACGACTTACTTTTGTTTTGTACAACAGCTGTCAGTACTTCACCACTACTTACTTTTGTTTTGTACAACAGCTGTGATTTATTCACCACGACTTACTTTTGTTTTGAACAACAGCTTTCATTAGTTCACCACGACTTACTTTTGTTTTGTACAACAGCTGTCATTTATTCACCACGACTTACTTTTGTTTTGAACAACAGCTGTCATTAGTTCACCACGACTTACTTTTGCTTTGTACAACAGCTGTCATTAGTTCGCCACGACTTACTTTTGTTTTGTACAACAGCTGTCATTACTTCACCACGACTTACTTTTGTTTTGTACAACAGCTTTCAGTACTTCACCACGACTTGCTTTTGTTTTGTACAACAGCTGTTATTACTTCACCGCGACTTACTTTTGTTTTGTACAACAGCTGTCATTAGTTCACCACGAATTACTTTTATTTTGTACAACAGCTGTCAGTACTTCATCACGACTTACTTTTTTTTTGTACAACAGCTTTCATTAGTTCGCCACGACTTACTTTTGTTTTGTACAACAACTGTCAGTACTTCACCACGACTTACTTTTGTTTTGTACAACAGCTTTCATTTATTCACCACGATTTACTTTTGTTTTGTACAACAGCTGTCAGTACTTCACCACGACCTCCTTTTGTTTTGTACAACAGCTGTCATTACCTCACTGCGACTAACTTTTATTTTGTACACAAGTTGTCATAACTTCACCGCGACTAACTTTTGTTTTGTACAACAGCTGTCATTACTTCACCGCGACTTACTTTTGTATTGTACAACAGCTGTCATTAGTTCGCCACGACTTACTTTTGTTTTGTACAACAGCTGTCATTTTTTCACCACGACTTACTTTTGCTTTGTACAACAGCTGTCATTAGTTCACCACGACTTATTTTTGTTTTGTAAAACAGCTGTCAGTACTTCACCACGACTTACTTTTTTTTGTACAACAGCTTTCATTTATTCACCACGATTTACTTTTGTTTTGTACAACAGCTTTCATTTTTTCACCACGTTTTACTTTTGCTTTGTACAACAGCTGTCGTTAGTTTGCCACGACTTACTTTTGTTTTGTACAACAGCTGTCAGTACTTCACCACGACTTACTTTTGTTTTGTACAACAGCTGTCATTACTTCACCACGACTTACTTTTGTTTTGTACAACAGCTGTCATTTTTTCACCACGACTTACTTTTGCTTTGTACAACAGCTGTCATTAGTTCGCCACGACTTACTTTTGTTTTGTACAACAGCTGTCATTACTTCACCACGACTTACTTTTGTTTTGTACAACAGCTGTCATTAGTTCGCCACGACTTACTTTTTTTTGTACAACAGCTGTCATTAGTTCGCCACGACTTACTTTTGTTTTGTACAACAGCTGTCAGTACTTTACCACGACTTACTTTTGTGTTGTACAGCAGCTTTCATTTATTCACCACGATTTACTTTTGTTTTGTACAACAGCTGTCAGTATTTCACCATGACCTACTTTTGTTTTGTACAACAGCTGTCATTACTTCACTGCGACTAACTTTTATTTTGTACACAAGTTGTCATTACTTCACCGCGACTAACTTTTGTTTTGTACAACAGCTGTCATTACTTCACCGCGACTTACTTTTGTATTGTACAACAGCTGTCATTTTCACCGCGACTTACTTTTGTATTGTACAACAGCCGTCATTACTTCACCGCGACTAACTTTTGTTTTGTACAACAGCCGTCATTACTTCACCGCGACTAACTTTTGTTTTGTACAACAGCTGTCATTACTTCACCGCGACTTACTTTTGTTTTGTACAACAGCTGTCATTAGTTCACCACGACCTACTTTTGTTTTGTACAACAGCTGTCATTAATTCACTGCGACTAACTTTTGTTTTGTACAACAGCTGTCATTACTTCACCGCGACTTACTTTTGTTTTGTACAACAGCTGTCATTACTTCACCGCGACTAACTTTTGTTTTGTACAACAGCTGTCATTACTTCACCACGACCTACTTTTGTTTTGTACAACAGCTGTCATTACTTCACCACGACCTACTTTTGTTTTGTATAACAGCTGTCATTACTTCACTGCGACTAACTTTTATTTTGTACACAAGTTGTCATTACTTCACCGCGACTAACTTTTGTTTTGTACAACAGCTGTCATTACGTCACCGCGACTTACTTTTGTATTGTACAACAGGTGTCATTACTTCACCGCGACTTACTTTTGTATTGTACAACAGCTGTCATTACTTCACCGCGACTAACTTTTGTATTGTACAACAGCTGTCATTACTTCACCGCGACTTACTTTTGTATTGTACAACAGCTGTCATTACTTCACCGCGACTAACTTTTGTTTTGTACAACAGCTGTCATTACTTCACCGCGACTTACTTTTGTATTGTACAACAGCTGTCATTACTTCACCGCGACTAACTTTTGTTTTGTACAACAGCTGTCATTACTTCACCGCGACTCACTTTTGTATTGTACAACAGCTGTCATTAGTTCACCACGACTTACTTTTGTTTTTCTACATTTATTCCTTATTTAATTACAAGTTTTTAGTTCTTATGTTACATTTCGATGTTTAGTATTGTTAATTATACATATGTACATTGTATATATTTAACACACAAACATACCGGACACACACACACACACACACACACACACACACACATGCAATATCTCTTTAATAGAGGAAATAAAAAATGGATAAATAAATGTATGAACCGGAAATAGAAAAAGCATGTATGTTTTTTATGTACGATTTTAATATCGTAGAAGGGATAGTCCCGTTTTGCCCCTCCCCCTTTCAAAAAAGAAAGATAGAAATAAAACTGAAGGGGTAAATAAATTGAACAATGTTATTTTAAAACATACCTAAAACAAAAGACAAAAAGTCAATATCAAAAGGATACGCTATGTAGCAGAAAACTCAAATTTATATGAGTTTAAGATCGGTAAAGATAGCTACTAGTAACTGGCTACTAGTAGCTAGCTACTTGTAGAAGAAAAGTAAGCTACTAGTAGCCAGTTACTTGTGAAGGAATAGTTAGTTACTAGTAACCAGTTACTTGAACGATTAAAGATAAATACTAGCAATTATTTCTAGTTAGCTTTTATATACTTATTTACTGATAAAAACAAATAAATGTTTTCCGTGTGTAATTTCGTCCTAATCACAGCTTTCACAGATAATCCTTCCGCAAAAAAAATAAATAGCCAGTTACTCACACTGAATGTAAAAAAAAACATAGAAATCTACACCAAAAACAACCCCCAGTCGAATTGCGTAAGCGTATGCGTGCGTATGAAGGCTTTTTTGTCTAAATATTTGGTATCATTAGATGCAGAATTGAATATCCTTGATGATGATATGAATAAATATTGAATATCTTTAAAATAAATAGCCAGCTACTCGCACTGAATGTTAAAAATCGTAGAAATCTACATCAAAAACTACCCCCCCCCCCCAGTCGGATTGCGTAAGCGTATGCGTGCGTATGAAGGCATTTTTTGTAAATAATTGGTATCATTAAATGCAGAATTAAATATCCTTGATGATGATGTGAATCACTATTGAATATCTTTGAAATAAATAGCCAGCTACTCGCACTGAATGTGAAAAATCATAGAAATCTACACCAAAAACTACCCCCAGTCGGATTGCGTAAGCGTATGCGTGCGTATGAAGGCTTTTATGTCTAAATATTTGATATCATTGGATGCATAATTGAATATCCTTGATGATGATGTTAATGACTATTAAATATCTTTGAAATAAATAGCCAGTTACTCGCACTGAATGTAAAAAACATAGAAATCTACACCAAAAACAACCCCCAGTCGGATTGCGTAAGCGTATGCGTGCGTATGAAGGTATTTTTGTCTAAATATTTGGTATTATTAGATGCAGAATTAAATATCCTTGATGATGATGTGAATAAATATTGAATATCTTAAAAATAAATAGCCAGCTACTCGCACTGAATGTGAAAAATCGTAGAAATCTACACCAAAAACAACCCCCAGTCGGATTGCGTAAGCGTATGCGTACGTATGAAGGCATTTTTGTCTAAATAATTGGTATCATTAAATGCAGAATTAAATATCCTTAATGATGATGTGAATGACTATTGAATATTTTTGAAATAAATAGCCAGCTACTCGCACTGAATGTGAAAAATCATAGAAATCTATACCAAAAACAACCCCCAGTCGGATTGCGTAAGCGTATGCGTGCGTATGAAGGCATTAATGTCTAAACATTTGGTATCATTAGATTAGAATTAAATATCCTTAATGATGATGTGAATGACTATTAAATATTTTTGAAATAAATAGCCAGTTACTCGCACTGAATGTGAAAAATCGTAGAAATCTACACCAAAAACTCACCCACCCCCCCCCCCCCAGTCGGATTGCGTAAGCGTATGCGTGCGTATGAAGGCTTTAATGTCAAAATATTTGGTATCATTAGATGCAGATTTTTTAATTGTTGCGTAAAACAATTATTTTTTTAAAAATCTGTGTACTACATTCGTGATACAAGAAAACTTATGCGGAAGGAATATCTGCAAAAGCTGTGATTAAGACGATTACACACGGAAAACATTTATTTATTGTTATAATTAAATAAGTAAATAAAAGCTAACTAGAAATAATTGCTAGTATTTATATTTAATTGTTCAAGTAACTGGTTACTAGTAGCTAACTTTTCCTCCACAAGTAACTGGCTACTAGTAGCTAACTTTTCTTCTACAAGTAGCCAGCTACTAGTAGCCAGTTACTAGTAGCTAACTTTACCGATCTATGAGTTTACATGTTGTCATTTGCAAAATTTAGAATTTTTACAAAAAGAAATAGATCTATTCAAAATTTTGCCCTTGACAATTAATTGTCATGAGCTACTTTTGAATTGTTTTATTTTATAAAAAATTCAAAAGTAGCAAATGACAATGTTAACGTAAAAAGCTGAGAATAAAACATTAACATAACAGTACGGATTTACTTCTTATTTTAGTTAAATTTAAGGGTTGTATTTGATCGGTTATAATTTTGATACTTTTTTAAGATTTCATTATAAAAAGTGTTTTAACTGAAAGGGCTAAATATTTTTTTTTTTTTTTAATTTAAGATCATGTAAGTGAAAGCCTCGTTTTGCCCCGTTTTACTTTCCCAATCTGGTAGTTGTTTGGGGAAAATACGTATGTTCAACAACACAAATAGTATAATATATTAGCAGAATAATTATTCCGGAGACATTATTATTATTATTATTATTATTATTATTATTATTATTATTATTTAAATTACTATTAGTGCCTCAGGGATCATTTTTCTTATTTCAGTTCTGAATTGATGGAGGAAACCGGAAGGTTTTGGAAAGTCAAACTGACAAATTTTTTCACACTAGGAATATGATCTTGTGCTCAGTATTACAGTAGTTGAATGATTATTTGAAATGATTTCAAAATAAATAAATTGATACTTACCATGGCTCCCTATTGTATATAATTGTCCAAATAATACTTTCCTATTTCTTGGAAAATCCGTAATTATTATTTTTATTTTTAAAAAATAACGCTTCCATCATTCGGAAAACCCTGTTCTATAATTAGACAAGATTACCTCCCTTTGATTATTAAACAATACCACATGGGCTTGGTGTGAAGATTTTGTATGATACTTGCTATCCCACAGGCGCTTGTTTGGAACGATATATATGTATAAATAAGTCTTATTTTAAGTCTGGCATCAGTCATTACTCGATTATCTTCATAACATATGTGAATTTCTTGTGTAACGATTAAAATTAGAAAGAATATTTTTAGAAAAGATTTTGAAAAGAAAAATAAATGTATGGTTACCTGAGTTATTTCGTAAATGAATATGCTGATGTTTTACATTTGTCCTGAAAGCATGACTCTTAACGGCTTTGCTATATGGATTTGTGCCGTTAAGAGTCATGATTTTCAGGACTAGTTTTACATATACATGTATGCCTAGGTACTTTCGATATCGACCAAATCAGGCGATGTGTATAAATATTCCCAACTTCCACACAATGTTTTTTCCTGTTTCTGAACCGGTTTCAGACTTAATGTTTACATAACTTTCACAATTGAAAATAAAATTTTTGACTAATTGGTCTATGGTCGCTGTTGATATAAACATGTAATTTTTTTTGATAATAACGATATTTATTTTGATACCGCGGTGCTTTTCAAAACATCGAGATATTGCGTTTATATTAACTATATATGTATAATTTTCAAAAACAGTTATGTACGTAGATACACAAATACGAGAGAGAGAGAGAGAGAGAGAGAGAGAGAGAGAGAGAGAGAGAGAGAGAGAGAGAGAGAGAGAGAGTTGTGCTTAAACTCTGTTGGAAAGAATAAACAAATAGTTATAGTGATAAATTTATACGTATCCTAGATTCATGTTACTTTTATTTTTCTGAGAATGCATTTTATACAGTAACCTGTCAGTTGGTTCACTGATATATATAAACAAGTTCGTCCATTTAAATCAATCTGATACCAATTATTTCACACCTTTTTACACAGGCACTTGTTTCGTATACGGTCCCCACTACCTATATTTATAGGTAGTGGGGACCGTTACCTATATTTATAGGTAGTGGGGACCGTATACGAAACAAGTGCCTGTGCCTTTTTATTATTTTCTAGTTAACGCATTTTTAAATGTCGCTGGAATAATATTTTCCTGGTTTCATAACGACATTTTTATATAATTTTATAAAATTATTTATTTATGTATTTATTTATTTTTTAAATGTTTTCCTTGGTCAAGGTTTGATCAAGTTCAATTTGAAAAAAATTCAAAAAATTAAAAGAAAGTATATTGTTACTATATAGGATTTCAATTGGCTTTATGGAGTTATTTCCCTTTGGTCATGTTTGTTTCCACCGACTGAATTTTTACTTTTTATTTTAATTAATCTTTTTTAGCTACATGTTTTACTGTTACTGTCTTAATCCATGTCAGTCTGTGACAAGTCATAAGTCCTTTATTTATGATAGCGACATACTGAACAAAGAGAATAAATTACTAGTTTGAGGTCGAGATGGGGAAATTCCGATCCGGAGTGGTCAGATTTTTCGTCTCAAACAAGGCAAAGGGATGCGTTATGGCAAAAAAATATCGCACCATCAATCGATCACATATGCGAGAAAAATAAATACAGGGTTTGTCCAATTTCTTATAACACCAGGTATCCCCGTTGACACCTTAATAAAAGGACGGGAAAATTGACAATTTTATGTAAAACTAAGAGGCAAATTTTGTAGTCTGTTAGATTTTGGTTTTCAGACCAATATCGGATGTTTAAAGCTAGCGCAGTTAGCTTAAGAAGTTTGTTAGCTGAAAATTAAATCTTGTCTATGGAGAATATTTTTTCAAAAATAGTCATACAATTGGCGTTATCAAATAGAAATGACTTAAAAGTTAAAAGTTCACGGTTATAAATAATAATTTTTTAAAACGTTAATAACATTTTTTTATTTTAATTAGCTAATTGGATAAACTAATTAAGCTTCAAGCATCAAAGTCCTGATTTTAGATTTAAAAATTCACTAGTCTTTGATCAATGGGTCAAAAAATAAAACTGTCATTAATTAAGACTATGTAACCTATTGATAATACACAATAGTTATCTTCTATCAATAATTCAGTTATTGATTTTTATCTATTTTACAATATCCAGTCCTCGATTTCCAACGATTTTATTTTGAAATATCCAGTTATTGCTTCCTATCCAATTAATTACATCCAGTCATTGTTTCCTACACATTTTACTATATACAATCATTATTTTTTTTACCCATTTCTATATTCAGTTAGTGTTTCTTATCCATTTCATCATATCTAGCCATTGTTTCCTCTGCATTTCACTATATTCAGCCAGTTTCCTCTGCATTTCACTAAATAAAGCCACAGTTTCTTCTGCATTTCACTATATACAGCCACAGTTTCCTCTGCATTTCACTATATACAGCCAGTTTCCTCTGCATTTCACTATATACAGCCACAGTTTTCTCTGCATTTCACTATATACAGCCACAGTTTCTTCTGCATTTCACTATATACAGCCACAGTTTCCTTTGCATTTCACTATATACAGCCACAGTTTCTTCTGCATTTCACTATATACAGCCACAGTTTCCTCTGCATTTCACAATATACAGCCAGTTTCCTCTGCATTTCACTATATACAGCCACAGTTTCCTCTGCATTTCACTATATACAGCCACAGTTTCCTCTGCATTTCACTATATACAGCCACAGTTTCCTCTGCATTTCACTATATACAGCCACAGTTTCCTCTGCATTTCACTATACACAACCAGAATTTCCTCTGCATTTCACTATATACAGCCAGTTTCCTCTGCATTTCACTATATACAGCCACAGTTTCCTCTGCATTTCACTATATACAGCCACAGTTTCTTCTGCATTTTACTATATACAGCCACAGTTTTCTCTGCATTTCACTATATACAGCCAGTTTCCTCTGCATTTCACTATATACAGCCACAGTTTCCTCTGCATTTCACTATATACAGCCAGTTTCCTCTGCATTTCACTAAATACAACCACAGTTTCCTCTGCATTTCACTATATACAGCCACAGTTCCCTCTGCATTTCACTATATACAGCCACAGTTTCCTCTAAATTTCACTATATACAGCCACAGTTCCCTCTGCATTTCACTATATACAGCCAGTTTCCTATGCATTTCACTATATACAGCCACAGTTTCCTCTGCATTTCACTATATACAGCCACAGTTTCCTCTGCATTTCACTATATACAGCCAGTTTCCTATGCATTTCACTATATACAGCCACAGTTTCCTCTACATTTCACTATATACAGCCACAGTTTCCTCTACATTTCACTATATAAAGTCATTGTTTCTTATTCAGTTTACTATGTACAATCATTATTTAATTATTAATTTCTATCAAATTTTCTGTATCTAGTCAATGGCCCCTATTAAGTTTACTATATCCAGTCAGTGTTCCATATTCAGTTTACTGTATATAGTCAATGTTCCATAATAATTTTTATAAACAGTTGTTGTTTCTTATTCATTTCACTATATTCAGTCTTTGTTTCCTCTATATTTCACTATATATAGTCATTAGTTTATTTCCAGTTTACTTTAAACATTCTTCGATTTTTTTTCCTTTTCACTATATTCGGTCATAATTTCATTTCCATTTTTCTATATCCAGTCATTGTTTCCTATCCATTTTACTTTAATCCTGTCCTTTCCTACTTTAGTGTGTAATGTCATCAATCGGCTCCCGAAGTCATCTATGTTTACATATGATGTCTGCAAAAAGACAAGAACAAACTATAATATATAACAGAACAATTAATAATATATAACAAAAACAAACTATTATATGTAACAAGAACAAACTATAACATATAACATAAACAAACTATGATATATAACATAACAAACTATGATATATAACATAACAAACTATGATATATAACACAACAAACCATGATATATAACAGAACAAACTATGATATATAACAGAACAAACTATGATGTATAACAGAACAAACTATGATATATAACAGAACAAACTATGATATATAATATAACAAACTGTAAAATACAGAACAAACTATGATATATAACAGAACAAACTATGATATATAACAGAAACAAACTATAATATATAACAGAACAAACTATGATATATAATAGAACAAACTGTAAAATACAGAACAAGCTATGATATATAACAGAACAAACTATGATATATAACAGAAACAAACTATAATATATAACAGAAACAAACTATAATATATAACAGAACAAACTATGATATATAACAGAACAAACCATGATATATAACACAACAAACCATGATATATAACAGAACAAACTATGATATATAACAGAACAAACTATGATGTATAACAGAACAAACTATAATATATAACAGAAACAAACTGTAACATATAACACAACAAACTATGATATATAAGAGAACAAACTGTAAAATACAGAACAAGCTATGATATATAACAGAACAAACTATGATATATAACAGAAACAAACTATAATATATAACAGAAACAAACTATAATATATAACAGAACAAACTATGATATATAACAGAACAAACCATGATATATAACACAACAAACCATGATATATAACAGAACAAACTATGATATATAACAGAACAAACTATGATGTATAACAGAACAAACTATAATATATAACAGAAACAAACTATGATATATAAACCGAACAAACTATAATATATAACAGAACAAACTATAATATAACAGAACAAACTATGATATATAACAGAAACAAACTATAATATATAACAGAACAAACTATGATATATAACCGAACAAACTATACTATATAACAGAACAAACTATGATATATAACAGAACAAATTAAACTATGATACATAACAGAAACAAACTACATGTATAATATATTACAGAAAAAAACTATAATATATAACAGAACAAACCATAATATATACCGGAACAAACTGTGATATAGAACAGAAACAAACTATAATATATAACAGAACAAACTATAATATATAACAGAACAAACTATGATGTATAACAGATCAAACTTTAATATATAACAGAAACAAACTATGATATATAACCGAACAAACTATGATATATAACAGAACAAACTATAATATATCACACAACAAACTATGATATATAAGAGAACAAACTATGATATATAACACAACAAACCATGATATATGACAGAACAAACTATGATATATAACAGAACAAACTATGATGTATAACAGAACAAACTATAATATATAACAGAAACAAACTATGATTTATAACCGAACAAACTATAATATATAACAGAACAAACTATAATATAACAGAACAAACTATGATATATAACAGAAACAAACTATAATATATAACAGAACAAACTATGATATATAACCGAACAAACTATAATTTATAACACAACAAACCATTATATATAACAGAACAAACTATGATATATAACAGAACAAACTATGATATATAACCGAACAAACTATACTATATAACAGAACCTATGATATATAACAGAACAAATTAAACTATGATACATAACAGAAACAAACTACATGTATAATATATAACAGAAAAAACTATAATATATAACAGAACAAACCATAATATATAACGGAACAAACTGTGATATAGAACAGAAACAAACTATAATATATAACAGAACAAACTATAATATATAACAGTACAAACTATGATATATAACAACAAACAATGATATATAATAGAACAAACTATAATATATAACAGAACAAACTATGATATATAACAGAACAAATTAAACTATGATACATAACAGAAACAAACTACATGTATAATATATAATAGAACAAACTATAATATATAACAGAACCATAGTATATAACAGAACAAACTGTGATATATAACAGAAACAAACTATGATATATAATAGAACAAACTATAATATAAATTAGAACAAACTATGATATATAACAGAAACAAACTATAGTATATAACAACAAACAATGATACATAACAAAACAAACCATGATATATAACATAACAAACTAAAATATATAAAAAAAAAACCTATTATATATAACAGAAACAAACTATGATATATAACAGAACAAACTATAATATAACAGAACAAACTATGATATATAACAGAAACAAACTATAATATATAACAGAACAAACTATAATATATCACAGAAACAAAATATGATATATAACAGAACAAACCATAATATATAACAGAACAAACTATAATATATATAACAGAACAAACTATGATATATAAAAGAACAAACTATACTATATATATAACAGAACAACCTATGATATATAACAGAACAAACTATAATATATAACAGAACAAACTATAATATATATAACAGAACAAACTATGATATATAACAGAACAAACTATGATATATAACAGAAACAAAATATGATATATAACAGAACAAACTATGATATATAAAAACAACTATGATATATAACAGAACAAACTATAATATATAACAGAACAAACTATAATATATAACAGAAGCAAACTATAAAATATATAACAGAACAAACTATGATATATAACAGAACAAACTATAATATATATATAACAGAACAACCTATGATATTTAACAGAACAAACTATAATATATAACAGAACAAACTATAATATATAACATAACAAACTATGATATATAACAGAAACAAAATATGATATATAACAGAACAAACTATGATATATAACAACAAACTATGATATATAACAGAACAAACTATAATATATAACAGAAGCAAACTATAATATATAACAGAAGCAAACTATAATATACAATGTTTTATTCTAGACTGATATATAACTGGAACAAACACGGATGAGACTATAAATGGGGTAGACTTTAACAAAGATCATAACTAAACTGGCCTGTCCAAGCAGTTTGTTTCCCTGTAGATTACACAGATCTGTAGTCCGAATTTCCTCTGACCCTTACACACAATATGCCTAACGACTGTGTGTAGGGTCCCTACACACAGCCGTTAGGCATATTGTGTGTTAGGGTCAGAGGAAATTCGGACTAACAGATCTGCTGAACAAGCATTTCATTACCAATTGACATATGTTATATGAAGAACAATATATTCACTAAGTTATTACTAATAGTTTCTTATGCATCGAAAAACAGAACAAACTAAAATATATAACAAAACAAACCATGTAATATAATAGAACAAACTAAAATATATAACCGAACAAACTATGATATATAACGGAACAAACTGTAACATATAACAGAATAAAATATAACATATAACAGAACAAACTGTAACATATAACAGAACAAACTATGATATACATGATATATAACGAAACAAAATACAATTATATATTTTTATTTATTTATTATTTATTTATTTATTTTTTGATAAAATATGATATAAGTGAAAGTTAGAGCCCTAAAAGCACTTGCTCAATATGACACCTGATAGCGATGAAAACAGTGTTATATCCACATTACAATATATATTATTTTCTGGGTGCTCTAGTTTTTTAATATCCCAAAGAACCCCCCCACTCCTCCTTACAATTGTGTAAAAAAGAATGTTGACTGGTGTCAAGGGCAAGAAAAACATTTTCTCATCTATATTAGATCGTAGGTTCCCAGTGGCGTTCCTTTGATTGCTTTAGCTAAGCACACATTATTTAACACTTCTTACCAAACTTACCCTTAGAAGTCTTTTTCTGTTCTGTGCATTCCGGAAAGCCGTTCTGCGATGAGCCATTCTTCTGTTATTAAAAGTAATAAAATCACCTGGTTGTAATCGTATTACCATCTGAAAGGTAATATATTAACCTGCATCAGTCATTGGTATAACAGTGTGTGTGTCCTTTGGCCTTGTATGGAGACATGTCAAGTTACCATCAAACATGCAAACAGTGTTCCGATGACCATTCCAGAAAAATGGGTTCATTTAGAAGACATTTGTTTGACAATGCCTAACATGAGGCCAGAGGTCAATGAATGAAGTTATTACACCTTACTTCTAATTTATAAATTATTTGTCACCAAGCGGTCTGTCGGTGGGTATTTCTTGATCAGGAGGTCTTGTTGTCAAGGCGATGCATTACTTTAAAATCAAATGTATGTCGTAGATATAGTGAGTACCCGAGGGATTTTTTTAAAGCTGTTTTGTTAAATATTAAGAACTTAAGATCCTCTCCATTAAGATCTCTAGGTTGGTAGAATGTTGTTTTACGTCACATAGGCAATTTTTCAGCTTTTAATGACGAGACAATTTGTATTCATCTCAAGAATCAATCTTAATACAGGTACACAAGGTGCGAGATGTGCAAGTGTTTTTGATATGTACTGTACTATTGTGGTAGTACACTCTCCTGCAACGTTACAGATAAACACACAGACCACTTAGTCCATTATAATGGTGCTAAGCAAATCGGTAAGGCCTTACAGAAAAAAAGAAAAAAGCCTTTCTCACTTGTAGTCGACCGGGGTCGCACTCAGAGCGGTGAGACACTTTGAGTTTGAAAAACTTATGCTTCTACCACTGAACCACCATCTCCATTAAAAGCCAACAAGTACACGTTCTCTGGGAGCTCTTTTTTTCGACGGTATTATATAACATTACATCTAGCTCCTATATGTATTTCATCATTAAAATCTGTAGCAACGATTTGAACTTTAGGACCCATATAATGAAATTTTAATTTCCTGTCTGTGTATCCCAACATATTTTTAAGAAATCAAATCACCAATCCAAAATGTAAACCATAAGAGTAGTATTGCAAGTGATTGAAATATATGAATACTCAAAATAAAAGTAATAACAATAATTCAGCTATCAATAAAGATGGATACATACCTTTGTTGGGGATTTTAACATTGTCTGGCAAACAATACATATGCTCTGTAATACGGCTCCACATATTCCTGTGAAAATAACAAATTTCTGTTATCTATATTGGTTAATTAACAAACTTTTGATGAAACTCTAAAGATTTGAAAAATTAAAAAAAGTGCTAATCTGCGAAAATTTTACTTTTGAAAAATATAGAAGAAAAACAAACACTAATTTGTTTATGTGTTGTAATAACATGGTTTTATTTTGAAATAATCAACATTATTATCTTGTAGTGTGCATTGAGCAGTATTCCGTTGTAGTATATTTGGGCAGTATTCTTTTTAGTGACTTTTGGGTGGTATTCGATCGGTTATATTATTTAGGAAGTATTTCATTGTTGTATTTTTGGCAGTATTCAGTAGTACAATTTGGGCAGTATTCGGTTGTATAATTGAGGCATTGTGCTATTGGAGCAGTATTCGGTTATACAATTTGGGCAGTATTCGGTTGTAAAATTTGGGAAGTATTCAGTTAAGCTATTTGGGCATTGTACATTTAAGCAGTATTCGGTTGTACAATTTGGGCAGTTTTTTGGCAGTATTCGGTTGTTCAATTTGGCCAGTATTCGGTTGTACAATTTGAGCAGTATTCGGTTGTACAATTTAGGCAGTTTTCAGTTGTATAGTTTGGGCAGTATTTGGTTGTAAAATTTGGACATTATTCAATTGTACAATTTGGGCAGTATTCGGTTGTACAGTTTGGGCAGTATACAGTTATACAATTTGGACAGTATTCGATTGTACAATATGGACGTATTCGGTTGTACAATTTGGACAGTATTCGGTGGTATAATTTGGGCTTGGTACTATTTGGGCAGTATTCGGTTGTACCATTTGACAGTAT